>JAVANC010000004.1:59288428-59670928 GCA_033319125.1 Parnassius glacialis
TTACAACTTTGTTAACGAGAGACTTGTGGACGATAAATCCGACACCTCCTTATGAGAGATGGACGCCCTCCCGGTGACTACCATATCCTACCTATAATGGATCGAAGTGGACTGTATTTATTTATTACTGTAGAGCTAGTGGACTGTATTGACTAAATTGACTGACTGATCTGAGGTTAACTATGCTAGGGGACTGCTCGAAGAAAAGATGGTACTGTAGACTATGTTGTATTAAATTATTTACAATGCGGCTTTTCACTAATTATATATACAAAGGGAGTCTTTACTGGAGTCTAGATTCTTCTCTCTTGATGGTTTCTCTTGAGATTTCTTCTCTTGTTGTATTCGAGTGCCGCTTCCGAAATGAACAGCTCACAGACCAAAACGCCCTTCTTATATCCCACAAGAGAGCGTCTTAGTCTGTGAGTAGTGCCGCGCGACGATGCTGCACGCCCATTGGTCGTCGCTCGGCTCCGGTGCGCGGGGTGTGCAAGGCGCAACGGGGTGTGAAGGGGCGACGGGGCGGCGGGTCTCTAGCTGTCCGCAACATCCTCCCCCGGCGTAGCTTGCGAGCCTAAGCTTCCCTCGGGAGGACGGTGATCTTCCTGACTGGCCGCCGCAGCACTCCGCCCCTGGTCCTCACCTCCACGTTACGCACTACGCCGTCTGGTCCGGGAAAGGTCCTCGTTACGATTCCCCGCGGCCACACGTTCCTTGGCATGTTGCTATCTGCCACCACGACTAGGTCCTCTTCTTGGATCTGGCGCTGCTGAACATCCCGAGAGTCTCCGCGCGCAACCAGCGTGGGCAGGTACTCTTTAATCCAGCGCCTCCAGTATTCATCGGCGAGTCCTTGCGCCGCTCTCCACGCCCGACGATCACTAGGTGTGCACAGCGCGGTGACTGGTAGGCTCGATGGTCCCAACAGCAGGAAATGGTTGGGTGTCAGCGCCTCTTCCTCGTTGATATCGACCGGTACGTGCGTCAACGGTCGATAGTTGACTGTGTTTTCAGCTTCTGTGAGGAGCGTTGCTAACGTCTCCTCCCGTGGGCTCTTCTGGTCCAGAGTGGCTTCGAGTGCGGTCTTCACTGAGCGCACGAGACGCTTCCATGCGCCTCCCTGGTTCGGCGCACCCGGTGCGATGAATTTCCAATCTGCCGAGTATCGCCGAGTCAGCGCGTAGTCCTTCAGCTGTGGTACCCACTCTTCCATTGCCCGTTGTAGCTCAGTATTTGCCCCATGAAAGTTAGTCCCATTATCCGAGTATATGACCCGTGGCCACACACGCCTAGCCGCCATGCGCCGCAATGCCGATATCGCCGAGTCCGTCGTAAGGGAGTACACTAATTCTAAATGCACCGCACGCGTCGTTAAACAAGTGAATAACAATACCCACCGTTTTTCATTCCGACGTCCTATAGTTACTGTTATAGGCCCGAAATAATCGATTCCGGTGTAGGTGAATGGTCGCGCGAATGCCCCTAATCGTTCAGGTGGTAGGTCTCCTATAACCGCTGGCCGTGGTGTCGCCTTGCGTACCCTGCATCGCAGACATCTCCGCTCCACTTCTCGTACTGTTGATCGTAATCGGAGGATATGATATCTGGTGCGTAGGTCGTTGACCACCCTCTCCCTGTTGGCATGGCTTGCTTCCTGATGCGCCTTTTCCACAAGCAGCTTCACAAAATGGTGGCGTCCATTTAATATGATGGGCCTCTTCATCTGGCTGTCCACGTCGGCTGCGTCGATTCTTCCCCTGGCGCGTAGTACGCCATCTTCTAGTATAGGGTCAAGTTTCCTTAGCGCGCTGCCGGTTGCCAGGTTCTTCCCCCGCTGAAGTCGACTGATGTCTTTAGCGAAACTTTCATTTTGACTGTGCTCTATCCACATCCGCTCTGCTCTCTGGATGTTCTGCAATGTCAGTCCGTGCGCCCTTCCTCGTATGGCATCGACGAACTGTAGTATCCGTGCAGTGGCCCTGATTAATCTCTCGTAGGAAGAGAATCTTTCTATGTCTGGCAGGTGTGGAGCATCCTTGGTGTCGCTCTGATGCGCCACGACTTCCTCCAGTTCTTCATCATCATTCCCTGCCTTCTCTTCCTGACGGCGAGGCCATCTGTCTTCTTCCTCGTACAGGAATGGCGGTCCCGTAAACCATCTGTCGCTCTCTTCCTTGTTCACGTAATTTACACGCGTCGCCTGGTCTGCGATATTTTCTGCAGTCGGTATCCACCTCCATTGCTCGGGTGACTATCTCCCCTAACCTATGAGCCACGTATGGGGTGTAACGCGCCGTATCGTTCTGTATCCAGTGGAGCGCCGTAGTGGAGTCTGTCCAATACACTACCTTATCGGCTACCACTCTGTGCTCGCCTTGCACGAATTCCGCGAGTCGCGCGCCTATCAAATTCGCCTGCAACTCTAAACGCGGTATGCTTTGCGCCTTTATCGGGGCGACTTTCGCCTTGGCCGCCACTAACCGTACCCTAATAGTTCCGTCGCGATATCGTATACGCCAATATGCCGCCGATGCATACGCACGTTCGCTTGCGTCGTTAAAAACGTGAAGTTGACACTCTACCACTCCCCCCGTAGGAGCACAGCACCTAGGCAGTCGCAGTCGTGACACCTCCTCGACGACTCGCAGCCACCTCTGGAATTCATTCGCTGCCTCCTCGGGTAGTTCGTCGTCCCATCCGACCTTCTTCATCCGCCACAGGTCTTGCAGCAGGATCTTGGCGGTGATGGTGAGGTAGCTCAGCAGTCCAAGCGGGTCGAAAACCGACATGACTGCGCTTAATGCTTCCCTCTTAGTCGGTGGTCGCTGTAGCGCCTTTACTTCCTGCGGCACCCTATTCATAGAGGTGTTGAACGTCAGGGCGTCTTCGTCGGCCATCCATAACAACCTTAGGGTCCTACCTGGGCTGTCTTGCCTTAAGCCTACTTCCTTAGGCTTGATCGCCAGTAGTTCCTCCGGCTTGTCTTCCAATAGGGCTTCGTGGTTAGAATTCCAGCCTGCCAAGGTGAAACCGGCCTTCTGGTGCACTTCCGTAACATGCCTTGCCGTATTTACCGCTTCCTCTACCGTTGCATAACTGTCTAAATAGTCGTCCATATAATGACTACGCACGATAGCGTTAAGCGCCAACGGATGTGTTTCTGCGTGTGCGCGCGCTTTATAATCTCTAACACTATAAGCGAGAAACGGTAAGCTCCTCGCGCCGAAAATCATAGACGTCATAACGTACTCCCGCGGTGGGCTGGATCGCTCATTACCTCGCCACATAAACAATTGCGCGGGTTGGTCGCGACGGTCGATTTTTACATGCAAGAACATTTCCCTAATATCCGCGGACACGGCTATCTCATTCCCCCTAAACCTAAACAGTATGCCCGGTAAGTTCCGTAATAAGCTGGGGCCGTCGAGAAAATAGTCATTAAGACATCTACCGGAAGCGCGAGCTGACGCGTCGAACACTACTCTTGTCTTCCCCGGCTTGTTCGGGTTCCGTACGGCGAAGTGTGGCAGGTACCAGCTCTTGGGGTCCTCTCTCTCTGTCCCCTCGGCTTCCCTTGCGTATCCTTTTGCCAGGAGGTTGTCTATCTGGGCTGTGTAGGCGTCCCGAAACTCCGGTGACTGGTCCATTTTTCTCTCAATCGTCCGTAGTCCTCGACCTGCCATTTCATAGCTGGGTGGCATCCGCACGTTGTCGTCCTTCCATTGCAGTCTAACTTGGTATTGCTCGCCGACCTTCTTGACGGTGCGCTGGAATATGTCGACAGCGCGCTTCTCTTCCCGTCGCGGCCTACTCTTTAGCGAGATACCTATAGAATCTATCTCGTACTGCCGTTCGAGGAGTTCCTTTTGCTCCTCGTCCTGACTGGCAAACGTTCGGATGTCCCTAACTGACCGTCCGCTAGCGCTTACGACGTGTAATACGATCTCGCCGTCTTCCCTACACGTTAACCGCGGCACGGTTCCCTGTATTACCCACCCTAATAACGTACGTGCAGCTATAGGCTGCCTTCGACGTCCTATTCTTAAATTACGGGTGATTATTAAATGCCAGTTGTCGGCGCCTAATAATAATCGCGGTTTTGCGTCGTCGTAACAAACCGAACTCGGCAGGTCGCGTAAGTGCTTTAAACGTAAACACTCCCTACTTACAGACTGCGAACCTATCTTTAAATTTGCTACTGTCCCCGCATTTATATTATACACCTCACTGCGCGTCTTGCCACGTATGCCTATGTTAACTAACTTACTATCGGCCTCGCGCTGACTATTATTTACGCCTCTAATATTGAGCGGCTTTACCGGTCCTTCCGCTCCTAACTCACGAGCTAAGCCGTCGTCGGTTAACGAAATAGTAGAACCTTCGTCAAGCAGCGCATACGTATCTATTTTCCTACCACGCGGTCCGCGTACGGTAATGGAACATACTTTCAACAATACGGACGCACTACTACCAACGTTCAACGCGACGAGCACGGTCTCATCCGGTTTTGCCGAAGTCTCAGGAGCGCGGGTCTTGCGGGCGTGAAGGAGGGCATGGTGGGGGGTGTTGCAGCCGTCGACGCCGCATTTCCTAGTTTTACATCTAAATCGTCGGTGTTTACTATTAAAACACCTAAAACACACCCCATCTTCCTTAACCCACTTCCACCGGTCGTCCAAACCCATTTGCGCTATCTTCCTACATTTGGCGATTACGTGTTCACCCCCGCAACACATACATGAGGCACTACCGGTGTCCTCCTGGGCGGTGAACGTCTTTACGTCACGGGCCCTATCCTCTACGCGGCGTGTCAATATAACCTTTTTCGACGGCGGCGCCTCTCGTCTTACGGGCGATTACTTAGTCGGCGCTACGGACGTATAGGCATGACTTAACGCACGGTCAGCCTCTCTCATCATGAACCGAGATAGTGTGACGATGTCCGGTTCGTCCGCACTTCCGTAGTGCTCCGCATAGTCGCACCAACGCGACCGTAAGTGAGGGCTAAGTTTGCTAGTGACTTCCCTAGTTAGCATCGGATTTTGTAAAAATCCTTTGCCGTCGACGTTCTGCAAAATACACACTATATTTTGTAACTTATTCGCGAACGAATTTAATTCCTGGGCGGTTTGACCCGGGCGCGTAAGGCGTTTCAATTCCTCTAACGCACGATCTACAATTACTTCCGGGCGGCCGAAACACTGCTCAAATGTTCGCATAATATCTGCTGGATCCTTTGCGGTAAACAGCAGCGCCGATACTACTTCCCTAGCCTCACCGCGTAAACAATTTCTTAAACTTGCCATATTTTCCGTATTTGTGAATCCATATAAACGCGTGGATTCTTTCATCGCGGCTTTAAAAGCTAACCATTCCGCGGCCGAACCGTTAAAAATAGGCAAGTCCTGCGTCTGCTTCGCGGCGGCGGGCTTGACTCTAATTATGTTTTCTAGAGCTTCCGCTAGTCGATCTATACCCCTCTCTTTCCCTCGCGGAGTAAGCGACCTATCTCTATTCCTATCTCCCTCTAGCCTACGCCGTGGCGCTGGCGTCCTATGTATACCTACATCCTTATGACACGGCGACGATAATCTACGATCCGCGTGGTGATGTGGCGATGGCGATCTATGTATACCTACATCCCTACACGGCGACGGTGATCTACGATCCGCGTGGCGATGTCGCGATCTATGTATAGGCGACAGAGTGCGGCGTTGGACGCGTAACGGCGACGTAACCCGTACACGGCGATCCACCTGGTTCATTTCTACGGCAACTCCACTATCCCTCTGTATCGTTTCTACACGACGCGGTTGAACATCATTCGCTACCGTCCTCCCCTGGGCATCTTCAGCGTGGTCGTAACCGGTTTCCCTATTCGGTAGGGCCTGCTCTATCTCGATGCGGGGCGCGGGCTGAGACGGGCGTAGGGCGGCTCCCCCCGCACAGTCTCTACGTTCTCTAACCACCTATCAACGCATACCCTATTTTCCACTAAATCGTCTTCGTTTAGGCTTTTTCTTTCCTTCGTTTAGGCAGTTGAGCGACGTCCCTAGCGTATTTCTTCTTGATGAGATCTTCTTCGAGTTGCAATTGCTGCCTTCTAATTGCAGCTAGTTCCTCCGCGGCGTTATACTCGATTTGCTTTAATTTTGCTATCGCGCTAACTGTCGACCGGGCTGAACGGACTGAACGGACCGACGGGGCGCGGGGCGCGGGGCGCGGGTCTATGTACGTCTGATACTGGCGCGACGGTACGTACTATCGAACTAGTTTCTGTTATCGGAAGATCTTCTATAATCGCGGCGAGTGTTTCTGTGCGCGGCGCGGATGTGCTAACCTCTCCCAAACGATCAGTCGTAGACGCGGACATAGCGGGGCGCGGCGGCGAGGGCGCGGGCGCGGGCGTAGATGCGGGCGCGAGCGGGGCCTGGGGCGCGGCGGAGGGCGCTTGTGCCAACGAGAGATAATCGGACGGGGACGCGGGTGCTTCTTCGAATATCCGCATTCTTACCGGCGTTTCGTCGTCGTTCCGTGTCTTCTGGCTTCGTGTCTTCCTCATGACGTCCCACGTTGCGACCTCCGATCGTCTTCAAAAAGACGCACGTATTGGACGCCGTTCCCGCCACAAGGGCGTTACCAGATGGTCACAGTTTGACACCGTTAGGGAGCAACCACCTGGCCGCGTTAACGCGGTTTAAGAAACAAGAAATTGTCTGGAAACAGACAATATGACGTATATGACGTAGGCTTAATAAGAAACAGGGAAGAAATTAGTACCGACGATCTTCTCTCTTCGTCGACGAACTTCTTTCTTCCTTGAAGATCTTCTCTCTTCTGTAATTACCTTCTTTCTTCCGTAATTACCTTCTTGTTTCTTCTTACTTCTGGCTTGAATCTTCTGGCTTGAATCCGGTGACGATGGACCAAGAATATAATGGATCGAAGTGGACTGTATTTATTTATTACTGTAGAGCTAGTGGACTGTAATGACTAAATTGACTGACTGATCTGAAGGTTAACTATGTTAGGGAACTGCTCGAAGAAAAGATGGTACTATAGACGATGTTGTATTAAATTATTTACAATGCGGCTTTTCACTAATTATATACACAAAGGGAGTCTTTACTGGAGTCTAGATTCTTCTCTCTTGATGGTTTCTCTCGAGGTTTCTTCTCTTGTCGTATTCGAGTGCCGCTTCAGAAATGAACAGCTCACAGACCAAAACGCCCTTCTTATATCCCGCAAGAGATCGTCTTAGTCTGTGAGTAGTGCCGCGCGACGATGCTGCACGCCCATTGGTCGTCGCTCGGCTCCGGTGCGCGGGGTGTGCGGGGCGCAACGGGGTATGAAGGGGCGACGGGGCGGCGGGTCTCTAGCTGTCCGCAACACTACCCCTCTCTTCGAACCTCAGATAATGCTATAATGTTCCAGCGCATTTTGTCTATCTCTTCTTCCAGCTCCAGGATTCAGGTAAGCTCAGGGAGCTTGCGTTATATGTTGTCAGGTCGAGTCGTCTTAGGTGGCAACCGAACCTCCACCGCAGATTCTCAGCACCCCCTGCCCCGCCGTTACCATGGTCACCACCGTAGCGAGGAATAGCGGGGCCGCCGGGGACTGGGGGCCGTCTCTTCATAACTTTAAACATTTATATTGCCATAGTTGCCACGCTTGGGGAGCGGGTTGGCAACCGCAGTTTTTTATTGTTGTTTTGCTGTTATCAGAAAGATGCTGCTGCTCATCTTCTGCCTCAGTTTCCCAGTAGTAGGGTAGTGAGTAGTCTTACCCGCTACTACACGGGGTTGCGCTGCTTGCTCAATCCCTACTTCTGCCTATTCTTGACTGTGCTGATGTTTGCTATCTAGACGTTACCGAAGCGCAGCTAAATAAACTTGGGCGTATTCAAAATTTATGCTTACGATTCATATTTGGACTCCGTAAATATGATCACATTTCAGAATTTCGTAAAAGTCTTAAGTGGCGACCGGTTCGCCTTCCCAAAAATACTAACATTCTGTCTGCTTTATACAACATACTGTTTAATCCCTCTTCTCCACGATACCTGAAAGACCGCTTTGAATTAATTTCTTTCTCTCACGATCGTCATCTACGTTCCACTAACAAGTTTTCGCCTCGTACTCCAGCACATTCATCCTCCTTCTTCAATAAATAATTTTCGGTCACACCTGTACGCTCGTGGAACTCCTTGTCTTTATACCGGGTATTAGTAAAACGCTCCCTCTCTCGATGCTCTCAGAATCTACCTCAGTACTGGTATCAACTTCTTCCTCCTCAGTCGTTTCTTCAAAGACTTCTTCTTCTCCCAGCAACTTTTTTTCTACGTTTCCCCATGATGAGGAAACCCACTAACAATGAAACAATAAAAGTTTAGTGTCTTATAACTAAACAAAACAAAATTAAAATTTAATTTAAAAAAAAGGCGCCTATTACGTTTCAAGGTTCCCGCGCTTTCAAAAACATATGACTGATGACTGTTGTTGTTGTTTTTATTATTCGCTGGAGAGAGCAGGCAAAGGAACTAACCCATACAGCCTAAATATATGATACATAAGATAAGATAACCAAAGATTGGCAACTGAACGTCAATAGCGGTCTTACGTATTTTTGGTGTCATATTAATTATTTTAAGTTTTCTTTTAATATTCTGATTACATTCCTAATTTATTAAAGTATATATTAATAATATTTATCTGTATTTCCATATTATTACTCATTTAGCGACAATTTCTTAGTATTAGAAAATAATCTAACGTAGCGTTAGACTCTCATAGTCGCCATGTCTAATCCATCTATTCCACCTAAGCCACCGGATCCGAATTGCTCTGATCCTAACATTATTTCTTCTCCATCTGCTTATGTCGAAATTCAAAATGACTTAGAAGGTTCATTTAAGAAACCATGGCAGTCATTATCGCAAGAAATTTTTGATGACAACTTCAAAATTAATTCCAATAAAAAGAAAAGGAAACGAAAATAAAGAAAGGAAGAAAGAAGAACATGCTAATCGGGTTGACTTAAATAGAAAAATTTCAGTTTTTTCCACCAATTCCTCATTCTTAGAATCGAATTGCGACACTGGTAATATTTCTTCATCTAAAATTAAAATTATGGGATCTAACTCTACCAAGGTAACATATCAGGACAAAGTGTTTATGAATCTCCCATGTCTTTATCATCCAATATTGTGTGTACTCAATCATCTGAAATTCCCCTTTCACAATCATCTGACATTTCTCTACCACAAACATTAAATTCGGCCTATAGTCATATCTCTTCTAAATCTCTTAACACACGTCTACATAGGGATAATGCAAAAACAGATTCTCAAAAATTTCAATCTCTTCGCCCTTATAATTCTGCAGATTCGGGTCCTTTTATCGTCCATGTTCAAGTAAAAGAAGATTCTCCTAATTTTGGTAAGATTTTAAATGCTATTTCTTTTGGTCACTTTTTGAAAAAAATAAATATTCAAAATATAGTTAATGGAGGCCTTAAACGTATCGGGAGGAATAGAATTACAATTGAATTTTCTAAATTTATTGATGCAAATCTATTTTTAGAAAATCCCTCTGTAAATGATAAATATAAAACGTTTATTCCATCCTTCCACGTATCTCGTATGGGTGTTATAAAAGGTGTACCAAAAGATTGGACACCAGAAGATATTATATCTGAATTATATACGTATCCAAACACTATACCTATATTAAATTTAAGAAGATTAAATTACCGAGTACGCAATGAAGACAAACTCAGATATGAAAGCTCTCAGTGTCGTAGTCACATTTGACGGTCAAATTCTTCCCTCGAGGGTTTATTTATATTATTCTTCCATCCCTGTAGAAAATTTATAAACTTCCAACGATTCAATGTTTTCAGTGCTGCAGATTTGAACACACTAAAGATTTATGTCGTTCCAAGCCAAGATTCTCAAAATGTGGCGATGATCACTCTTCTTCTTCTTGCGATAAAGATAATGGGTCTTTTCGTTGCTTATTCTGCTCAGGTAACCACAAAGCTACGGATTCTAGATGCCCTGAACACACACGACAAAATAATATTAAAATCGAAATGGCACAAAATTCAATCTCATACCTAGAAGCATCACAAAAATATCCCCAAGTTACATCAAAATCATATGCTGATGTTCTGATCTCAAAAAACCCTATAAATTCTTCTCTTCCTATTAATCCTTCAAAGGATCATTTTCCTTCACACGCTGCTTCATCTAGTAAAACTTCTTATAAGAAATCATTATTTATTCCTAAATCAATCCGTGACCATACACAAACAGGATACGACAAAAAACTTCATCAAAAAATTATTGAAGATTTTTCAATTCCACAATCAGAAAATGGTTGTGCTCTTCGCGTTTCACCTGATACTTCACAGGGTAGTTTTAATTAAAAAAAAAAGCATTATAAATTCCCTTATTAATATAATCATATCTTCGTATTCGTCAAAGTTACAGTCCCACGTTGCTCGTTTACTAAATTCTATACCTGAAATTCTTCATGACATTCACTCTCACAAAGATCCTTCAATGGAATTGTAGAAGCACTTTTAGATAAACGTACTAAAATAATTTATCTATTAAAAAATACAATGTTTGTATCGCTGCTATTTCGGAGACATGGCTGAAACCGGATTCCAACATCAGAATCCCTGGTTTTTGTTGTGTTAGAAATGACAGATCTGATGGTTATGCCGGATGTGCTTTGCTTATAAAGAATAATATCGCTTATATCATTCTAGATATTCATGATGAAATATTTGACTTCAATATAGCATCAGTAAGAATTCAAAATATTACTTTCGTTCTATTTATGTTCCCTCCCCGTCTGTCCATACGTTTCGCAGAATAAAATCTTTAATAGCCTCGTTACCTAAACCTTTTTTAATTCTTGGTGATTTTAATTACCATCACTATTTATGGGGTGATAATTGTGATAGATACGGCAGTTTATTAGTTGAAATAATTGACGAATTTAACATTGGCGTCCTTAATACTGGTAAAATCACCAAACGCTCTCGTTCCAATGAGTCTAGAAGTGCTGTAGATTTATCAATTTGTACTCCTGGTTTAACCTCTCTTTTAAATTGGACAGTTTTAAATAGCTCTCACGGCAGTGATCATTTTCCTATTCTGATTTTCTTTCCAAACAAAGAATCGGCAAAAATTAACATAAAACCTTGTATTAAATACAAATCAGACAGAGCAGACTGGAACTTGTATAATAGTACCGTAAACCGCTGCAACATTGCCTCTCATATCCAACTTTGCCTAATACAATAATTTACCACTATCATTCAAAATATGCCTCGTAGCAACATCAAATTCTTAGTAAGTTTTTAAATTGTCATTTGGCAACTCAAAAAACCAGCCGCCATGTTTATATTTGTTCAAACTGGTTCAAACCATTGATATAAGAATAGTAGGGGATAAGCTGTAAATTGCATATATATTTTTTGGTTATACAAATATCATGCAAACATGAACCTTGCCAACAAAAATATATCTGTCTCATTCTCACACTTTATGATTTTCAAATGTAAAAAGAGATAAGTACATATCTTAGACTTCAATTTTCTGTTGCCAGTTTTCATAAATGTCACCAAGCTCCACCTTGAAGCATGACGCCATTTTAGGATGACGTTCATTTGTGGTAGTTCGTCTGTCATCTAAGCCTTGTTCGGAGTTATTTTGCAGTGTTACAGTGAATTTTGACTATTTTGGAGCTTTTTTGTTAATTAGTAAAGGGTAGTTGAGCAAAAACAACATGACAAAGTGCTGCATCAATGCATGTAATTCAAATTCTCGTAAAAATGAAGAAGGATTGTCATTTTTCAGGTTAGTTGTAACTTTTTTCCTTAATTGTATATTTTTTCGTGTGAATTGCGTTTCGTGTTCATGTTATGGGTTCTAAATCGTGTTTCCCGCTATTATCTAGAATTTCCAATGACTATTATCATGTAAATTTAAACAAGTACACATTTTGATTGTTTACATTTTTACATAGTGTTGTCCTTACGTGTTGTCATGTTTTGAAATTATCGATATAAATTTTAACAATATTTTTTTATTAAACTGGCTTTACGGCTCTGGGTTCTAGCCCTTCTGAGCCTGTTTAACAATAATATTAATGTAGTCATGATCAAATAACGTTTGAGATACGTAAACTGTATTTTTAATCAAACGATCGATTGGGAGCCTTTCGTTTAAGAAAAGAACTTGAAAATAGTGTAAATCGTAAATTTTCTATAATAGTTTTTTTCATCAAAAGATTTCATGATGTTAAGATTATTTTTGATTGGTACTTAAGGATGCATAATATTTATTTTAGGTTGCCAAAAAATGAAGGCCTTCAAAAATTGTGGATTGAAAATATAGGCCAGGAAAACATAAAACCTGCAGTAGTAAGAAGAATATGCTCCTTGCATTTTGAAAAAGAATGTATAAGTAGAACGCTGGATGTAGTTCGGTTTAAGGGTGATTTGGTTCATGTCTAAAATAAATTTTCTGACTAAATAATATTATTTCGTCACGAATAAATGATTTTAACAGTATACATTATTGTTATTTTATTTATTTTTAATCCTTACTCTCTCGTTTACCTCCAGTATCCACTAATTACGCTACTGGTGGAAGTCATTACAACTTGCAGGTTGTAAACACTATAAAATTGATATTTTGTGGTGTTACACAAATGGGATATAATGAGAAATGAGTATGGAAGTGGAAGTCTGAAGTGGCGCAGGCACCCCTATTGATCGAAATGTTGCATGGAAATTGGTTGTCGTATGGTATGAACATGGGATGCTGAAGATTGAGGAATACGTTAGGATAGTTAAATGATTAATGGATTGTGTGAACGGTGGTATGGTTAGAAAGGGGCTGCTCAACTCGATTAGATTACTGAGATAAATAAATAAATAATCTTTATTATCAAAAAAAAGAGAGATGAAAAGAAAAAGAGAGGCTAGTAACTGTATGAAAGAACACATGCTCCACAAACTTTAAATAAATCAAGATAAAGGTCAGTCCACTGCACGTTCATGGTGACTTGAACTGGTAACCGACCATTACCACGAAAGAAAGGTGTTGTTGAATCTTTATGGTGGCTTGGAAGTTAAGAGCGAGCGCTAGTCCGTGCAGATATAGTTGAAAGAAAACTTGATGGTGTCTCAGATCACAGTACGTAAAGCGAAGCGTGAAGGTACAGGACTTGCTCTCGCAACTAACTTCCCAGCCGCTATAAAGTCTATATATATGATATAATTCACGCAACCTGGACGCATACCGTTGGGGCTGGTTCGATATGGTGCACGACAAACCCACTGGAAAAAACTTAGGGGAGACTTCTGCCTAGTAGTGGGACAGCATGGGCTGGACAAAAAATCATACGAAGCCTAATACATTGCCTATAGTGGTAATTTCGTTAATCTCTGCAGAGGAGAAAAAAATGCATGCGTCGACCCAGGGACACACGGATGGAGTGCTTATGTGCAGATTGCCGTCGTTACGAAAAAACGTTAGCTCGTTGCACGAACTCAGTATAATATTCTGGTGCACGTCGTATACGAGTTCTGAAAGAAAGGAGTTAAAGCTCCAATCAAGTGCTCTTTCCTTGGTCTCTTCGCTCACTTTTGACTGTTGCTTCACCATATCTTAAAGCAATTACAGTTTTAAAACTTTCCTATTCTGACTTGAACGTAAGATTTATTTATTTATCATCTCATACATAAACACTCACGCCTGTCACCCAGAGGGGTAGGCAGAGACTACGGACTTCCATTTGGCACGATCCTGACACACCTCTCTCGCTTCCTCCACATCCATATACCTACGTATACACGCTCGTCGGTTAAGGGTACTCCTAATCTGGCCCATTTTTAATGTATCGCCGATTTGGTCGATAAACTTTCGTCTAGGGCGTCCCTTCCCGACCCTGCCGTTCACTTCTGCAACATAAATTTGCTTTGTCACTCTTTCCTCTTTCATTCTTTCTACATGACCAAACCACCGAAGCATTCCTTTCTTAATCCTGGTCACAACGTCATCTTGCAAACCACACTTTTCTCTTATCACACTATTTCTCACCCTGTCATTTAGATTCAGCCCTAGCATACTCCTTAAGGACCGCATTTCTACAGCATTTATTCTACTCTCATGCTTCTTCTGCCAGACCCAACTTTCACTACCATACATTAGAGTAGGGACTAACACAGCACTATGAATTGCCATATGTGCTTTATTTGACACATTCTGACTCCTCATAATAGCGTGTAGAGCCCCATTCACTCTATTTCCTATTTATCATCTCAATAAAACTATTATTACAGGATTAACCCAATTCAATAGTGCAGTGATCTAATATTTGTTTATTTAATATATACCTATGAGATGGATGGTACGTCATAATTTATATACCATCGATACTGAAAATATCGACAAAAACAACGCTATTTCTTGTGGGTGGAGTCGTCGCCATATTTGAGAAACACTTGACTTCAAGTCACGTGACCACATGCCATATCCCCTATTTTTCTTATATCTATGGTTCAAACATAGGGTTCAAACCGCAAGACAGTGACCCATAGATAATATACTATATAGGGTAGGGCAGTGACCTGTCAAACGCAACAAGTGCTAGCCGGCTTCGAACTTTCGTGATAAACTTTTTAAGTAAGTATAAAATTATAATGAAATTTCCACACAGTTTGATACTTATATGTTAGTTGTATGTTTTACTATCATTTTGAGTTAATTTTTAATGTTTATTATGACAAACAAACAAATAATTTATGTTTAGGCAAATTTATCACAATAATTTCGATCTAGTATACCCAACTTTGCCATAGATAGGGCTGTCACTAGCTACTTAAATTATATTCTACGTAAATGCTTTAAAATATTATTAATAAATGTATTATATCAAAGCATTTTTGAATGTCTTTGTGGATTTAGAATGTCTTTCAAATCAGACGAAAATAAGAATAAATACTAAAAATTAATAAATTATTAACAGTGGTAGAGTCACGCGACAGCTCTTGCTATCGCACGGATGGGCCGGCTCGAACCGGGGTGGTACCACGACCTCACAGAATACCAGCGTGAAGTAGTGGTTTACCTCTGCGTTTCGCTTGGTGAGTGCAGGTGGCCGTTGGCCCTTTTTACTGGAAATGAGGCATTCCATCTTACTCCTCACGGGTGACAACGCATCTGCATTTTGATTCGCAAATGAGGATAGATGTAGATGTCTATGGGCCGCAGCAACCATTTACCATCAGGTGGACTGTGTTCTCGTTTGTCACCCTCATCCTATAAAAAAAAATTAAGTATTGCAGTGTAGTGGTGGTATAAGAGTCCAACCGGGTCCAAAATTTGACGGGTCCGTGGCGCAGTAGTTAGTAGTTAGCAATTAGTTGCTGCGCTGGAAGCCGCGGGTTCAATTCCCGCACGGAACAAGTATTTATATGGCCTACAAATAGTTGTTCCGGCTCTGGATGTTTGTCCTTGTGCAATTTGTGTTTATAAACTGCCTCCACGATACAGGAGAAAATCCTAGTGTGTGGGTAACGTTTTTTTTTAAAAAATGATGAGAAAATTAATAATAAGAAATCCTTCATGTCAATCCGTGGGTGCGTAAAATACAGGCTTAATCCACCTTCCTGCATGTTAAGACATGCCAGGTCGTCCCTTCAACTTGTGGGGGACTGCCAGTCCCAGCCCGCATTCATAATTTTTTTTTATAAAACTGAAGTGAGAAACAAACATACAGTCCACCTGATGGTAAGTGGCTATAGCATCCCATAGTGGCGGTAGCCGGTAATGTTGACATTTTCAAGAGTGTACTTGTAAAGGTCAAAATAATGAAGTGTGGTAATTTCGTGATAGTCTTTCAGTTATGGTTTCTTCCTTTTAGATTCAAAATGAGTAATAGAAGAAAGCCAGGGTCCAGACGCTACAAAGATTACGAAGATAATCTTTTAGATGTTGCTGTGGAATTGGTCAAAAATAAAAATATTTCAAGTTACGAGTTACGACTCTCTGCTTCAGATCGTCTATAATTATGCCCTCCGTCAGTTTTTGCGTAATATCCGACGGGGCCATACTTATATTTGTCTCAGCAAACGCCATCCAGACGGTGCTCACAATTCTCGGTCTATTATAACCCGACCTGAAGCTTGTCAGTCTGCCGATGAGGGCTCTTGCCTTTGCAATACGGTCCTCAGTTCTTTTTCTCCAGGCTGGGATGGCGTTACTTTGTCTAGTATAGCGCGTCCAGCCGTGGAAAGTTTGTCGCTGATAATACGATTAACTGCCAGTGCAGCGCCAAAAAGAATTGAGTCCGTCTCGCAAAGGTCCCGGCTGGCTTCAAAATAAGTCATCAGCATTGGGTTGAGAGTCCTCACGACAGCCTGATTCCGCTTACTTAAGGGTATGCGGGGAATCGATTTTTGAGAGGCGTACTGCGCGTTTCCAATATAGCCTCTTCCAATATTCTCCTCATTTGCTCTAATTCGCGGGAGACTATTTCATCATCGTCTGAATCAACCACAACTGGAATATCCACGGCGGTATCCACGTGTGCAGGTTGCTCTGCAATTAGTGGCACCGCATTATAGCTGTAGCATTTTCATCCGATGAGGGAACTGCCTCACGTCGTAGTCGTTCGAGTTCAGCGTCATCAAATATTTTCGAATGCATGATGTACCGAACTCGGTCTGCCAGGTTTTGCTCTGTGATGAGAACAGACGGCTCGAGCTCAGCAAAAAAAAAACGATGCATCCGAGCCCGATATGCTATCACTCCAGTTTATTCCCTTTCGCCCTATAGTACCTATAGTACGCCCGCAATGCGTTTGTGTTCATATTTTTATTCCAACGCATGCGGCATTCTCCACCTCGCGGTTGGCTGGCAGTCCACATAGTGTCGCGTCCAGCGCCAGCTCCAGACGCGCCCTGGTGACCCCCAGGCAGCAGCCCTATGTGCGTTCTATTTTTATCCACCATTCATAAAATGGGCATCAGTTAACGGAAGACGCTCAGGCCCGGCACCGTTTAATGGTATTTCCGTAAGTACAAACGCGCCTTTGCACCCTCAATTCTGTCGAGGCCCAGTGCTCACACCTCTTGGCAAGGCACTGACTGACGGCGCCGACGTAGCAGTTTTGTTACTTAACTGTTGCGTCAGCGGGCGATTGGATCGTCACTTCCCTACGCCATTTTATATTATTATGAGGTATCTATAAAGTTTTCTCATCTAGTTGGGTTGTATAAATATATAGTTGTAAATGAAAATGATAAACATTCATAAATATCAATAATATTAACTAAATACATAAATAAATAAAAACCCAACCAGATGGAAGCCCTCGGCAGGGGAGACCAAACGGCCGAGATTTAGGGGAAAAGGGAATGAAACCGGCGGATGATGCGGGCGGTATCGAGAAGCACCGTCTTCTGCATTTCAGCTTGGAGTCGACTGGGACTCCGTGACGGACGGACCGTCACGGAGTCCCAGTCGACTCAAATGACCCGAGAGGCTGACTGGGATTAACCCGTTCCCTGAAACGACTACAGGTATAATTTCGGTCGGTAGTCCACCCCACATGTCGGTCACCTCGTGAGCCAGGTCCAGATATTTTGTTCGCTTATCTGTTTCGGCTTTCACGAGGTTCTCGTCATACGGAATGGTAATGTCGACCAAAAATATCCTTGACTATGCCTGGTCCATCAGCACTATATCAGGTTTATTCGCAAGAATGGTCCTGTCTGTGATGATGGCCCGGTCCCAGTAGAGCCAGGCGCGGTCATTTTCGAGCACGGCTTCCGGCATGTACTTATAATAAGGCATTTTCTGATCCACAAGAATATCTTTCAGAGCGAGCTCCTGGTGTACAACCCTGGCTACTAGGTTGTGCCTAGGCAAGTACTCAGAGTTAGAAAGCGCCGAACAACCAGAGATGACATGCCTGAGTGACTTGTCGGGATGGCGACAAGCTCGCCAGATGTCGACGGTGCCATCCCTTAGGATGTATCTCCGATAATGGTTGGTCTTAATAACCTGATCCTGTATTGCACAGACAAAACCCTCGGTTTCCCCAAAGAGGTCACCAAAACGAAGCCAGTGGAGGGAGGCAATTTTGTCTACGAAAGGCTCATGTAGAGCCTTGTAGAACCTCCCGTGGAGCTCCTTCTCCTTCCATACGGTCTCCAAGTCAGAAATGCTATGTACTGCCGGGTCTTGCCATTGCTCGTTGACTAAGGATAGAGGGGTAAGTCCTTTATCACATAGAATGGATCATCCGCTCTCGTCAGTATTTACGGAGGCTGCATAAGATGGGAGCGAATGTAGGCGAATAACTTGAGATCATCCATATAGAAAAGGTCAGTCACTTTTGTACCTCCTTTCCGAAGCTGAAACCCCCTGTAACCCTCCAGTAAGGTACTCAGAGGGTTCAGAGAGAGGCAGGACCAGATTGGACTCAAACATTCGCCCTGGAAGATAACCCTTCTTATCCTTATGTGGTTTTCTGTAGCTGTCATCCGCTCACCTAGATGACAAAGGATCGTACTCCACTGCCCCATATACTGCCCGAGGAAGTCTCGAACTGTACACTCAACTTTGTACAGCTCGAGGACCCTCTTAAGCCATGTATGAGGCACCGAGTCGAATGCCTTTTTGTAGTCTATCCATGGTGCGGAGAGGTTCCGACGGTTGCGATTAATCACCTTGCCAAAGACTACGTCAATGAGGAGTGGTTCCTTGGTTCCACGATTACTACCCCGACATCCATTTTGGGCGCACGAAATCACCTAATTTGAGTTCAGGTCACGTGTGATTCTCGCGCTCAATTTGGATGTTAGTGTCTTGTATATGGTAGGTAGACACGTTATGGGGCAGTATTTGCTTATGTCTGTGGAATCCCGGTCTTTAGAAACCAAATGAGTGATCCCAGTAGTGAAGAGGCTCGGAAGTGACTTTTGGTCGAGAGCATCTTGAAACTGTCGGGCAAGAACAGGGTGACCACCACAAACCCCTTCAGCCAGTAGTGATGCAGTCCGTCGAGTCACGGACTTCCAGTTCGGGGCCTTACGGACCGCCCCAGCTGCGTCATCCACCGTTATGATGACGGGTCCATGGGAGTAACATTCGCACACTGACTCGCCACAACTTCTGTCCATGGACCCTCGCTGTGGCTTATGGGCTCTGACCACAGGCCGCGCCAGAATGCGACAGTATCGGCCTGATTGGGTGCTGCCCGTTCAACGTACCATTGGCCGCTCCAATGATTCATAGAGCCTCTTCTGATCACTCTGGAAGAGATGAATCTGGTTGAACCGTGTCGACCTCTTGGTATATCGACAAATCCGCTTTCCCCAAGCAGCGATTCTCTGCTTTAGGTCGTCTATGCGCTCCGTCAGTTTTTGCGTTTTATCCGGCTGGGACAAACTGATATTTGTCCCAGCAAACGCCATCCTGACGGTGCGCACAGTTCTAACATGGCATGATCGGTTGACGTTTTATAAAACCTGGCTGTATTTGGGTATTAAAAATAGATTTCATTATGGCAACTTAAAATGCCGAAAATGGCAACCCTAGGTAGTTTGGCAGCATGTGGGGGATTTCCCTGTACTTCTAGTGTTTTGTTTGTATTACATTCAATAAACAAGTGTGTAAAGTTGATAATCTTAAAACAAGTATTCATAAACACGAATTTATGATTAATATTTCAATCAGTCAAAAAAGAGACGTACTTTATTTTGGTATTATGGTTGTAGCACGAATGGGTCGGGTCGACCGGCGTAGGACCACGCTCCGACAGAATACCAGCGTGAAATAGCAGCTTAATGTTGCTTTGTTTCGTATGGTGAGTGTAGAGAACCGGAGACCTTTTTACTGGAAATGAGGCATTCCATCTTAGTCCTCAGGAATGGCAACGCATCTGAATTTTGATTTTTAATTGAAGATAAATGTGGATGTTTATGGAGCGCAGCATTCACTTACATCAGGTGGCTGTGTGCTTGTTTGTCACCCTTTTTCTATATAAAAAAAACTGCAAATTGGCATCTCGATTGTCCGCTGCCGCATGCCGCTACTAGTAATAAGCGGCCAAGTGCGAGTCGGACTCGCCCATGAAGGGTTCCGTAGCAGCAAATAACATAATTTACTAGATCACAATCAACTAGATCTCGTTCAAACCAATTTTCGGTGGAAGTTTGCATAGTTGTACATCATATATTTTTTTTAGTTTTATCATTCTCTTATTTTAGAAGTTACAGGGGGAGGGGGGGGACACACATTTTACCACTTTGGAAGTGTCTCTAGCGCAAACTATTCAGTTTAGAAAAAAATGATGTATGGAACCTCAATACCATTTTTGAAGACCTATCCATAGATACCCCACATGTATGGGTTTGATGGAAAAAAGTTTTTGAGTTTCAGTTCCAAGTATGGGGAACCCCCAAAGTTTCTTGTTTTTTTTCTATGTTTGTGTGAAAATCTTAATGCGATTCACAGAATGAATCCACTTACCAAGTTTCAACAGCATAGTTCTTATAGTTTTGGAAAAAAGTGGCTGTGACATACGAACGGACAGACAGACAGACATGACGAATCTATAAGGGTTCCGTTTTTTGCCATTTGGCTACGGAACCCTAAAAATCAAAAAAATATGAGTGGATTCAGCGGGCGATAAAATATTCTCTCAAATAAATTTAATTAAGACAAAACCACGAAACATAATTAGATATAAACAATATGTAACGTCTATCTTGCACGATAAACAAGGCATTGTTGAGCATGGTGATTGCATTGCATTCAAACCATGGAACGATGTTTAATTTTAATTTAATAAAAATAAACCATTTAAATGTGTATTTTACTTTTCTTAGTTTAATACAATTATGCAATGGTAGATAAAGTTGGCAGTATTTAGGTATTTTTCACTACAAACTTTGGCAGGATTTGGCAGGTTTTTAAGCAAAGTAAAGCTGAGAACAAACTATCGAACACATCCGTCAAACAAACTGTGCAAACTATCGGTCGTAGGATGCGGACGTGACCTTACGTCGCTCTTGAGCGTTTAGACGTCCGAACAGAATCTAGCCGGCTGGATGTTTATACGTCTGCGTACCGTGTGAACAGGGCACGGGACGCGTCCGCGGACGTTTCCAGTGTCACAAACGAACCAACCGCACTCGCGACATGTCTAATGAAGAAAAAATTATTGAATGTATTCGTAGCCACGAATGCCTAATATAACCACAAACTGCAGCATTATAAAAATGCTACATTATCACCGCTAGACGCTCCTTTGCAGATATGGGTTTCCGAAACTGTGTCATTTGTTTTTAGATAATATTTTTAATCAGACTAAGCAGAAAATTAAATTGGTCTTCATTCATTCTTAAGTGCATTTTGTAACATTTATCATCTTTTTGTAAGTCTGGATTTAAATTCACCATACTCGAGTCGGTTTTACATTAATATCATGGAATGGACCCAAACACTCCTTTTCATTGGCAGGAGCAGGAGAAATAAATATTAAATAAATGTAGCGAGTTCTTACACCCGTAAATTGGTGAAAACTGTATTACAAAATCCCATTACATTGACGTATAGGTAACATACATTCAGATAGGGCAGTGTCAGTGACTAATTATTATTTATTACTAGTGAAGTATACCCTTCAAAAATAAGCCAAGTATGACATAATATGTATGACAGTGGAGGCACATATTTCAGTACTGTGGATGTATTGTCTATCCATACATTTGATACAAACTATAAGGTGCTTTGGGGTTATTACGAAAATGGGGGGATTCCGATATCTACAAATTACGGCTTAACTAGGCAATATTTTTTGCTCTGGTAACTTTATTCTAGACGACATTTTGTCTCCCTCGCTTGAGTCTATGGGCATGCAACTTAAGGTGGCACAAGTCGCGGGCTCGAACTCGCTGGTGGGCGCGGCCAAAAAGCACGCTGTCTCACCTGGCATCGTCCCCGACAGAGATAGTATCAGTGATGAGCATATCGACACTAGTATTCACGCACGTCTTGTTCGTACGGCGTTCCGAACCGTTTCAACAAAAACGAAGTTACAAGAACACGATGCCACATCTATACTATAATATAATAAAGCAGAAGAGTGTTTTTGTTTGTTTAAACGTGCTAGTCTCTGGAACTACCAATCCGATTTGAAAAATCTTTTTGGATATTATAGCCAGATTCATGTTGAATGGGCTATGGTTGAATAGGCTATATAGCATTAGGCTATAATCTCAGCTAGCCTATATTTGTTAAGCAAGTCAGAAGAAAAAGCGCTCCCAAAATGATAAATATATATAGAAAAATATAGATCTTTACTCCGTCTAAAAAAAGTCCGCGATACCATATGTCTATTTCTTATATATAAGCCACAATTAGGCATTTTGTGACAAAAAAAAAATGAAAATTTAATTATTAGGCATGGCATATTTATCCTTACGAACGAAAGTTACTTCATTATCAAGACAATTTTATGAAGATAAACTTCTATCTTTATACCATGTTAATATACCTACATAGTTTAAGAGATAATGTAAAATTAAAATAATTCAATAGGTACCTGGCTTCACGCGCAAACAACGCGTAACCCCTAGCCCGGTGCGAACTGAGAAGCCAGTATTGAAAGCTTCTATGAGCGAGGTTAGAAACAGAAACAGAAACAGAAACTTTTTTATTCAATATAAATTATAAATAATACTTATTGAAAGTCACTCTTTTGTATAATTACCACTGGTTCGAAAAAAAACCTCTGTCCTGGGAAGAACCAGCAAGAAACCCAGCGGGACTTTTTTTTTAAATAACAGCTTACAACAGTGGCGTAGCGTGCCTTCGAGGGGCCCTGTATCAAAATTTGTTGGGGGGCCCCAATGAAGAGTAAAGATTTCATAAAAGGAACAAAAACGCTTGCATTGAATTCAAATTATTATATATTGATTTTAAGTTATTCATCATCATCGTTACAGCCCTTCATAAGTCCAAGGAATGAAAAAACGAATAAAGGAATAAAAAACATATACATAAAAATGGTCTTCAGTTCTCTATGTACACATAAATTATCGTCAATTATCACGACAACGGCAAAAGAGTACTTTTGCCGAACTAGTGGAATTAGTAAATTCCACTAGTTCATCATCATCATCATCATCATAACAGCCCTTCATAAGTCCATTAAAGAGCATAGGCCTCACCCAAGGAATGCCACAAAGCACGGTCCTGAACCACCTGCATCCATCGACTTCCTGCATGTCTTACCAGGTCGTCACTCCATATAGTGGGGGGACGCCCTACACTTCATCCGCCGGTACGAGGCCGCCACTCGAGAACCTTTTTCCCTATCGGTTGCCGGTTCTTCGAGCTATATGTCCGGCCCATGGCCACTTCAGCTTACTAATTCGTTGGGCCATGTCGGTGACTCTGGTTCTACTGCGCATATCCTCATTTCTAAGTTTATCACGCAGAGAAACTCCGAGCATAGCCCTCTCCATAGCTCGCTGAGCAACCTTGAGCTTCCTCATCCGGCCAGCAGTGAAGGACCACGTCTCAGTTCCGTATGTCATCACTGGCAACACGCACTGGTTGCACAATTTCGTTTTCAAGTTTTGAGGTATACCTGACTAGAAGATGTGCCGTTATTTCCCGAACGCTACCCAGTCGAGTCGAATCCCTCGATTGACCTCTCGGTCGAAGTTGGACTTACTTAGTCGGACTATTTGTCCCAGGTAAACATAAACGTCAACAACTTCGAGCTTAGAGCTACCAACAACTACCGACATAGGTGTGACATGGACATTAAACATGATCTTTGTTTTGTCCATGTTCATCTTAAGACCTATCCGTTGGGAAAAACTATTGAGGTCATTAAGCATAGTGCTTAGGTCCTCCAGCGATTCTGCCATAAGGACTATATCGTCGGCAAATCGAAGGTGAGTGATGTACTCGCCATTGATGTTAACACCGTATCCTTACCAGTCCAGAAGCTTGAAAACGTCTTCCAATGCAGCGGTGAAGAGTATCGGGGATATAACGTCACCCTGTCTTGCACCTCTCTGCAATTGGATAGGTTTCGTACTCTGGTTCTGTACTCGGATAGCCATCGTAGCCCTACTGTACAAGCACTTCAGCACTTCGATATACCGACAGTCAACTTGGCATCGCTGAAGGGACTGCAGCACCGCCCGAATTTCGACGTAATTTTGATTGAAAGTCTTTGGGCTTTCTCATAGTCCACATACGCCAGAAATAGTGGTAAATTGTACTCCTCGGACTTCTGTACAATTTGCCGAAGGGTATGTATGTGGTATATGGTGCTAAAGCCTTTTTGGAAACCGGCTTGTTCGGGAGTAATGACTCTCGAAAACAGCATGTAGACGCGGCTCAAAAGGGAACTCGGTCTGTAGTTCTTCAAGAGAGCGTTGTCACCTTTCCGGAGTAGTGCCACCATGGAGGACGGAATTAAAGAGCTTCTGAAGGACATCAAGTATCGGTTTTCCACCCGCTTTCAGAAGCTCCACTGTAATTCCATCCAGCCTGGGATCTTGCCGTTTTTAAGATGCTGGAGAGCCATTCTAATCTCGCTCAGACTGACGTCCGAGATATCATCGGAATAGTGTCGGATAAGACTCGCTCTTGGATCGTTACTCACACTTACGTGTGGCTCCAACGATGATGTGTACAGCTGCCAATAGAACCTCTCAATCTCACTCAAAACCTCAGGTGTCCCGGAAACGACGCTGCCATACTCGGTCTTCAGCTTCGACAGTTGGCTCTTTCTGGCAGACAGATCTCTTGCAAAGACTTGGGAGCCCTGGTTCTGCTCGATCTTTTCTTTAATACGAGCAGAATTAAAGTTGCACAAGTCCCGCCGCATGCATTTGGAGATCTGTATGTTCAGTTGCCTGTACGCTGTCAAATCTACTGAAGACTGCAGCTATATACCCCGTCTAAAAGCCATTGAGATTAGAGTGTGATCGGAGACTTTTTGTTTCTTCTGCGGCGGGTCTTGCAAAACTTAGCTCAGACCGCATGGACAGTTTCCACGAGCTTGTCATTCATATCGTCCATTGTATTGCAATCTTCTAGGCACTGAAAACGGTTTCGTAGCTCGAGCTGAAAGGTTTCTGGACTTTGGATTAGAGCACGAGAAGGACGGAGCGTTGACTTCATTAGACGTGACTTCTCCAACTTAACGTTTAGGTTCAGTGTGCCTCTCACCATTCGGTGATCGCTGCCGGTTTTCACCCTCGCGATCACTGAGACATCACTGAATAGTTGTCGTCTGGTCGTCATAATAAAGTTAATCTCATTTTTTGTCGAACCGTCGTGGCTCGACCAGGTCCACTTCCTGTGGGGCCGCTTCTGGAAGAAAGAGTTCATCATAAAGAGTCCTTCTTTCTCCATGAAGTTCGCCAGCTGCTGGCCCTTTGGGTTCCGTTGCCCTATTCCGAATTTCCCTACTTTCAGCTCACCGTTCTCTCTTGTGCCTAGTTTTGCGTTGAAGTCTCCCATTAACACCGTATAGTGGGTTTTGGAGGAATGCATTGTTCTAGAGATATCCTCATACATTTCTTCCACCTCCTCATCGGCGTGTACCGAGGTTGATGCGTAAACCTGTATAACCTTCAGCGATTACCGTTCGGTGATTCTGAGTATAAGGTCCGCAACCCTCGTCGACACACTCCCAATCTTTACAACGTTGTTAACGAGAGACTTGTGGACGATAAATCCGACACCTCCTTGGGACAGATGGTCGCCCTCCTGGTGATAGAACAAATTGCCGGATTCGAGGATTACCGTGACCTCCCCCTCTCTTCAGACTTCGGATAATCCTATGACATTCCAGTGCAACTTGTCTATCTCTTCTTCTAGCTCCAGGACCTTCTCGTCAGTCCTCAGGGTGCGTGCGTTATAAGTTGCCATGTCGAGTCGTCGTAGGTGGCAACAGAACCTCCACCGGAGACTCTTAGCACCCCCTGCCTCGCTGTTACCATGGTCGCCACCTTAGCCAGGAATAGCGGGGCTGCCGGGGACTGGGGGCCATCTCTTCGTTACTTTCATGGGGGTATATTGCCATAGTTGCCACGCTTGGCGAGCGGGTTGGCAAGCGCAGTTTTTTTATTGTTGTTTTGCTGTTATCAGAAAGATGCTGCTGCCCATCCTCTGCCTCAGTTTCCGTCTGTCGCCTTTTACGACACCCACGGGAAGATATGGGGTTGTGAGTATTCTTACCCGCCACTACACGGGCTTATGAGTTATTACTTACAATAAATACTCCTAGGAACTAAGCTAGCCAAACAATTTAATTTTCGTGCCTTTTGTTCGGCGAACATAGCTGAAGACGATTTCAGTTTTACTAAATTCTTTACTTCTTTAGAGAATAGTGATAGCCTTTCCTGTCCCATTAGAAGTCCTTGGAGTTTTTGCTTACACACGTTGGGGGCCCCTGTAGCCCGGGGGCCCCGTATCATTGATACGGCTGATACGGCGGTAGCTACGCCCCTGGCTTACAATCATGTATGTTACGCAAATTAACAACACAACAAATTAGAAATAGCTTGGTAGCGATCACCTCATTTCCAGGGGTTATTATCATCTATAAATTCTTTAATACTATAATAACCCTTTTTATACAAACTTAGTTTAATAAAGTTTTTGAACTTTGAGCAGGTCAAATTTTGTATATTTTCTGGAATTTTGTTGTAAAAGCGTATACATCGCCCCAAGAATGAATTACTGACTCGATGGAGTCGAGTAACTGGTACTACTAGCTTGTGTCTGTTCCTAGTATTTACAGAATGAATATCACTTATTTTTGTAAAACTACTTTTATTTTTGTGTACGTACATTACATTTTCATAAATGTATTGAGAGGCCAAAGTTAATATATTAATTTCCTTAAATTTTTGTCGCAGCGACTCTTTAGGTTTTAAATCATAAATTGCTCTTATGGCCCTCTTCTGTAAAACAAATATAATTTCAGTGTCAGCTGCGTTTCCCATAGCAAAATACCATACGACATTATGCTACGGAAATAGCTAAAGTAAACTAGTCTAGCTGTTCCAACACTAGTTAGACTTCTAATCTTTTTTACGGCATATGCTGCAGAACTAAGCCTGCTTGCTAGTTTTGATATATGGGGGCTCCATTGAAGCTTCGCGTCTAGTGTGATTCCAAGAAAAATGGTGGTATCTACAAGACTCAGTTTCTCCCCATTTAAAATTACATTAGTATTTAATTGTTTGACATTTGGAGTCATAAATTTCATACATTTCGTTTTAGTGCCATTTAAATGCAAATTATTAACATTGAACCAATTTACTAATTTAGATATAGCATTATTTACTTCGTCATATTTTAGCAAATGTCGATTTAATTTGAAAATTAAAGAAGTGTCATCTGCAAATAATACTATATCATGGTTATCTCCTACTATGTAAGGTAAGTCATTAATGTATACAAGAAACAGAAAGGGGCCGTAAGTTAGGTTAGCCGTTAGTTCAGTCATTATCTATATCTACAGAAATAAATAAAATTGAAGTGTCTGTTTGTAATGTCAAAATAACAGCTTTTTACTAATTGCATATGAAATTACATACGGTACTTATAACACTAACACAATTTTTAACATTTTTGTATGTCTGTTAGTCTGTTTGTTCCGGTTAATTTCCAAAACGGCTGGACGGTTTTGACGGGATTGTCACTAGTAGATAGCTCACGTTATAAGAAGTAACTTAGACTGCTTAAATTTTAGAAAAATTATTAGGTGTCCGTGCAACAAAATTACTAAAAATACAAAATACAAATTACTAAAAATACAAAATAAACTAAACGCGGACCAAGTCGCGGGGAACAGCTAGTAGCTAAAATAAATTCAAAATTAATTGAGTACTTTTATCTATCTCCCGGGTGAGCGTAACAATGATTAGTTACATCTTTATTTCTGAACTCTTTCATTTCACGTTGCTATGGTATTTTGAAAGTTTAATTGATTAATAAGTATAAGAGGTTGATAGCAAATTTATCAAGAATCATTTCTTGCCTACACACTTTTCATGTATCGTGTACGTTTTTCTTTAAAACTGAAAAAAACCGCGCATAATATGCCTACAGATAAAATAAAAGCACTCCATTAATTATGACAATTTTTCCATACATTACTATCAAATAAAATATTTGATTGCAATTATAAAATGCTTGAACTAGGTATCATGTCATACCACGCATCTCGGACACGTGATGACGCGGGTGAAACCGCGGAATTATTAGGCGCTGTAGCTCTATATACTTAATTAGATTGCTTATTTTATTATGTTTAGTTTTCCCCGAGTGGTCATGCAGCGATCACTCAAGAGTTCGGCTTCGAACGTGTGTAACTCGAAAATTATCCCACGGGAACGAAATACCTGAATAAACGGTATCTATTAAACGGAATAACGGTTATTTGACAGCTCCGTGGCGCAGTGGCTTAGCAATGAATTGTTGCACGGGGAGCCGCGGGTTCGAATCCCGCACGGAACAAGTATTTGTATGGCCTACAAATAACTGTTCCTGGTCTGGATGTTTGTAAACTGCCTCCACGATACAGGAGAAAATCCTAGTGTCGGGGTAACGTTATTTAAAAAAATGAAAAAATTCGATCCCCGTCGGCACCAATGAAATTGTTGCAATTTTATATAATAGTAATCGTATATAGACTACTTTTTTTACTTTTATAATTATATTATATTACAGACGAAAATTTTAAAATTTTGTCTGTCGTCCAAAACGTATCACCTCTTTCAATTATATGAATTCCCATGCCGGCTTTTGTCTTTGGCGTCCAAATTACAAAATAGCAAAACTTTTCGTTTCGAATAATACTCGAATAAGCGCGCGTCACCGCCCGTGCAGTGTGTGTAAGCGTCGTCCTCCCGCACCGCACCGGGGGAAACATTATTCAGTGAGATGCACGATAATTCATAGTAACATGCGCGCGTAAAAAAATACGAAAAGGCCTTTGGAAGAAGGGGTTTTATGAAAAAACCACTGCATAAATCAATTACAAATAAAATTTATTGAATTGTTCGATAATTGAGCTGTGTCGGTACCGACTTTGTTTCGGAAATTTTACACTTCTTTTATTACTAACTTACGCCCAAAGTTGTGTTAAAATTGGCAATAAAAACGAATCTTTGGTAGCTCGTAACTTTTTAATAACATTTTATTTTCCTATTCTGTTTCCGTACAGACAAATTTAATAATGAGACAAAACGATATCATGTTTAACTTTGGATGTAGGTACACTGTCAAATGGCGGAGTAAAACCCCTCCGAAATTTCTATGGAAATAATGTAGACTAGTGTCACCTTAAAACATTATTTTACGAACAAAATGATACGTTTTATGTGCTCCCATCTACATTCCTAAGCGCTAGGCTAGACTTATTTTACTTATTTTAATCTCACTAGAGGGCACTTATATATTAAGTCTATGCATACGCAATAATCCAAGCGCACTACGCAGTTAGTAGCGGTCACTGGTTACGCTTAAATTGTTATTAATATTTATTGAACATTATTTATTTTTAGATAATTCCATTTTATCTGTGTTTTCAGGTAATGAAAAACTGCTAAATATTATTAGCATAAGACGACAAATTTCGCCACAACGATTAAGGTTAAAATAGCTCAGGTAGAAAATCGGGCGGTAATCTATAGACCCTGGACTCCGTCCAGCACATGATGTATTTATTTTTTCCCTTTTTTTCAAGTTCCTTCCTTTGTAAGCACCGTCTGTTATGCAAAGCACGATACTAAAGAAAATTAAATTTGAGTCGCGCATCTATCTCTAGTATATATACAGATCTATGCTTCAGTCGTTCTAGGTAGCTAGTTTCAATAGTACGCGTGCAAAGTTAACTTTTCGGTGAAAACAGCTTTTTTCAACTCTTTTCGGTTTTTCGGAATTACCCCGCGTTCATTATCTTAGGAATTCGCTAAGTAATCTTAATGATTGATTGATTTTATGGTAGGTAATCGTTTTTAAAGCTTTATTTTATAGGTTAGGATTAGCCAGCTATTGTCTTTGTGGTTTTTTTTCGGAAATACCCACACGGTTAATTACGAATTAATGGACTATCGAACTACTTTTTTCCATTATAGTTTCCAGTGGCTGTCAATCTTTCGTCAGCATAAATTGTTATTTTGGATAAGTTTAACACGTTCGCGAATTTAACCAACGGCAGTGGGCAAGGCGTACCTACCGCAATGCCAAATATTTAGAAATAGTCCAGAAGGAATATAATTCATGAGATGAATGAAAGAAAAGATGATAAATGAAGGAAAATAATACATGAGTACCGAAAACTATTCCACATCAATTTTTTATGCGATTCCCTTCAAATTGTCGTACTGATGATAAAAATGCATGTTGCCATGAGGCAACTCGGTGCCGTAGGTATTGTTTAAACTTGAATTGTTATTTTCAAACGGGTTTTTTTTTTGATAAAATACGAATAAAAAAAGTCCCGTGACTTTATACGATAAAGTTAATATCTTCTATGAATAAAAGCTTGAAAAATTCCAATTCCGGATACTTTTGACCCATTAGAAATATATAAAGAAAAAGAATAAAGTATGAACAATTTTTTTTTATATTTCTTGGCAAAATATAAATACAAAAGGTCCTATGACGTTTTACGATAAAGGTAATATTTTCGCAGTTATGAGTTTTTAAAGGTTTGAAAAATCCCGAATTCGGCGGATACTTTGACTCATTAAAAAGATATAGGTAAAGAAATGTATAAAAAATATTTTTTTATTCTCGCTTACCTGTTATAAAAGTTTGAAAAACCTCTTAACTAGCCTAATAAGTGTCCAACTCCGAGAACGCAAGGCACATGAGTAAAGAAACAGACGTCCTTACTCTTTACTCTGTGCGCAAGGTGAGCTACCGTGGTGGTGCCTTAAATGTTTAGAACCACTGGACTTTATGTGGGTGATTCCGAAAATTCAAGTGAGCAAAATATAGTTAAATTAGAAACAAAATATGTATCAATGCTTTTTGTAGAGGGGTATAGATGAACGAAAAGTAAATCTAAACCATCTGTCGAAAGTCAAAAAGGAACACTATCAAATTTTCGGTTTTACCCCGCGTTATATCCGAATTATACCTTATCCAGAAGTAAATTATGTCAAATTTTAAATGATTGTATTTACGCAACGCAAAGACATTTTATTAAGATGAATAACAAAATAATTAGGATATTTCAATAAATAAAAGTGACATGAGTTGGTTGTAAATTTAGATAGATTTTTAAAAAATAATTATTAAGTGGCGAAGCTTGCGAAGTCACTTATTGATTTCACGATGTCTGTCCGTCTGTCCGTCTGCCCGTCTGTCCGTCCGTCTGTCCGTTCGTCCCACGATTATCTCGAGAACGGTTTCGAATTTTCAAATTTTGTTTTCAGCAATCGATTACTGATCACCCAGGCATCTGAACCTCCTATTTTGATTTTTTTTCCGTTAGAAACCGCTACAAAGCTGATTGCTTCGCCACTTTGCTATGCTTTTAGCTTGCTAGGTTTATTAAATATGCATCGTATCAATTAATCAGAAAATATATCGTATTTACCCCAAAGCACATTAATGTTAAATTTCTAAAAAAGAAACAACAGGATAGGTTTCCACCAAAGCAAAGAGGAAGGTTGCAACAACCCAAGCAGCGCTTCAATGGGCTATATGTAAAAAACCACATCTCCGTCCTTCCTTCGATTTGACCCTGCTCATAGGCTAATTAACATTTGTATGTCTTACAGTCGAGCAATACATTGTATACAAGCACCATTAATTAATACTCTAAAACACTGTCTTTTAAGAAAATGTTAAATATTGTTATTGCAACTGACACAAAGAGACAAGCTCACATGTGTGATTCCAGTTTGCCCATGTCAAATCGGACATGGAAATAGTTGTATTACAATTCATACACTGCCAGTCCGGTTCAATAATATGGCTCTTGAAATGATTCTGTATTTCCCATGCAACTTTTTCTCCTGTAAAAGTCACCTGGCAGAAGTAGCAGTGTATTTTAATAGACTCTTCATGGCTTTCATAGAGTCCGATATATAATTGACACATTGGATTTAAAACTTCCTGTAATTGCAAATCATACTTGTCATTTTCAGCATTTGTCACTTCATCTGTCACATTCTCATACAAGAACCTGACATAGCCGTATTTGCTTAAATATTTTCTGAAAGTTCCAGGAACACCAATACTAGATGGCATACTTTTTGTAATATTATTCAAAATCTTATGCATGCTCACCAAAACAGGTTTCCAATTGTGGTATCTATCGTTTGATATACATTGTTCAAATAAATTCAAAATGACATCTTTGGATATCTTTGTCAATTTTTTTCTCTTCGATTTTACTTCCCACTGCTGATTTAATGATGATTTTTGGTAAGAGTCAAGTTTTAACATTTTATTAACAAGCGTATGTTGCAGCTTGTGGCAGTTTTCATATTTGAGAAATATTACGCCACCCTGAGCCCACTTTAACTTTAGTTCAATCTCTATTCCACACCAACTAAGAATAGAGTTGAGTGGTAATGAATTTGGATAGTCATAATATTTGGGAAGTGGTTCATTTACATTGAAAATTGAATTATTACTTGATGGTTGTCTTAATATTAGGTGATTAAGTTGCTTCCTTGTTGCCTGTATTTCCAAGACAACATTCTCCTTATTTATACTTTCTTTTTTATACATTGGTCCCGCTATTGGAATATTCTTAACAACATCTTGTGATAAAAATTTTGCTATTTCTAACATGCTACCCAAATATTTTTTCAGGTTCAGATACTTTTCTTCTAGAATGCTTGTTAATCCTTTATTGTTATTTCCAGATTTAAAATCAATTATAAATTGTTCAAATTCATCCCATTCCGGCCAATCCTTCAGGTATTTTTTTACAACATTTACATATATCTCTACTTCTAAGGCATGGATTTTTTGGATGTTTATGTTAAACTCTATCTGCAAAATATCTTTTATTTGGGCATTAGTTAAAACGATGTCTTGTTCATAGCTGTAATTAGTGATAAGACTCTTGAGAAGTTTTATAACCGGTCCATCTGTAATTAAAAAGCAAAGTATCGAAAATAAATATAAAAGTGTCAGAATAGTGCCACAAACAGATACTGGTCTGACATTATTTTCTTATTTAAAAAAATGACCCTTGCAGCAGGATTTTCTCCTGTATCATGGATACATGTTAACATAATATATAAGCGGCACATGGACAAACATGCTGAACCCAAACAATATTTTAAGCGATACAAACACTTGTTCCGTGCAGCGTTATGAAAGTATACTCTATATGAAATGAACTCTATGAAATATATATATATATATATATATATATATATATATATATATATATATATATATATATCGTACTCTCTCTCTCTCTTTCTCTCTCTCTCTCTATATATATATATATACATACATACATACATAAACACTCACGCCTGTCACCCAGAGGGGTAGGCAGAGACTATGGACTTCCATTTGGCACGATCCTGACAGACTTCTCTCGCTTCCTCCACATCCATATACCTACGCATACACGCTCGTCGGTTAAAGGTACTATTGATTTGGCCCATTTTCAATATATCGCCAATTTGGTCGATAAACTTTCGCCTAGGGCGACCCTTCCCGACTCTGCCATTCACCTCTGCAACATAAATTTGCTTTGTCACTCTTTCCTCATTCATTCTTTCTACATGACCAAACCACCGAAGCATTCCTTTCTTAATCTTGGTCACAACATCATCTTGCAAACCACACTCTTCTCTTATTAAACAATTTCTCACTCTGTCATTCAGATTCATCCCTAACATACTCCTTAGTGATCGCATTTCTACAGCATTTATTCTACTCTCGTGCTTCTTCTGCCACACCCAACTTTCACTTTCTATATATATATATAGAGGAGAAGGTTTTTTGTTACGCATTGTCATGTAATTGAGAAGTTAGTTTTAAATAAAATTTTATCAGTTTCTAGAGTATTATATTAAGTAGTAGATGGTACCCGGCACGTTGCTACCACAGAAAAAATTATTGTCGAAGTATCGTTTTCAATTTGCAAGAGTTATAGTGTTTAATAGCTGTGCCCGTGGCGTAGCTCGCGTATATAGGTTTTACTTAGAGAATTTGACATTCAGGCAAGAGAATATTAAACGGTTTAAGCGTCTCCCACACACAAGCGGCTTGCGGTGGCGGCTAACCGCGAGCCTGAAGCGCCATTCGCTGTGGTGTCTGTACTACGATTAGACGTCAGTAAACATGGCTAACCGTGATGATGTCTTATTATATTCAGCAATACTATCATACATTTTGTTTTTAATCCTAATGATTTTGTAATCACGATGCGAATTTTCATAAAATACTGGATAATTTCGCTGTGTTTATATTACAATTTCTGAATTTAGCACCATTTTTCACGCTGTACACGCGGCCTGTTGTAAAAATTTGCAAATGACCGCTCTGCGGCCACCGACTGGCCGCGTACTCGCTAACACACACGTATTGGCGGAAGGGGCGGAGCATGCGGCCGCGGCCAGCCGCTTGCAGATCGCGACATGGCCGCATGGGTTTGCAGACTCTCTTACAATGCAAGCGAATACAACTGACCGCCACCGCGGCCGCCACCGCAAGCCGCTTCTGTGTGGGAGACGCTTTATATCATTACTGTATCAATAAGTGATAACGTCAGTGTAACAGACGTCTCTGGTTAGTGCGTACATACACTAAGCGCTCCGTCTCTATTTTCGCATACATGTCCACTATAAATTAGTTAAACAACCCCCAAAATCTTTGCAGATACGTAAGACGATTAGGCCTTACATGTAACAGGTGCAAATAAAATTGCAGAGCAAATATTTTTTTTATTAAAATTGGTCTCTAGTATTAGGATTAACTTGATAAATTCCGAAATTGTACCCATTTTCACCGTGACAATATATTAATGGATATTGTAGAGCATCATAATATCGATGCGTTTCATAAATCCCTGGTAGTTCGAACATCATGTGCGTGCAACACGATGTCACGTCTATCGCACTCCTGGTCAACTAATACCACTGCCACTTCATCAGTGACAGTCCGAACGTTGCTACCGCGGTGTTCAGTAACCTTTTTTTTTAGTAACAGGACGTCTGTCAGCGTTAATAACTATTTTATAATTGTTTATTAAATCTTGACGGATCGATTGCAATGCAACCCTAAAACTATGAACGTATGGATTTATTTCATGTAGCATCCTTTGAAGTTGGGATAATGAGTTCGCTATTGAGTTGTGGGAAGTTGTGATTTCGGATATTAGTATGTTCATTATAATATGATACAAAATAAATTGACTATTTTACTTATACATATATACATATATATTTACAACTCATAATAAACTCATAATGTATATAATTTAATTTAATTTATTAAGTTGAAATTGAAATTATATAATATCTAAGTACATTGGTTCTGGGTAATGTATGGTTATTTGTGAGACTGTGACTCCACGTCAGTGAGTCTCAATACGATTCGGAGTATCTTAACGCCGCAATTCTGAAAAGAATGTAATTTGTACAATGCCATCTATTACGTTCGTTGTGAGAAAACTTTTTTAATAAGGAAAACATCTTTTTTATTGTTTACTGTGTTTTAAGTATAAATATATTATTATAGAACGTTTTTTTTACACACAAATCTTTTTTTACATTTTCTGAGATTTTATGGCGCCATTGAACTAATTCGAACCTACATTTTAAACTAATAATCATAACTTTCGATAGAATTAAACAAATTTAATGAAACAAAAATTAAATGTAACTTGAAGATACGCTATATGATTTTCTTAACGATTTCTTTAAAAAAAATGTTTACTTTAGATGTGATGCGTTTATAAACAAACAGACAGACAGACAATTCTAAAAATTATAAAAATGTGCTTATTTAATTATTTTCATTTCCCTATAATGATTTTAGTGACAAATATTCTATACAATGTACAAAAACAGACACAACATGTTATCACCATTTTTATTATAAGTATATATTTAAAGAGAGATGACGCTGCTAACAGCAATCAATTCTAAAAATAAGAGATTAATTGACGCGATTGGTACAATATTATAAATATATAAAACATAAAAGAACTTATAAACCAGTGTCTGCATAGTAAGCAAAACGCCTTTTTGTATTACATTTGCACCATACCGCCATCTATCGATGAAATTGGTTAACTATTTCACTTTAGATTTAGTTAATAAGGTTATAATATATTTTTGTATATTTTATTTAATATGTTCTTTAATACTTTTGTTTACTGCGTTTTAGATATAATTATATCATTATAGAACATTATTTTACCTAATTCAATTATGATTTATGATATGGTATTAGTTTAAAATGCACTTGATGACTCAACCATCGCCACCGTTGAACAAATTCGTACCTATACTTCATATTCATACTTCAGAATATTTATCATAACTTTTGATTGAATGGACTGATTTTAATAAAATAAAGACTAAATGTAACACGAAGATACACTTTATATTTTCCTTAATGATTCTTATGATATAAATTAGTACTTGATACGTTAACAAACAAACAGACAGACAGACAGAAAATTCTCAAAATGGTAGAAATGTATTTAGTTACTTATTTTTAGTACCTCTCAATCACTTTTATTACAAAAATATAAAATGTACAGACGTCTGCTTTTTACATTTTTATATAATAAAATATTATTAATATAGATTACACAGGACAATGTCTCAGTGGTTTGCTCTTTAATTTTTTGCACATTTTAACTCGTTTTAATTTTTCTTCTTTTATGAATATTTGTGGTTTGGTTTATTTATTTTTAATCTAATTAATATAAAATATAACGAATAGTGCAGAAAGAAACATTAAATGTTGCATTTTTCGAACAATTTAACTTCGCCGTTATAAAATCTATCAAATATTACACCACATTTTTAAGTGGCGTCAGTCTGATGGCAAAAAAAGTCGTGGATGCATTACACATTATAGATGATGCATTTTCAATGTAACGAATGTATGCAGTGTATTTGCATAAATATGTTCAACTGAACTGTAGGTACTGCAATCGGTACACTAAACTAAATATTGCGTAAATTGAAGATTTATGAATTCCATAAGATAGTTATTATTACATTTTATTTAGAAATACGTTTGTTTAGGTTAAAATATGAGTATTTTGTATTAAATTCTTATATTTATTTCATATTAATATCTTATTTCATATTAAATTAAAGTCTTCGCGCATGCGCGCCTCTACTAACTCCCGCGCAAGCGAGAAGACAGAGTAGCGCACAATTTTTGTTTGGAATAGATAAAAAAGAGAAATCGGTGTCAGCAATCAATTAAATAACTGATTAATTGAATTAAATAAATAATTACTGCCAAATTATTGAGAACATTTTCTAACAACAAATTATTAATATACCTACTACACATTACTGTAATAATATAAGTTAATAGTTCTGCAAATGTTTGCAAAGCTTGGGTTCAAGTCTACTTACCTTCAAGTGTATTGTAATCAAGACAAACTAAATTATATATATAGAATAAAAATTCTCTAGAAATTTCTACAGTCTGTAGTCTGTTAATTTCTGTCGAAGTCCCTCTAAACACTAATTTACGTACTAATTCAAATTTCGTGTCTAATACCTGGTACTTTCGCAGCTTCGTCTTCTAACAAAACTACATCGCTTGATGATTGATCGTCATCCATTTTTTTATTAAATAATTAATTACTTAATGTACTCTTTGTCGAAATTTACGTTGTGAACATCAACAAGATATAATATTAACCCGTATCATCCTAGTGTTCCATTTTTGGATGGGTGACTTAATTATTTTTCTTTTTTTGTAATGTCACATTCTCATATACATCCCATAATAAGCCAGTGTCAGCAACAGTTAGACTAGCTCTCCACCACTTTCAATTTCCAAAATCACAAACCACCAGAAAACCAATAACAAAGAGCGACCCTACTGTCATAATCTCTAAATTTTCCACTTGAAAATTTTTAACAGACTTCAAAAAAAGGAATAGGTTCTTTTTTATGTGTGTTGCCTCAAAACTTTTTTCTAGGTGAACTGATTTTGATGATTCTTTTTTATTTGAAGGTGGTACCCATCATCTGGTGTCATATACATTTGATTAAGATCTGACTAGTAGTTTTTGAGTTTTCCTTAATAATGCGTATTTAATTGATTTCGACTACATTAATGATGTTCTAATTTTATTCATAAGTATTGATGTCGGCTGTACAACATTTTTAATTTTATCATTTGTAAATTAAATCGTCTTCTTCAGATGAGTTATTTTTGTCAACACCATCATCGTCAGTTTCAGATTGATATAGTTTTTTCGATACTTATTTTTTTTTACAATGCTAATCTTAATTTCAATTGTGTTCAGCAGTTTCCTGCCAACCTCAAACCGCAGCGTATATCTTAATATAACAGTCAAAGGATTTAACTTCATTTTGTTCCTTATTATCCTTATTTGCTTTATCTCCAGTGATTATTGGGATTTTGTACATTTTATATTAGACCCCAACAAAAGGCAAATGTTCTCATTTTATTTATATTGAAGTCGGTTGTACATAATTTTTAAATTTACCTCTTGTAAGTACATACAGTCCATTTGCTCTGCCCGCCCTTTTCATAAACAAATTTTGTTGAATCTTTTTACTACTGTCTTAGCACTTCCAGTTGCAGTATTGTGTTCATTAAAATTTATATCACCAGCTAACGCTCACAATGACAAATCAAAATTTGTCACACGTTTTCGTGCTGTCAGGTCGTCTATACACTAGTACCTATATGTCGGCGCTTATATAAAATACCGTATAGATTGAGAGTGAGCGAGAGGTCGTATCACTCTAGCAGTGTCATATCGATGGTGGTGTGATAGAATTGAGGGTATATCGAGAAACCCCCACTCGTTTGTGCAGTACACAGTTCACTGTAGGCGCCGTGCGCCGGAGTTTCCGCCTAAATTATTCCACGTGTGCTAAGATTCTTAGAATGACAGTATAGTATAGTTCTGCCCGTGTTAGTAATTCTTCTAGTGCAAAGAAGATTGTGTTGCTGAGAGGCTGCCCTATGTTACAGTGAAATGGGTATTGCTGCTGTAAGTTTGCATACTTTGGTGTTATAATGTAATTACGTCCCTCACGTTACACTACTGTGTAATTGTGATGGGGACATATTACAGTATTGTCTAACTGTAATTGCTCTGTACGTGGTAGAGCGATGCTGCAGCTGTATTAGTAGTATAGTTGTAGCAGAAATGGGTCGGCTCGACTGGGGAAGGACCACGTTCTTACAGAATACCAGCATAAAATAGCACCTTAATGTTTCTGTGTTTCGTATGATGTGTAGAGAACCGGAGACCCTTTTTACTGGAAAAGAGGCATTCCATCTTATTCCTCACGGGTGACAACGCATCTACATTTTGTATATTTTTTGTATTCTGTATTGATGATAGATGTAGATGTCTATGGGTTACAGTAACCACTTACCATCAGGTGGACTGGGTGCTCGTTTGTCACCCCATCCTATTAAAAAAAAACTGAATGTATAGTGCATTACGCTGCTTTATTGCTGATAATTATTTGCGAAAGCAAGAGAGCTAGTTGAACATCCGCTCTCGCACTACTTGTAATTATTTTAACAATATATTTAACAATTAAGCCGATATATTTCCGAGATAAAGTCTATGGCGTCTTTTTAGATAAAGTATATTCGCATATAATAATGAGTCCGTAATGGAATCTGATTAACCGACTAAGCCCAACGGATCGTAAGCTGAAGTGGCAATAGGTCGGCCATATAGTTCGATCAACAAACAACCGACAACCGAAGGGAAAGAAAGGTTCTCGAGTGGCAGCTTCGTACCGGTAAGTCTAAGTACCACCCACTAGATGGAGTGACGACCTGGTAAGACTTGGAAGAGGCCTTTGTTCAGCAGTGGTTCGCAATGGCTGTAATGATTATGATGATGATACACTAAAACCAAAAAACTTTTTTGAAGTGCAATTTTTCAAAAATAAAAAAAAAACTTCACCTCAGTCTCACCCTCTTTAATTTTTTTAATTCTCATTTTAATTATTTAATTTTAAATATATTCGTACTTTGGTTTATCCATTTCAATTTAATAAAAATGTAACTAATAATTCAGAAAAAAAAAACATTTCCCTCTATGAAATTTGTCAAATATTTCACCTCACTCATTCCAAAGTGGTGCCACCCTGGTGACAGAAAAAGTCTTGGATGTCATCACAATCACTCCTATTTGGAGAAAGGCTCACGTCCAGCAGTTGACATTAGATTGACCCGATGTTAACGTGGCAGTTCTCGATTATGGAATTTAACAAATTTACGGGCATATAATTTTAATAAAAGCCTTATTTTCATATAATTTTTATTTAACTTCAGAGATCACAAAAATTTCAGTGTGTTGCTTCAAGTTCTTTACATTACAAGAATTTAGCATATGTTAATGGAATATTGTTATTAACCTAACTTAACCTAAAATAGAAATATAGTAACCACATTTTACACAGATATAATTTTAAAATTCCACCTAAGTGCCACCTGCAGTTAATTTCAAACAACGAAGGCTACAGGTGCGTTGTCCTCTCTGAATAAGATGGAATGCCTCTCAGCCTGCAAATCTGCTGGCTCTCTATATCCTTCAGACCGCAACACAGCAGAGAAAGCAATATTATTTGGCGAGAGAAATAGGTAAGAGAAAGAAGAGAAGTCCTGCCACCTTTTTTTATACGATAAGGGTGACACATGAGCACACAGTCCACCTGATGGTAAGTGGTTGCTGTGGCCCATAGACATCTACATCTATCTTCGATTACGAATCAAAATGCAGATGCGTTGTCACCCGTGAGGACTAAGATGGAATGCCTCGTTTCCAGTAAAAAGGGTCTCCGGTTCTCTACACTCACCATACGAAACACAGCAGCATTAAGCTGCTATTTTACGCTGGTATTCTGTGAGAGCGTGGTCCTTCCCCGGTCGAGGCGACCCATTCGTGTTACAACTATACCAGAAATATAGCTGCAGCATGGCTCTACCTAGTACAAATATTTCCGTATTAAATTGTCGATCAAATTATGAAACATCACATGTATGAGTCCAACCCATATGGGTTAAAGAGGGCATAGTGAACACCCTATTGCATTTCAGACAATTCCAATTGGGTTCTTCGTTGTGGTCGTCACTAAAATGTTTTAAAATATCCCATACGAAATTAGCTCCTGTAAACGTCAAACGACAATTCGTGCAAACTATTTTTATAGCGTTCTCAAACGATATATCCGTGTTAGCGTTTTTACCACAGGTTCTCATCTGAAATTCACACATTGGTGAAACTATTTCTTCCAGTTTCAAATCGAATTTTTCAGCACCTTCCTTCTTCTTATTCGGAACATCCTGGTACAAATATCTAATATATTTACTCTTGCTTATATACCTTCTAAAATCACATGGAATGCTTAACGTTTTTGACACACTGTTTAAATCATTTAGTAAAATATTCTTTAAAATATCTAAAACTGACCGCCATTTTGAATTTTTATCGGATTTTAGTACTTTCTCAAAATATTCTAAAATTTGTTCTCTTAAAATTTGTGTGCGGTTTTTTCTTCTAGATTTCACCAGTATCTGTTCATTCAGGTCGGCAATTTTTCGCGTTTCCAAAGCGAGTTTCTTATTAACTAGCGTGTGTTTAAGTCTGTGCAAATTTCGATGTTTGTAAATTATAAATTTATTATCAGCCTTAATCCTTATTTCTATCTCCACCCCCCACCAGTTCACAATAGACTCGAGGGTGAGCATTTTCGAATTGTGCAGCCCTAACTTAAAATCTCTAGTTACATTAAATATGTTTTTATGCAACGGTTGACGGTAAAACAGACAGTTCAGCTGTTGCCTTGTTGCTTCCACTTCCATTACTACACTATGATTATCGTAACGTTTTTCTTCCATTTTTATCTGATTAACTTTACTACTTGCTAATTCTTGGGCTGCATTTAATATTCCACGTAAATATTCTTTTAAATTAATATATTTCTCTTTTAGTATCTTTGATATTCCGGCCCTGTCATTTGTTTCTTTTAATTTTAAAACTGCTTGTTCAAATTGATCCCACTCTGGCCAATTCTTGATAAACTTCTTTAAAACATTTAAGTAAACTTCTACTTCGAATTTGTGTAGCATATTAGTATCCATAAAAAACTCTTTCCCTAATATTTCAATAAGTTGGGCGTCAGTCAACACAGTGTTTTGTTTCGTATCGTTTGTAATGAGACTTCTGAAAAGGTCAATGATAGGTCCGTCTGAAATGAAAATTATAAAGGAAATATCAGTAAAGTAACAGACTACATAATATCTTGTACTGCTGAGCAAAGCCCACCTTTCATTTTATAGAGTATTTATACATTAGGAATTAATAATTTCTAAACATCATATATGAGATATTATTTGATTACTTGCACTTAAATTTTTTGTTTATGCATTGTTTCTGTGTACGTATTTATGTAAGGGGAAGAAAGGTTCTCTAGTGACAGTCTCGTACCTGTAAACGAAGTGCAAGGCGTCCCCTCACTATATGAATTGACGACCGGGTAAGATATACAGGAAGTTGATGGATGCAGGTGTCTCGAAAACATGTTTTGTATTATTGCCCTGGGGGCAAGCCCATGTTTAAAAGTGGACTTAATCTTCAATGTAAAAACCGTAAGTTAGTATTGCAGTAGGTACCATCACACATCGGTTTACAAAGCAAGGAGGAGGCTGATAAACTGGCTAAATTGGCAATTACACAAGGAAGAGAATGTAATATTGATCCAGATTATACAGAAATTTTAATTAAATACAAAAAGAAATGTTGGTACAAAATTATCCAGTCAGCCTCCGAAAGTGCCTTGGTTCAATCAATGTCTATTGAACAGAAAATCTGTTGTATTGCAATGCGGCTTCGCTCCGGAAACATTGCGTGCAACAAGTTTGCTTTCATGATGAAAAAGAAACAATCTCCAAATTGCGAAACATGCAACACAATCGAAGACATACAACACTTGCTCGCGAAATGTTCCAAAAACCATCACGAGAGGAAACTACTGCCAAAACTGACATTAAAATGTATAACATAGGGGAATATCAAAGTATTCTCTCTGAACCACTGTCAGATACTGCTTACATTATCATTTATTAATCATAATCATAATCATAATCTTTATTGCAATCAAATGGTTATCAATAGATGTGATGTTTTAAAAATAGTCCGCGTTTGAACCCGGTTTGGGCGTAGCAATCATAAAAAATTGAATTACATTATTGAGTATTATTATTAAATTACATAATTAGATTTACATTATTAAGTTACAATATTAAATTACATTTTTAAATAAGTTATACAACATTAGATATATTATTGAATATTCTAAAAATTTAATTCAAATGATAATCACAATGTCAAGTATACAAAAACAATAATAATAATAAAATTAAAAAAAATATATATACAGAATGAAATTATATAGGTAGTAAATTAAATAAAAACAATTATTATTGAAGAATAATTAAATAAAATAGGCAGGTCGAAGTTGTCTACACAAATTAAATAACATTTGTATTAAAATATTCATTTAAATTATAGAAGCATTTTTCAATTAAATATAATTTTAATTTTGATAAAAATAATGTTGTATCCGTTAGAATTTTTATGTAATTTGGTAGGTTATTAAAAATTTTTGCTGTCATACAGTAGGGACTAGAGCTATGTAATGCGAGTGTGGATTTCGGCAATATTAGCCTATTTTTGTTAGGTCTAATTGAGTATTTGTAATTAGTGTCGCTTAACTTGTTAAATAGTTCTGGATGGTTTTTTACAAATTTGCATGCTTCCCAAATATAAATAGATGTCAAAGTCAATATTTTAAGTTTTTTAAAGTGGGGCCTACAACTTTCTGGAATATTTATATTTGCTAAAATTCTTATAAATTTTTTTTGGATTATAAATAATTTCTGCGTATCAGTACTATTTCCCCACAATATGACACCGTATGATAGCCACGAAGATGTGTATGCATAATATGCCGACAGAGCGCTGGGGACATCCGTGGTTTTCTTTATTTCACGTAATGCGTATGTGAACCTGGATAGCCTGCTTTTAACTTTATTTATATGTGCTTTCCAGTTTATATGGCAGTCAATTTCCAGGCCTAGCAAGTTGAAGTTGTCAACAGTTCCTATAGGTGTATTATTGTAATTAAAAGCGATACTTAGAGGTGATTTTTGAACTGGTCGGAATTGCATAATTTTGGTTTTCTTAAAATTGATCTCTAGGTTGTGATGTGCCAGCCAATTTGTTACCTGGTTTAATACATGATTGAGTTTATTATTTAAATTCTGGTCCTTTGTGTGAGAAATAAGAATAGAGATGTCATCTGCAAATATAACAGAGGTTTCACTCAATACCCTAGGCAGTTCGTTTATATAAATTATAAATAGCAAACATCCCAAAACGCTGCCTTGAGGGATGGAGCAAGTAGTGTGGATTGCGTCAGATCTAACGTTACGGATTTCACTAGTGTCATGGTTATAATGCACTATCTCTACATATTGTTTTCGGTTTTCTAAGTAAGATTTAAACCATTTGTATGCCGTATCACGTATACCGATATCATATAACTTCTGTAACATTATTGGGTATTGTACTCTATCATAGGCTTTGGACATATCTAATAATACACCTACGGCGTATTTCTTTTCATTTATAATATCAAGTACTTTTTGTATATATTTGTATACTGCAAGTGTCGTTGACCGTTTCTTCCTAAAACCATATTGTGAATTATCAAAAAATTCAAACTTTTCACAGAATGCGTAAACTCTATTTGACATTGCCTTTTCAAAGATTTTCGAAGATGTAGGTAACATTGCAATTGGTCTATAATTTGTAGTGTCTGTTTTTGATTCCTTTTTATGTATAGGTTTTACTATAGCAGTTTTTAATATATCTGGGAACGTTCCTTCCGTAAAAGATTGGTTGACTAAAAAACTAAATGGAGAAGATAATGAATCAACACATTCTTTTATTAATTTCGGTGGTAATTCATCTATTCCATAACTATTTTTACTTTTTAATTTTTTGATAATGTTACTAATTTCTTCGGGTTTAACAGGACATAAAAACATAGTATTTAATGTACTTGTATTTTTAAAGGATTGTATTTGTTGAGATGGTATGTTTGCTTTTGAGACGTGGCCAACTGATGTATAGAAATTATTAAATAAATTAGCTACCCTTTTTGGTTCAGATACATATTGGTTATCCACTAAAATTTCAATATTTTCTTTTATTTTATTTGTTGTTTTATTAGTACGTTCCTTTATAATGGCCCACATACATTTTACTTTATTATCAGATTGTTTTAATCTATTTGCATAATCTATTCTTTTTGCCTTATTTACTGCTTTTTTCAGTATTTTTTCATATGTTTTATAGTGTTTTTTTAAATTCTGGTTCTTTGTATACGAAGTTAGGACCTTTAAAACTCTTTTATTTTGGCTTGAAATTTTGAGGCCTTTTGTTAACCAATGAGTTTTTTGTCTTGCTCTTATAATAACGGTTTTTTCAGGAATGCATTTATTTAGCAAGTTTTGTAGTATGTCATGAAATATATTGTAGTTTTCATTAAGGCTTCTTTCGACATTTAGAATAGTACTCCAGTCTATAAGTGAAAGTTGAGATTTAAATTCATTTATGTTTTTCTCGTTATAAAATCGTTTTGTAATTACCCTAGGAATTGTTTTTATTTTGGTATTATCGGTATTTAATTTAATCATAGTTCCTTTGTGGTCTGAGAATCCTAAATCTGCAACATAAGCTTTTAACTCCGCTAAGGAGAAGTTAATGAAGATAAGGTCTAGTCATGTGGCAGAATTACAAGTGACTCGTGTTGGCTCCTTTATAATTTGAATAAAATTATATTCTAACATAAAGTTTAAGAGAAAGTTTGATTGTTGTGATTCCTTTAAAATATTCACGTTAAAGTCACCTCCAATTATAATTCGTTTTTTGTCATGTTTTCTATTTAAATATTGTAATAACATTTTCATTTGGGTATAGAAAACTTCGCTCTCTCTATTATTCCAGTACAGACTAACAATAATAATATTTAATTTGGTGATTTCCACAGCACAAATTTCTATTACACACTCTATTGCGAAGCTGCTCACATCTTTTATTTCTATGTATTCTAAATCATTTTTTAGTATGATGCAAATCCCACCTCCTGTGTAGTTTTCTCGGCAAAAAGAGGTTGCTATATGATAGTTTTGAAATACGACTAATTCTAGTTTATAATTAGACAGCCACGATTCCGAAATACAAACTAAGTGAGGTAGATTTTGTTCTAAATAAGTTTCCAGGAGATGAGTTTTATTGAATAAACTTTGCATATTTTGGAACAGAATACTTACATTATTAATCCCGAAAAAAAGATTTTGGTGTTGAGTTTATGGTATGGTTTGTTTCAGATACATTACAGGGCATTGTGTTTTTGTTTCCAGTCTTATTAATATCATACCATAATTGTTGTAATAATGATTTTAAATTTCGGAAGATTATTTTCATGCCAAGGTTATTCAACTTACCCAATAGTCTAGAGAACATAGTGTAATCATAATTTAGCTCAAGGTTAGAATCTAGTATAAATGCAAATTCATGAATTTGTACTTCTTTGTAGAGTAATGCATTAAATGTTTCAATCCTTTTATTATATATTTGGTAGTATTTTCCTAATTTAAATGTAGGTAAGCATAATATAACGTTTGTATTTTTTATTTTCAACAAGGACTCTCTTAGTTCTTGAACACAATTTTTATAGTTTCCGCTTCGTTTGAAATCTTCTTCTCCTATTAATAGAATACAAAAGTCATTTTTCGAAAGATACTTTGCTTGACTACATAGGTTGTCTAAAAGGTTCATCATACCGACATTAGATCTCAGGAAATGGCATATCTCATAGTTTTCGTCAGCAAAAGTTGCTAACGCTATGTTAGTGACTTTATTTACTTTTTCACTAGAAAATATGAGTATTTTTTAAGTATTGTATAAGTAATTAAATATATTGTCTTGTGCTATTTAGTTATAAGTTACAATGGGACTGACATGTTAATAATAACGAAAGTCCCGTAATAAAAAAAGAAAAAGTGAACTTGATGATGAGGATCATGATTCATATATAACAGAAAAGCACGGAACCACGGAATAAATAATAGTACTACGTACAAGTTTTAATAACCTACATAATTAACATTAATAAGATAAATCACGCACGCAAGCTAAATTAAACTTTATCGCTGCGCGCGATTATCCGTATGGCTTTGCATCTTTTTCCTTTCCTACGTCACGGATGGCTTTCATATAAGAGTTAAAAATGCAGTAGTACTATTCTCTATTGAAACGTAATGAAACCGAAGCATTTTTGAAAAGATTGATCACTGGTAATGAAAAGTAGATTACTTACGATAAGAACGTGCGAAAAAGATCACGGTCAAAGGGTAGACAAGGTCCATAGACTGTAGCGAAACCCGAATTAACACGCAATAATGTGGTGCTGTGTGTATGGTGGGATTGGAAGGTCATCGTTTATTATGAGCATTGACCACCGGGCAAAAACCATCGATTTAGTTCTCTACTGCCAACAACTAATGGGACTCAAGCAAGAAATTGAGAAAAAACGGCGGAAATTGATCAACACAAAAGAGTGGTCTTTCATCATGATAACCAGACAAACCACAAACATTTTTGGCCACTCAGCAAAACTTGAGAAAGCTTGTTTTGGAAGTGTTAATGCCTCCACCTTGCACTCTCAGATCAGCAACGGGATTACATCACTACCTAGAAGATTTATTTTAAATTTTGAAAAAAAAAATGTCTTGAATTTGTATATAAAATACGAAGAAACTTTTGCTTAAAACTTTTATTTTACCGTCTCCAAAATAACGTTTAAAAGAGTGGAAAAATAAATTCAAACAGCCTAGTTGTCTCCTGGTCACCGCTGTGCGATCGGTAGACATAAGAATAAATAATTTGATCCATTCCTGTGTCTATCAATACCCACATCGTAGAGAAAGTGGGGTCTTCAAGGTGACGGAGACACTTACAGCTGATGTCGTTGCGGACTTAAACACAGACTCCAGCGCGCTGATGGAAATTATGCTCCAATGTGTACCCAGGGTAACGCCGACTCTAGTGGACATCTGATCTGCGTCTCAGTCAAGAAGAGTAAGTGCGGTTTGTCAGTCTCAAGGTGGTAGTTGACTGCACTGAGATTACAGTGCAGGCCTCGGATGTTTATAGGTGCACTTTGATGGAGAGAGAGTGCAACCGCTGTACAAACTCACTCTACTTTTTCCTTTTTTCATAAATGGTGGGAGTGAATAGGTTGAGAGAATGGCAATTGGACGAGGCGTCACACATATAAGCTAGGGACGCAAACAGAGTCACAGCATCGATGGTACCTAACATGGAGATCGCGGGAACGCCTGAACCCCCCCTGGAAATCGCCACCAGACCCTCTCCTCCGGTCGCCAACCGGCTGGTAGAGCAATCCCAGGATTTTTCGTTCTTTTTTAAAGAATAAGTGGTTTCTGTGGCCCATAGACATCATCTACATCTATCTTCGTTTGCGAATTAAAATGCAGATGCGTTGTCACCCGTGTGGACTAAGATAGAATGCCTCTTTTCCAGTAAAAAGGGTCTCAGGTTCTCTACACTCACCATACAAAACACAGCAGCATTAAGCTGCTATTTTACGCTGGTATTCTGTGAGAGCGTGGTCCTTCCCCTGTTGAGCCGACCCATTCGTGCTACAACTATACTATTAATATAGCTGCAGCATGGCTCTACCACATAAGATGGTGGGGTAGCCTTTCATGAGCGGCTGGCTCATTAATTGGGCCCCCAACTATCTCTAGGCCAGCGGTGCAACCGTGCTTCGGATCCCACTAACCTCCATAACCAGGCACCTGACACTAAGAAACGGCCGCGTTGCAACCGGTTCGTATACGCAACGCAACTGCCCATTTTGGAAATGTCAGGATTTTGGTGAGTTAATGAAATACTAAATAAGTTAGTATTGTGTTATCTGTAGGAACAATAAAACCCAAATCTAATCAACACAATAAAAATAATAATAATTATAATTCTACTACTACCTATACCTACGTAATAAAACAAACCTATGGTTCCAATTTCACACTTCTAAGTACACCTGTTTGGGCTGTGATTCTTATAATACAAAAATTTTATACAAATAAACAAATTTTTTATAAAAACTTTTAAAATAAGGGTGCGTCCCTTGCTTTTTTTGGTATATTTTTGCATAAATTACTATACATATTTTATTATTTTCATTTAAGAGTATTTGCACAGTCCAGTTTTTAAGATAAAAAAGAACATAAAAAACCGGAAAGCACTTGTTTCAAAAATCGCTACATATATATTAAAATTAAATCGCGCCCGCTCCCGGCAATAATGTCAGGACATTTTTATAAAAGTCAGACGTTTTATGAGGATTTTCCAGTGAGACACCTGGAATTCCTAGCACTGACTACATATTATGTAACCTGAGATTCTGCGCGATTGTAGGTGTTTACGTAACGCAGGTAGCAAGAGTGACAGAGGACTGACGTATGCAGTAGTCAGAAGTAGGAAGGGATGATGATCTGTAATTCTTCTGAAATGAATTGTTTTATTTCCCAGGTATTGTACAGCCGATAGCGCGTGTTGTCCTCCTGATTACATCTTTCAAGAGTCTCATCGCAACTATAATTCGATGTTGACGACGATAATTGTTTTGTGTTATGTTATCTGGGGGCACGGCAGTGCCCCCGCCAAGTCGAGCAAAAAAGCGGCACGGCCGTACCATCCTATTCTCAAAGCAGTTCAGGCCATTTCCGAAACCCTATAACTTCGTTATGGATAAAACTAGAAGCCTGATTTTTACTAACCAAGTAGGCATCGTATAAACTCGGTATGTTTTAAATTTCATTAAATTTAAACCAGTAGTTTAAGAATTATAGCTAGTCAAAGTTTCTTAATTTTGTCACTCACTGACTAACCGATCATCAAAACTCTGAGGCACTTCTAGCAGATATAGAAACTTCAAATTTGGAATACAATTATTGTTTAATATATTAATCAAGGAAAAATTAAAATATTTTACAATTTCGGTCCAGTTTTCGAGATACACCAACTGCATAAATAACTTTGTAATCCCATATAAACATATAGTATTACAAAGTTACATTTGCAGTGAATGAATCAGTGTACCTATATATGTATAATGGAATAATAGGTGTAAATAGCTACCTAGATATAACTATCTACAAAAAGAAATGAGATGCCATCAAAAACATAACTTGTAAAAAAAGCCAAGTCTCGCGAATCAGTTTTTCTACCGTAAAAAGTTGTGAGATCCATGTAATACCAAGTCGGTTAACAGAAACAGAAACAGAAACTTTTTTATTCAATATAGATTATAAATAATGCTTATTGAAAGTCACTCAAATTAACTATATATAATATAAATAAAAATCCAGGTACAATTAATGAAAACTTCACCGTTCATGTTTACTCTTAATAGAATTGATTTATTATTAATATGTTTTATATTTTTAGATGACCTGATACATATAAGTGGTTATAATATGCTTGTCATATTTGATGCACCACATTTAATCAAAGTAATGCGAAACAATTTTAACAAAAAAAAATACACAATACCAAGAAAATATTTCTACATGGACATTTATATTGTAGATGCGTATAAGACAGACTGTGAACATGGAGAAAGAGTTATTACACAAACTTAATGACGAATATGTTATTCCTGATAATATAAAATGAAGGTATAAAATAATTGTAATTTTATTTCAATTACATGTAATTTAATTTTTGTACATGTAATAAACTTACACAACTGTATGACTTTCACGCTCCAATTCGTCCAGTCCGAATGAAGCATCTTCCTGCCCCCTGGCTCACTGCCGACACAAAAAAACTTCAAGAAAAAAAGAACACAGCGAAAACTAAATATCGTATGAATCCTAATGATTCCAACCGAGAGAAATATAACAGGGCACGAAATCGCTGCAATATGGTGTGTAGAGATAGTCAACGACGCCATATCTATAAATCTGTTGTTGAGGAAGATAACTCAACTAAAGTTTGTAACTTTCTCAAATCTTTAGGGGTTGGAAAAGCAAAGCGTAATGTAGAATTTAAATAAGCTTAATGCTCATTTCCTCTCTAGCGCCATTATAGACAGTGCTACGAAGAAAAATACACTTGCTCAACTTTCTGCTATATCAACTCCCAATTTTTCCTCTTTTGTCTTAGCCAAGTTACTGTCAGTGATGTTAAGAAGAATATATTAGCCATTACTTCTGACGCAGTTGGTTCTGACAGCATTAGTCGTAAGATGATTATTCCATTACTCGATCTTTTAGCTCCTATCCTTACACTTATTTTAAATCGTTCCCTTGACACCAGTGTTTTTCCTTCATCCTGGAAAGACGGCCTAGTAACTCCACTCCCTAAAAAATCTAATCCGACATATGAGGATTACCGCCCTATATCCATCCTTTCCTTTCTCTCTAAAGTACTCGAGCGCCTAATATACCAACAGCTGAGCAATTTCTTGTCTAATCATAACCGTCCCGGTCATAGTACGACTACGGCTTTGGTTAGAATCACTGATGATATTCGCCTGGGCATGGATAATCAGCAGGTTACAGTATTGACATTGCTTGACTTTAGTAATGCCTTCAATACTGTAGACTTTGATGTTTTACTCGCTGTCCTAAGTTCTCTTAACATATCTCCTGAAGTAGTTGGTTGGTTTCATAGTTACTTGCGAGGGCGCCGGCAACGTGTACAAATTCAAGACACGTTTTCTGATTGGTCTGCTGTCAAAGCTGGCGTCCCACAAGGTAGCGTGTTGTCTCCTCCATTGTTCTCTATTTTCATCAATTCGATCTGTTCCCACATTACTTCTCTTTACCATCTATATGCAGACGATTTACAAATCTACTCTCAATGTAAGATTGCGGATCTCCCCAATACAATTAGATTAATTAATGAAGATCTTATTCGTATTTCTCATTGGTGTAATTCATTTGGGCTTAAAGTTAATCCATTGAAGACTCAAGCCATTATTATTGGGAGTTCGAAATTAATCTCTCGGTTAACTTTGTCGCTGCTCCCGCCAGTCATATTCGAAGGGACACTTATCCCATACAGTGACAAAGTTAAGAATTTAGGTATTATGTTCGATCAGACTTTGTCTTGGGGACCGCAAGTGAGTGAAGTAAGTAGAAGAATGTTTGCCGCAGTTGGTTCACTTCGAAGATTACGCTATGTTCTCCCCATTCCTACTAAAGTTGCGCTGGCTCAGTCTCTTCTTTTACCGATCCTTGACTACGCGGACACTTGTTATCTTGACCTAACAGTCGATCAACTTAATAAACTTGAGCGGCTTCAAAATTATTGCATAAGGTTTATATTTGGGTTACGAAAATATGACCACATATCCGAATTCCGCCATAAGCTCAAGTGGTTACCGATTCGCCTTCGCAGGAATACTCACATTCTTCATCTTCTTTACTGCATTCTGTTCAATCCGACCACTCCTTCTTATTTGAAAGACCGATTTATATATTTAAGTAGTTTACACTCTTTACCTCTACAATCTCAAAATAATCTCCTTATAAGTACTCCTAGACATTCCTCTTCCTTCTATTCTAATTGTTTTACGGTTACCGCTATACGACTATGGAATTCTCTCCCCTTACATATTAAAGAATTTAAATCTCTTCCTATATTTAAAAATAAATTAAAACTTTATTACCTTTCCTCTTAAGTTACTACCTGTCGTCATCCACTTTTTTTTTCCTTTAATCACTTATGTTCTTCTATTTATCTTTCTATATTATATTCTGTACACCCCTTCCGCTTTCTTTTAAAAATAGTATCCTCTGCCCTAAGGTTGCCTGGAAGAGATCGCTGTTTTAGCGATAAGGCCGCCTGTTGTACCAATGTCCATTTAAATATATAAATTTTGTAATATATTCCTTGGTGTACAATAAAGTATATTTTACTTTTACTTTACTTTACTTATTCTTAATCAAATTCTTTTGATTTTTTTTTATAGGATAAGGGTGACAAACGAGCACACAGTCCGCCTGATGGTAAGTGGTTGCTGTGGCCCATAGACATCTACATCTATCCTCTATTACAAATCAAAATGTAGATGCGTTATCACCCGTGAGGACTAAGATGGAATGCCTCATTTCCAGTAAAAAGGGCCTCCGGCCACCTGCACGCACCAAGCGAAACGCAGAGGTAAACCTCTACTTCACGCTGGTATTCTGTGAGGTCGTGGTACCACCCCGGTTCGAGCCGGCCCATCCGTGCGACAGCAAAAGCTGCCGCGTGGCTCTACCACTGTTGAAGTTGAAAGCTCTACCACTGTTGAATTATTTGCAGGTTAAGAATTATGTTCGTATATTTAGTAAAACCGTGGCAGGAGCCTTAATTTATACCTCTGCATTTTGTAAGTTATTATATTAATTACTTTATTAGATTGATAGCACCATAAAACTGTAGTTTTATATGGTGAGTGGTGGAAACAAACACCCTGGTAACAAGACATTATTTTGTCTTCAAGGGTGACAATGCATTTGCATTTTGATACTTAATCGATTAATGTATGTGACTGTGGGCCACAGCATTCACTTACTATCAAGAGAAATGGGTGCTTGCCTGTCATGTTTAATTCTATAAAAAACACAAACATCTTCTGTAACTTAAATATATTGTACAGAGTACATAATTATATTTCAAATTTTATAATATTTCAAATATATATTACAGCACATTATTCGGATGGGTGGCCAGTGAGCAAAATACTGAATAATACTGCAGAAATAGTATCTTTTATGGATGACCTATTTGACAGTTTGAATGGAAGTGCAGTGATAAATAAAAAAGAAGAGAGAAAGAATTAAGAATTGTTGTTACAGAAAAATGTAGACACCATGCATTCAGGCAGCAAGCTTTGTTAAAATAGAAAATTTAAAATTTATTAATAAAAATGGTCATGTACATATGTACAGTGCTCAGTATAGAGAACTGGATAAGTAACATAAAAAGATTTATGAGTTTGTAGCAGGTTTTGTTCAAGAAAAATATAAAGGTTATGAGACCCTGCTATATACATTCCGATGTAATCTAATTTTTTTTTCCGGTCAAATAAGATGATATAATTTTAAGGACAATAATCCAACTTGCCACAATTTCATAAATGCTTTTAAATCTTTATTAATTACGGGTTTCATTAAATTTCGCCACTCATCTTGTAATTATGGAGATGATGTTAGTGCACAATTATTTAAAAAAAAAACCTTTTTAAAGGACATGATAGGGAAATGAGTAAAAAAGTGGTGAAACTGGTAAATCTTATATTGATATTTATCCATTAATTCTAAATAGAGAGTTAGTTCTTTTCTCGCTCAAAAGCTAAGTATAGCCATTCAGCGAGGAAACGCAGCGAGCGTTCTTGGCGCGATACCGCGGGGAATAGGCCTGTTTGATAATTAATCTACTAGATGTAGTTTTTTTTTTATTAGTTTTAATAAGCTAAAATGGGATAAAAAAAACGGGTCTGATTCTAAATTTGTAAACAAAATTATTGTAAAGTTAAAATGAGAACTGTATGATAATGAAGTTATTAGTTTAGGTTTTCTTTAATTATAGTTTTTTTTTATATTTTATATATTAATAAATTAATTATTAAGTAAAAATTAATAATTAATAAAAAATATTAAATTTCAACATTGTTTCATTTGTATTTACCTCGTTTTATTTTCAATATAATAAAATTAATTTTGCAAGTGGCTATTATTTGGCACGTCCTTGCCTGGTATAGTTGCTTCAAATTAAAAAAAAAGAAATATATATCATTTTGCTACAACCAATCAGGATGCAGAAGCTAGGTCGAGTAAGTTTAGTTCGTGAGATGTCCGTCTGATTCGGGTAGAATCTACAATCTACTAGTTAGCACCCTTTGGGGGTATATATGTTCTGTGCTAGTTAGTCTGTGCTCGGCATGGGTCATTGACGGTTTTTTAGTTAATGTAATTTAACTGTTAATCATTAATGGTCAACAAGTTGAAAAAGCTGTTAAATAAATAAAAGGTTTTAAAACTTCAATCGTTAGCGTCAATCGTCAATTTAATATTTCAACGATTTCGATCAATAACAAATTTGTTGCTGATTAGATTGAACATTTTTTTATAGAATAAGCGTTTATTGATTTGATTGATTATTGATTTGGTAAACATTTAGATTAAGTACTTTTATTTTTATTGAATTGGAATGACCTTTAATGCGTACTTTTTCTACTGCGTACTTTTGATCATCTGATTTTCATTAGTCATCATTTTTTTGTTTTTTCCTTTGTTCTATTTATTATTACATATCAAATCTCATAACCTGCAAAATGGCCTTCGTCTTTTAGCCTTGACTGACACTCAGGGATTGTTTACACACTAAATACAAAATCATAACAAATCAACTTTCTTTACTCGCTCACGTTCACACATACAAACGCACAAGACCGCGTCGGTAACCTCCGAAAGTAACGAATGTTTTAGAAAAATTATTAGCGCTCCGCGCAAAAAAAAAATCCATAAAATCTAATCGTAATAAATTCCACGCGGGCGAAGTCGTGGGACAAAGATAGTCACTATCTAAATGTGTTACCTTGTAGATTCCGTAATGAATTCGTGTAAACTTAATGAAAAGTATATAACTTATATCAAAAGAAAGATTAGCTTCTTTTGATATGAGTTTTATTCGATATGGCGAATAAAACTTATATCAAAAGAAGCTAATCTTTCTTTTGATATGAGTTTTATTCGCCTACCTGTACGAGGCTGCCACTCGAGAGAACCTTTTGCGCCATCGACATTGTCGATTCTTCGAGCTATATTGCCGGCCCATTACCACTTCAACTTACTAATCCGTTGGGTCTTTGATTATATACATGTCTAGATAGAGCGTTGCGCTGCAATTGCAACAAAAACGACCGGCCCGTTTTGAAGCGCTTGTGTGCATATTACGCACACAAGTATGCGTTACTACTATTGTTTAACAAGCGCGCTGCGTCACTCGGGGGCGAGCCGAGTGATACCAGTTCTTGAATATTTCCCATTAGATTAAGTACATACTCATTTGACTTAAATTTTTTTTCTATATATACTTATTTGATTTGCCTAGTTATAAAATAAAATGATGAATTGTAATTTTAATTTAATTTCATTTTAATTATCAGTATTAGTCAATATATGTATATTTTAACTTGCTCACTTATAAAAATAGTGATTTAATATATTATGTGAAATCGTTTTCGTATGTGTACTATGTACAACTATTTGTCATCTTTGTGTAGGTACCATGTTTAGCGAATAAATAACTAATCATTTTTGGTATTTATATTACTTTTGGTATTTATGTATTTTATTTATAGTTTTGTAAACATATAAATGAAAATTTTATATACATAAATATTAATAAAATAAAATACAAAAATTAATAAATAAAACCCAACCAGATGGGAACCCTCGGCAGGGTAGACGAAACGGCTGAGACTTTGATTATATACTTTGCTTAATAAGGAAATCTGAAACCCAAAATATTAGAAAGAACTAACAAAAATACTATTTAGTGCATAACGTCACGGGTTTCCTTTATTTTTTGTAGGTAAATTATCATGTACTGATCAAATAAATAATGAAATTTTAAAATAATAATGTTCTCTTGATCGAAAGATGATGTAATGATATTTGTATTTTGTCTCCCATAGTTTCGCCAAATCTCCCTAGTAATAAGCTGACAACACCGGCTAATGAAACAAACCTACAGAATAACGAATTAAAATATCGTGTTTTCTTAATATAATAGCGGTTAAATAACAAAACTTGCTGATGAAAAGTGATCATGGTGTTATTATACGGTTTTCCCACATAATTACGATACAATTTGACAGCACAAACCGGCATAATTAATTATTTTTCGTGAGCTTGTTATCCTTACGTGATTCAAATGACATTGACGTAAGGGAGAAGCGAGTCTACCAATTTTAGTAGACTTTATTTGCGCCGTTTTGTACGGTCAATGTGGCATCTAGACATGTATATAATCAAAGCCGTTGGGTTATGTCGGTGACTTTGGTTCTACTGCGGATATTCTCATTTCTAAGTTTATCATGCAGAGAAACCCCGAGCATAGCGCTCCCCATAGCTCGCTGAGCGACCTTGAGCTTCCTCATACGGGGGATACGATACGTGTAGGGCGACCCCCCACTAGATGGAGTGACGACCTGGTAAGACATACAGGAAGTCGATGGATGCAGGTGGCTCAAGACTGTGCTGTGGCATTCATTGGGGGAGGCCTATGTTCAGCAGTGGAGTTGTGAATGACTGTAATGATGATGATGATGATGATGTTTTATTCATTTAACAAATTAGTTTTTACTTTTGTTATTAAAAAAATATACATTATCAAACAGTTCAAGTACTCGTGGTCCCCCCAGTCAGTCAGAAGTCAGAGTTCACTGTGACATCTTTGAAGTTGGACATACGATTTTTTCTTCTAAAATTCTCTGCCCTGTTTAGAAATCAATGAATGAATTTCAGATACTGAAATGAACTGATTGAATATACAATTTACCTGATTCGCAAATATCATCAGTTATAACATCTGCCATTTTCAATTTGAGTTGTTTGACTATAAGATAATGAGTGAAGAAATAGGCTGGAAAATGTCCTTTTCTCAGTTCTTTGTTGAGTACTTTTAAAACATCATTTTCTAAAACAAATTAACCACATTCAAAAAATAGATGGTGGTGCGATTCAATCTAACTACAAATAAAAAGTAGTATTGGAGTTGACACCATTATTTGCAAGATACAAAACATGAAAAATTCACTATCAAGCAAACATGATCGTCATTACCATGACAGCCAATCTAAATGTACTGCTGAACACAGGCCTCCTCCATAGATCGCCTCCCTATGTAGAATTTTACTATAGTTGAATACAATTACCACCAGCGATTTTTCCTGACCAATACGTCTTAAAGGCCTTCAAGAGCCTACTCCTTTTTAAAAGGCTGGCAACACTTCTGTATTTCTCCTGGTGTTGCAGTTGTTCATGAGCGGCAGTAGTCACTTACCATCAGGTGAGCCGCATGCTCATTTGCCCCCTCTCCTATAAAAAAAATGCTAGGCAGGCAGCTTGACAACTGCGGATTTTCAATATTATGAGTTGTTGTCGGCAGGATAACCCATTTCCTGTTTAAGTTTTTTTTCTGTGGCTTTTATTGTTTACTATCCTCAGCCAGTGGTTAACTACAATCCCACCTGATAGTAAGTGGTGATGTAATCTAAGAAGGTGAAGCACACTGACTTAACAAAAGCCTATTCATTCTTGCCTTGAAGACAACCACATTGTAATAGGATGGAAAGACAGATACTGGCAACTTATTCCACTCCTATGCTGTATGCATGATGAATGATGTAGCAAATTGTCTTAATACAACACTCAGTTTTATATGAGGTAGAACAGCTTTTCCCGAAATTTATCAACACCAGACCCTTAAACACAATAACACACTCCTTGCGTTTTTAATGTCAATGTCAAAAAACTACAATGATGAAAAGTATATCATCATGTCTTTACTGAAATTATTTATTGTTTTTATTTTAATGTGAAGGCTGGCGCCGCGTGGGCTTTTATTCACCGTACATTCCAGTCAAGCGTTCATTTGACTGACTTGTTCAGTTTGTGTGCAAACTTGGCCCGGTAGTGAAAAAGATGACTGTGTAGTGGTGGTTTGAGAATATCCATTACCATATATAGTAGTAGTTTTATACGTGGTAGAGCCAGCTGCAGCTATATTAGTAGTATAGTTGTAGCACGAATGGGTCGGCTCAACTGGGGAAGGACCACACTCTCACAGAATAGCAGCTTAATACTACTGTGTTTCATATGGTAAGTGTAGAGAACTGGAGACCCTTTTTACTGGAAAAGAGGCATACCAACTTAGTCCTCACGGGTGACAACGCATCTGCATTTTAATTCGCAAACGAGGATAAATATAGATGTCTATGGGTCACAGCAACCACTTACCATCAGGTGAATTGTGTGCTCGTTTGTCACCCTATTCCTATAAAAAAAAAATAGTCCCATGGATGTCGTAAGAGACAACAGAGAGAAAGAAACCAGGAGATAGGTAGCAACATCCATCTAATAACAACTAAAAATAAAAAATTGCGGTTGCCAACCTACCTGCCAAGCATGATGACTATAGCAAATATATGTAGATTATTTATAGGGGAGGCCTACGTGTTGCAGTGGACTTTTCGTAAACTGTAACAGTAATGGTAACGGTAGTAAAGAAGTAAAGTTACAGCCAACACACATCCCACTCCTTAGCACAGGCCTGCTCTCATTACTGAGTTTTGAATAAGGAACCATGATGACCTAATTCCTGTTGGCCGAATTCACACATCTGTGAAACATTTTTTTTTTTCATTTCTCAGACATGCAAGTTTCCTCAAAATGTTTTCTTTCACGGCCAAGCATGTGGTAAATCAGCATTTAATCAAACCCATTAATAGTATCCCAGTAGTAAGTTGTTATTATTATTATTATATATTAAAAGGCAGGCAGTTGAGACAACTGATAATGCCTGTATCCTGTTTTTGTCCACTAGTTACTCTTTTTGCAGTTCAGAAAGTGATTATCTAATCTATTTTTGAATTGGTTCACGTTTTGAGCTGAGACTACATTCTCTGGAAGCTTATTCCACTCGGTGACTACATGGTTACAAATGAAGTGCTTGTGAGGGTTGTTGTTTGAAAAGCTGGTACATAGCTTAAGATGGTGGCCCCTGAGGTGAGTGTTTTCATTAATAATAAACAATTTGTCAAACTCCTCAATGTCGTAATAGTTGTTATAGTGTTATGTTTCAATATCTCTAGAATTAGATGCAATGATTTTTAGGATATATGTGGATGTAAATGTGTAAGTAGAGGGTTAATTTTTGCCATTCTTATCTTGAGAACATAATAATACTGCTTTCATTTGACACACAACCGTGTTATGTCATTACAACCTGATTTATAATCAAAATCAGTCCAGAAGATTTGTAATTAATGACTTAACTAAAGAAATGACAAGCTAAGCTGAATTTAACCAGGGCTTAGCTTTCCATTGACTCCCGTCTTTAACCAGCTCTGTATGTAGTCAGAGCAATTTTTTTAATATGTAAAATTTAAACTATTTTGACACTTTGTACCGGAAACTATGTAGCAAGGACCTCCAATTCTGTTAAAATAATATAAAATTAGCCAGACACATTAGCTTACAGTCCACCTGTTGCTAAGTGAACTCCAAACAAGGAAGGCACATAAAATAGATGACATAACTATTCACACAATTGCACTTATATAAAGTTCTATATCAAGGCAGAACATGAGAACAGGAAATTATGCTAAGCAACAGATATAAAAGAGAGCTTTACCTGTTGATCCTTAAGAGGTTATAGATTATCATTAATTTAATAAACATTTAAGTGCTACAACATATAAACAATAAGCAAATGATAAAAAATATAATTTGTTTACTGAGATCAAAATAGTAATTAGGCTGTGAAATAACTTTTATTAGTGAAATTACTAACTTTATTTATTTATTCTTTATTGCATTCCTTAAAACAAAAAAATACAAAAAATACTTTCATTAAATTAGACTAAAATTACCAAGAAATCTCTCAACTCTCACACGAGTAAACAACTTACTTTTTTAAATTTAGAATCCGATATAATAATACCCTATTTTAATAGTTAAATACAAGTGAAATATATGCAAATTTCGAATACCTGAAAATTTTGACGCAATTTCTGAAAGCTATTCGCTTAAATTTCCATTACGCTGTATGAATTATGTGAATTTTATTAACTTTTTCTTTGGTAGGTATCAGTAGGTATCGAATTAGCTTGCTAGCTTGCTACATATTTATTTATCTATGTATCAAATCAATCGATCGCGTCCATAGAGCAGAGTTGTTACTTGTTTTTGTAATTGTTACGATCAAAGAGAATATTAAATCACTAGGTATACAGTTCGTACCATAGAGATATATATAAGTCAGTAGAGGTGGGCGATGCAAACCGTAACTGATACGAAATCTATATTATATTGGTACAATATCTAAAAACCGCTTACTGATTCGTTTCAAAACTATGTATTACAAAATCTGATATTTGCGTACCGCTGCGATGCCTATATCGCTTCGCATCGGTCAGTAGCTAGATTCGCCGTATGCGACGGAGCGCGAACAGTTTAGGTATTATACTGGTTCGTTCGAAAACTATGTATTACAAAATCTGATATTTGCGTACCGCCGCGATGCCATCGTTTTGTATCGGTCGGTGACTAAATTCGCCGTGTGCGATAGAGTGCGAGCGATATGGATATTAGATTAGACATGGCGGAAAATTAAAGTCTTACTAAAATCTTAAATTTGTACACTGCACTAAATAATAAAAAAAAACAATTTCACTAAATCTTAATTTACTTCCCTAGTAATTATTTTATCAAGTTTTTATATTAATTCCGTGTAATATTTTGATGAAAATGTAAACTAAACAAAATAATATTAAACTGGCGCGCTTTGTTTAAATTACTACCAACCAATATTGGAGCCAATATCGTAACAAACTACATAAAATTAACATCAACCACTAATGAATTCAGTTAATAGCGTTACATCTATGTGTTAAAAATATTATTTCGTACGGATCAATAAAAATAACACTTCAAAAGATTTAACGGCAGACGATTTATTTAATGTGATAATTGTCACCCACAAGTTCAGCATAAAATATTGGATAAAAGTTTAACTTATATTTAACAAATAATTGTTACAATCCTACGTTAAAATTTAGGCTTCACATGTCTAAAAATAATTTTAGACGTGTGAAGCCTAATAAATCATAAAATTGCTTTGTAAACCGCCATATACTCCATTCAATGGGTAAAGTCATTCTATCGAACGAAAAATGTTTGACTCTCAAGGTGTAACGTAAAGAAGACGCTAGATGAAATAAATACGGCTAGGTAAGAAATCGATCGTGGATGGTTTTGAATGGACTGGAATATGATAATTTTATTCATTATCGTTAATTTCATTTATTCAATAAATTTGCAATTTTTTAACTGTTTATTTTAACAGTTAAATGATATATTAACCATCTTTAATTAGATACTTCCGGCCGAGACGAATACAGTAGTTAGAGCGGTACGGCAATTCATGGCCAGTCGCGTAACCCAATAGTATATGATTTAGAGCCTAATCGTTATAACTTTACGAACTATTTTTATGACATCGTTACGTTACAAAGTTATTTCATTAGATTTAATCTTATATGTAATACTTTAAAGTTTAACTTATGTTGCCCAATAATGATAAATTTCAAATCTTATGGTTTTATAAAGTCTAAAATCGAGTGTATTTTATAATATTAGTTTATTTAGATTATCAATTTATTTTTAGTTCTAATAGATCTGCCAGAATAAATGTAGTGGAAGGAGAAAGTTGCACTTGTTATCCTTTTAAATGCTATTTGTGATGTAAATAAATAATGGAGACACTGTGTTTTTAGAATTCAGAAAAACTCAAACATTGATACATACATACGGGTCTAATACAGAACTTTCTTTTTCGAAGTGATAGGTTCTCTATATAATATACTACAAAGGTAGATCCGCTGAAAAAAAGGATTCTGAGAAATCCCAACCGAATCCTTTTAAATTGGTTTTCACGCGGCCGAAGTCGCAGGAATCTGCTATTTAATTTGTTAACATTTGTGTACCTACATAAATACGTCATGATTGCTCTTGCTCCTCAGGCATGTCCCCCCCCCCCCCGGCTCCCATCGCGTCCTACTCGACGGCTCCTCCCGCAGACCAACTCGCCCGCGTCACTCGTCATGGAGTGCTCATGCTCCGACTACGGGTCCATGGTGTCGACCGCGGAAGAGGGCCGCCACTGTTAAGGATTATGGGGATAATTAAAGATAAGATGAACATAAAACGTGCTTTTTATTAACCTGAAAACAACAACATGGAGAGCCTATAACATCATATTGAACCTTCCTTCATAACCGACACAGTATTGCCATTAAAATAAAATATTATATAAATCATTGTTAGTTAAAAGCCACCGCCACCGTAAACCCGGCCAGTCTTCTGACTCCGACGGAACCGGAGTCTTCGTTCACAACAGTGACATCTAAACGCGGCCGTAAACGCGCCATCGTACCCCCCCTCCCCCCCCCCCCCCGTGCCGGTAACCCTGCCGCCGCCACCTACACCCCTGCAGCACCTGCCGCTGCCTCAAACCTCGCAGCCCTAGCCGCTGCCTCAACCCCCGCATCTTCCGCTGCCGTCTCTAACCCCGCAGCCCTCGCCGCTGCCTCGATCCCCTTATTGTCGTTAGACATCCCCTTGCCGTCTAAGCCAGCATCTCGCTGCGCCCCCACCCTCGCCAAAAAACAGGTTTCGCCTCCAGTCTTCCTCAGAGACAAGGCCCAGTTCACCCGCCTTCCCAAAACCTGCTATGACGCAGGTATAAAACATGACCAGGCCACCAACGTTGGTGAAGCCATAAAAATCATCCCTCAGTTGATCGACGACTTTCGCCGCGTTACCAGGATTTTCACAGTCAAGCGTGTGTTCTACCACACGTACTCTCTTCCGAAAGAGCGTAAAATCAGTAAGTCACATCCTCCACGCCTCAACAGGCACAACCGTCAATGGTTGATGACCTGAATACGGTGTTTGTCGCTATTCGTAGCATCGACATTGCCGAGATTGCCCAAACTGCGTGCTGCTCGGTCCCTTCAGGACCGTCTCCTCGCTTTTGCTGAGCATCACAATCTTTTATGCTCATTGTAAGTTAATTTAACTTAACTTTACAAGCACTCTGCTCTCCCAAAGTCTCACGGTTATATTATGCCTAAGGCTTTATCGCTTGTGTCCTTTAATATTCGCGGGTTGCGAAATAACCTCCCCGAGCTTAAACTCTTTCTTCGAGATCGCGAAGCCGACCTCCTCCTCCTCCAGGAAACCAATCTTAAAACTAAGGACATCAAAGGCCTTTCCATCCAAAAGTATTCTCTTCTTCGTAACGACAGACCTGACCGCCAAGGCGGCAGTACTACCATTTTCTACAAGAATACACTTCATTGCTCTTACATCCCTACTCTGCAGCTTACCAACATGGAAGCCACGGTATGCAGGCTCGCCTTGACTGGACATCAGTTCATCGTCATAGCCTCTTACTACATCCCTAGTGGAGCCCTCCCCAAAAAAGTTTTTGAGGATATCCTTTCATTACACAACTCAGTCATTATGTTTGGAGATTTTAGCTCCAAGCATACTGAATGGACCTGCCTTTCTACTTCTCAGAGTGGCAAGAAACTGCTTGATATCACGCAGTCTCTTGACCTTACCGTCCACAGTCCCCTCGATGCCACTCACTATCCCGACAACACCGACCACGCTTTGCGCTAGTTAAAGGAGTTTCCCTCAACCTCAGGGCAATCGAGACTCTAGACGATCTATGATCCGACCACCAACCGGTCTCCCTCATTCTTGGCCATTAGCCACCTCCCCCCAAACCCCTCCACAAAAACCTTCACTAACTGGAAGAGCTTCAAGGAGTCCCTAGCTAAAGCTATGGACTCACAGGACTCGCCCATCTCCCTCTCGTCGGACTTCGACAGTCTCGAAAAAATCGACACCGCGGTCGATTCTCTCTCTCCACCCTTATAAAATCCTTCCTTAACGAGAATGGAAGGGTTGTCCCGGTTGCTAATAATGATGGTTTTCCCTCTACATATTAGCAACCTAATGAAATTTAAGAGAGCTGCTTTCCGGAGAGCAGCTTGCTATCCCACCCCCGACTATAGGCGTACGGCCAATCGTCTTCAACGAGAAGTCCGTGTCCGCCTCTCCGAACTACGATACCTCGAGAGTAAGCTCGTGGAGAATATCTCTCCCTCTCATACAGCGTACTATCAGATGGCGAGAGCACTTCGCATAGACGCTATCACCCACACTCCCCCTCTCTCCCTTCCCGACGGTACTATTGCCTCCGAGGACGAGGAAAAGGCTGAGTGCTTTGCAGACAGCATTGCCGCACAATGCTCTCCTAGCTCTCAACCCACCGACACATTCCACACCCAGAAAGTGGAGTGTGAAGTCCGCCGCCGGAATTCACCCCCCACTGCCTCTGACCCTATCACTGTGTATAATGATGAGATCTCATCCCTCATCAAAGGACTGAAGCCCAAAGAGTCTCCGGTCGCGGATGGCTTCTCCAATCAAGCCCTTATACATTTTCCTGAGCAGGTGTTAACCCTTTTAGCTATTATCTTCAACGCCTGCTTCAACCTTAGTTGCCTCTTTCCCCCCACGTGGAAAGAGGCAACTGTCATTGGTATCCCCAAACCAGGAAAGCCTCACAACCCCTTCTCCAGTCATCGTCCTATCAGCCATCTGTTTCCCACAGACGGCGATCCTCTTGTTATCCCCCACCAATTTGGTATCCGAGCGAAACATTCTTGTCCCCAACAAGTTCACCGTGTTGTGGAATGTATCCTGTGGTTTCTATCCTCGTCGTCATAAGACCATCGCGGTCTCTTTCGACATAGCAAAAGCATTCGATAGAGTCTGGCACGAAGGCCTTTTCTACAAACTGTATAAAATAGGTCTCCCTGATCGTCTTGGTCGTCTCGTGGCCTCTTACCTGAAGGATCGTACCTTTCGTTTTAGACACGAAGGCACGCTCCCCTCTTAGCGCCCCATCAATGCCGGTGTCCCTCAGGGCTCAGTACTTGCCCCTCTCCTATATATCCTGTTCACCAACGACATTCCCATCCCGTCGAAACGTGTTCAGCTCTCCCTCTTAGCAGACGGCACTCCTTTGTAAAGGTATCTCTCACTACCTTTTATACGGAACAAGTTAGTTCCAAAAGTCAGTTGGATGACTTAGGAGTCATGGACAGTCATGACTTAGGAGCTTGGTTCCAAAAATGGCGCATCGATGTGAACCCGGAGAAGAGCTCCGCCGTTCACTTCGATCATAAACGACGCCGCCTCACTACCATTCCGCCAATCCGTATGCTAGGGACCCCTGTCCCCTGGCATACGACCGCCAAATATTTAGGTGTCACCCTTGACACGAAGCTCACCTTCGGGCCCCATGTCAAAAGAGTAAACCGCAACGCACGTTTCTCTGAGTAGACTCAACAGTAAGCTGGGCCGACACAGTAAAATGTCCCTGCGAAACAAGCGAACCCTTTTTAAGGTCTGTATACGACCAGTCATGACTTACGCGGGCCCTATATTTGCTCACACTAAGCCCAAAATAATTAACGAACTCCAAACCGTTTAAAACCACTGTTGTCGAACTACGAACGCACCCTCGTACGTTCGTAACGCTGACCTCCATCGAGACTTAGAGCTCCCCACAATTCAACAATTTCTAAAAACACTCTGAGAACTTCTTCAAAGCCTCAGTCTCACTCTAATCATTTTATTCGTGAGGCAGCTACTTATGCATCTCCACTCCCCTCTCGCTATCGAGTCCGCAGGCCGAGGAACTCTCTCTCTCGGACTCGCCAAACAAGCTTTCAGCCGACCTGAACTGCCTCCTGGCGGCTCAGACCCACTCTTCTTAATTTGCCTTAGTCAGACTCCCCTTCAGCGGCTCGTAAAGAGGGTCGCTTCCGATTCAACAGAAAGCCAATGGCAGTCTCACAGGTGGTGTTTAGTGGGTAGGTACATAGGTTAGTCGCAGTGAGCCCCACAAAACCACGACAGCCGGCTGTTGTCGTTTGCTTAGAGTATTCACCACCTCCCTTCCTCACTTTCCGGAGGATAGCCCTTTTCAATTGCTTCTGGGCGCAAAAAATGCTCGCCGCTCACTAAGCGATCAGCCACCCGTCTAGATCACCTGAAGATGCCTATCGTGTAGAGGCGAAACACGTGTCGGATTGTCGTCAGTGGTGTGTCTTTCTTAGTGTAGTGGTGCTGGGATTAGTGGTGACGGTGATAATACACGCAATTAAGGTAGAGCCGGAGGTGCTCTTCAAACTAGGTAAGACATCATTTTATTTTATCGAGCGGATGTATGAGAAGTAATTTTTTACCAACTTTTAGGAGCTGATAGATCCCCGTTACCCTCACAAACTACAATTTGGAGATCGAATGTAAATCAAATTGACATAAGCACTGGCAAAAAAAAGCGGAATATAAATAAAATTTTGAAAAAAGTAACTATCCCAAAATTTTATCTGTACCTATGTCAATTTGATTTATATTCGATCATAAATATATTCTCAGACATGCAAGTTTCCTCACGATGTTTTCCTTTACCACAGAGCACGTGGTAAATCAGTACTTAAAATTGCAATATTTTCATTGGCGCCGGCGGGAATTTAACCCGGGTTGCTTGCGTACTGTGACACTGACAGTTCCTATATATAATAAAGTACTCTGTGCACTGACAGCGAGCGCTAACTATCTGAGCTACCACGGCTCTCAATGAAAATGTTATAAAGGAAATAAATAATCAATAAATATTTACAACACAGTTTAATTATTTATTCGCCGACTTTGCGGCGGAAAACTATTATATATAGTATATTATATGGGATTATCATAGGTACCTACTGTTATTACCTAGATACCTACAACCTACAATACAACAAAATGTTACAAACCGTCGCCGCGTCGTGGACACTAAAATGTAAACTTTATTTAGGTATGTACGTCGGTACTAAGAAGTCTTGATGGGTCACTTGTCTTGATAAAAACGTGTTTACATTTAGTGATATTGAGTATAAAAAAGTAAGAAGGCAGGTAATAAGTATTTTTGAAAACAATTTATAAGTAGGCAGAACTAATTACAATTATTATCTAAATATTATAAATGCGAAAGTTTGGATGGATGGATGGATGAATGTTACTCAATCACGCCAGAACAGCTGAAGGGATCAGGAGATAAGCCGGTATGTATGTGTGCATCGTGTTCGTGCAACTTCGTTTCTGTACGAACAAGACGTGCGTGAAGACTAGCGTCTAGCTGCTCATCACTGATACTATCTATATCGGGCACGATACAAGTGAGAAGTGAGACAGCGTGCTTTTTGGCCACGCCCACCAGTGAGTTTGAGCCCGCAACTTGTGCCACCTTAATATATAAATAATGTAAAAAGTTATTAACCAAAATATCCCAAATTTTCACGATATTTGGGTACATTAATTCCTTAATTTTACTATAAGTGAGAAATAAGTTTCATCATGCTAAACATTCTTTTATTTCCTTAATTTATGAACCTTAATCTAATTAAATACTATGTTTATACAATTCTTCTAGAGCATAAAAATTATTTTCATTATTTTCGGGTTTTAATATTACGCAATGCCCGATTTGTTCTATAACGTGTCGCGATCAAATTGTCCGACTTTGTGTTGTACAAATAAGAGTTATTTTCTTGACTATTACAAAACGATGCTCTATATGTACTATAATTTTAAGGGTTGTAAACATGTAAAATTACAATATTGGACCTTTCACTTCGGTTTATCACTAATACTTTTTTCCTAACACTTTTGATATTGTTTTTAACCCTTAAATGCATAATGTAGGATGCAGCCTACATAATATTCAGAAGGCTGTATGTTGGAATCCTTTGCCTTAAAAATAAAAGTCATGTCACATTTGCATAGAGAACAGACTTATTTTTAATATTCTTATGTTGGCAATAGTGAAACGTTTTTAATATTTTGAGGTAACCGCAAAAACTTTTTGGCAGCAAGTGACTTGTGAAAATTTGTTGGTGAAGTGATTTAGTAAAAGGAATTTTCTTTAATTTTCAAGGTGAGTTGTACTGTTTTATTTTAATTTCGGTTCTGAAACTTGTAAATTTTGGGGCGAGTAAATAGAAGATGCAATCAGACTCAATATCAACACGATTTTTTCAATATTTCTTTACGTAGGATATAGCCTACACTATGCATTCAGTACATAAACATTGTGTTTCGTATGATATATATTTACAAAAGTTTTAACTGTTATTTTTAGATGGCTAACCGAAGGTGGAGGGGTACTGATGACCAAATAAGCGACTATCTAGCCAGCTTAGATGGAAATGAATCAGAAGATGGCGTTGAAGATGATGAAAGTGAGGAAATTGATGAAGAGGTCCAAGTTTACAGGGAACGTGCAGATCTTTTACGAGTTCTAGAAGACGAACATGAAGAAGTTGAAGAAGACCCTGCTTTGGAGGATGGAGATCCTGGTGCTGATGCTGGCCATGCTGAAGAAGATTCACCATTAATAGTTGACCCACCAGCTGAGCGGGAATCTGCTGGTTATAGTTTGCAAGATCGGCGTCAAGGTATGAGAAGATTATTGTGGAAAAAGCAAAGCATGAGAATGCCTGAAGATAGTGTGGCTTTTTTAGGCACTTTAGATTATGGTGAGCTGAAGTCTATAGACACAAAGTATGGCTTTTTATCGTTCTTCCTATCTGACGACATCTTAGAGAAAATAGTTGAAGAAACCAACTTGTATGCTATACAGAAAGAACCTAATTCCACTTTCAAAACTAGCATTACAGAGATAAGGAATTACATTGGTATATTATGTTTTATGTCAGTCATAAAATATCCTAATGTGAGGATGTATTGGTCCCCTAAATATGGATTTCCATACATTTATAACTGCATGACAATAAACAGGTTTGAAAAAATAAAGCAAGTGCTGCATTTCAACAATAATGATCTACTGCTTCCAAATAATCATCCGCAACATGACAAATTATATAAGATAAGACCACTCATAGATCATTTCAATAGGCGATTTGCCCTTTTTCCTATGGAACAACGTTTGTCGATAGATGAGCAGATGTGTGCCACAAAAATAGCACACTATTTGAAACAATATCTTCCAAAAAAACCTCATAAGTGGGGATTCAAATTATTTTTGTTATGCAGCATTTTTGGGTATGCTCATAAATTTGAAGTTTATGTTGGAGAAAATAAAATTCAACAACCCAGTGAACCAGACTTGGGCGTAACAGGAAATGTTGTGGTGAGACTTGTAAGGGAGGTACCCCGAAACATAAACCATATTATTTACTTTGACAATTATTATACATCCATTCCATTAGCTTGCTATTTAAAAAAGCAAAATATTCTTTGCTTAGGCACTGTGCAAACAAACATATTACCCAATAATAAGTTACCAAATCAAAAAGCTTTCATGAAGAAGAATGTACCAAGAGGATCTTTTGAAGAAAATATGACAACTTATGATGGGACTGATGTATCTGTAACTATGTGGAAAGATAACAAAGTTGTAACTTTGCTATCAACCTATGTGGGAGCTGAGCCAGTACAAAAAATAAACAGATATGATAAAACTAAAAAAGAAAAAATTCAAATTGACTGTCCACAGATAGTCAAAGACTATAACTCCCACATGGGTGGTGTCGATCTTATGGATAGTTACATAGGAAGATACCATATATCTGTGAAGAGTAGAAAATGGTATATGCGCTTGTTCCACCACATTTTGGACCTGGCCATAATTAATTCATGGTTAGCTTACAAGAAAATTTTGTCACAAAAAACTGAACCTCGTGAGAAGCCATGCAACCTCGGCGTCTTTCGTCTAGAAGTAGCTGAAACTCTTTGCCGTCTGGGGAAAATAAACGAAGTTAAAAGAGGAAGACCAAGTTCAGCTTTAGAGCTGGAAATTCAGGCGAAAAAGAAGAAAGGCGTTTCCCAAGTTGCACCAGCAAAAGATGTTCGACTAGACCAAGTGGCCCACTGGCCAGTTTTTTGTGACAAAAGTAACCGATGCAAGATGCCTAGGTGCAATGGTTTTACCCAAACCTTATGTGAAAAATGTAATGTGTCGCTTTGTTATAATAAACGTAATAATTGTTTTAAAGATTATCATAATAAATAAGTAGTATTCACTATGTAAGTTTCTTTAATTTCGAGTAATATGTCACTGCACAAAGAGACCCCTACACACAAACACATTTTGTATGGAGTGCATAATGTAGGCTGCATCCTACAGAACCAAAAACCTGATAAAAACAGGTTGAACCTTCCCAGATATTTTTTTAATTATTTTTCCCGCTATCCTCTCACCCCAAGACATACCTACCTATTTTTTTTGTTAGTAAAAAAAAAATCATACATTTAAGGGTTAATCACTACTTTTCAATCATTTTTTGCCGTCGCGAACAGAAATAAATAAATGTAGTGAGTTCTTTGGAATTTTAGGTTATTATGACATCCGTAAATGGGTGAAAACTTATTAAATTACAAAATATACATACAGGTAAAACAGTCTCAGTGCCTGTAATTATTACCAGTTATAGTGTCTTACCCCTCAAGCATAATATGATATGATATGATAGTGGAGGCACATATTTCAGTACTGTGAATGTACATACATTTGATACAAGCTTTAATGTTAAATTGCTTAAAAACCTGCAAACCAAACAGAGCTTTAATGGGCTATATGTAAAAAAAACACATCTTCCTTCCTTCGATTCAAATCTGCTCATAGGCTAATAAAAAATTGTTCTTCTGTTATCGTATTTACTTAATATTTTTATGTGCCTTACGGTCCAGCATTACATTATGAATTGTGGACAAGTACCATCACTTATACACATATTGGATAAATTCCTCATTGCATTCATAAAATCAGTCGTTTTTTAAATGTGCTAATAATAGAATAGAATAGAATAATTTTTTTTTCAATATTGATTATTACATAATTCTTATTGAAAGTCATTTTTTATTTACCACTGGTTCGGAAAATACCTCTGTCCTGGGAAGAACCAGCAAGAAACCCAGCGGGACTTTTTTTTTTCAAACATATTTCACTTAACAATAATTTCATTTATTCAATTTTTAAATGATTTTTAATAGAACCAGCATGGTGGCGATCACCTTATTCCCAGGGGTTATTTTCATTCATGTATTCCTTGATATTATAATAACCCTTTTTGTACAGTTTTTCTTTAATAAAACTTTTAAACTTGTTTATTGATAAACTTTGAATATGTTCTGGGATTTTGTTGTAAAAGCGTATACATTGCCCCATAAATGAATTACTGATTCTGTGGAGTCTAGTAACTGGTATTACAAGCTTATGTTTGTTCCTAGTGTTTAAAGAATGCACATCCTTATTCTTATTAAAGCTATTTATGTTTTTATGTACATACATTAGATTTTCATAAATATATTGCGATGCCAAAGTTAATATGTTTATTTCTTTAAATTTTTGTCTGAGGGACTCTTTACAATTTAGGTTATAAATCGCCCGAACGGCTCTCTTTTGCAAAACAAATATAGCTTCAATATCAGTCGTATTACCCCATAGCAAAATTCCATAAGACATTACGCTATGAAAGTAACTAAAATACACTAATCTAGCTGTCTCAACATCTGTGAGACTTCTAATCTTTCTTACAGAATATGCTGCAGAACTAAGTCTGCTTGCTAATTTAGATATACGGGGGCCCCATTGAAGTTTCGCGTCAATAGTAATACCGAGAAAAACAGTGGTATCCACAAGACTCAACTCCTCCCCATTTAATAGCACATTGGTATTCGAATGTTTTACATTAGGTATTGTAAATTTAATACACTTTGCCTTATTGCCGTTCAAGAGCATATTGTTGGCGTTAAACCAATGTACTAATTTCGATAGAGCATTATTTACATCGTCATAATTAATTAACTGCCGTTTGAGTTTGAAAATTAAAGAGGTATCGTCAGCAAATAATACTATATCGTGATTGTCCCCTACAAGATAAGGTAAGTCATTAATATAGATTAAAAACAGGAATGGGCCAAGAATCGAGCCCTGAGGAACGCCCATTGATACTACCGATCCGGAGGAACCTTTACCATTTATTACGACTTTTTGAGTTCTGTTACTTAAATATGAAGTAATAAGTCTAAGCGCCAAATTTTTTACACCGTAATGTTGTAGTTTCCTGATTAATGTTTCATGATGAACACAATCGAAAGCCTTGGAAAGATCACAGAAAACACCTAAGGCATCCTGTGAATTCTCCCAGGCTCTTAACGCCGGCGTCAGACGTCGAGCGACCCCTTGTAAATCCAAATTGGTTTTTATGAAGTAATTTATTTGTATTAAAAAGAATTAACAATTGATCCAAAATAATTTTTTCAAAAATTTTACTAAGAGTTGGTAGTACAGAAATAGGTCTAAAATTAGCGGGGTCCAATGTACTACCAGATTTAAATAAAGGTATTACTTTACTATACTTCATTAAATCAGGAAACACACCAGAATCGATACAAGTATTAAAAATAATAGCAAGATGAGGTGCAATTAAATCTATTATGGACGCAATAACTGTCACGGAAATCCCCCACAAATCTGCGGTTTTCTTTACATCAATGGTTTTGAAGTATTTTACAATATCTTGCGGTAATACTTTATCAAATCTAAATTCTTTTAAACAGATATTAACATTCTGTTTGAGTAATGACTCGGCGACAGTTGGAGAAGAATTCAAAGACTCAGTGAAATATTTCTCAAACACCGCTGCGACTTCTTGATTTGATTTAGTCAGTTCATTGTTAATTTTTAATTGATAGTTTGCGTTACGAGGTTTTTCATTACCGGTTTCGCTGTTAATTATACTCCACGTCATTTTAATTTTATTCTTAGCCATCTTAATTTTGTTGCTAATATGTAACGATTTGGCTGTGGAGCAAACTTTTTTAAACATTTTAGAATAATTTTTGACATATTCTTTAAAAGCATCAGAAGGATTATATGATCTTTCATGGTAAAGGTCATATAACCTTCGTCTGCTTTTATGAATTCCCACTGTCGCCCACTCATTAAATACCTTGCGACTGTTTCCGGAGAATGTTTTAGAAGTAAATGTTTTTTTAAATTCATTGCTTATAAGGGTAAATAATTCTCCATATAAAAAGTCTGCATTGTTCTTATAAGAAAGCGATGGAAGGTTTTTTACTATATTACTTCTAAATCTCTCCAGGCGTTTTGCATTAATAGGAACAAACACAATTTTCTCAATTTCCTGTTTTTTGTGCATATAAGGCAATGAAACCAGTTGTCCACAGTGATCTGAACTAAGTTTTTGAATTATTGATTTGTTAATTGGTACAACACCTGTAAAAATATTATCAATAATAATTCATAAATAACATTTAGAATAATCATGACTTTTACATCCCAGATTGTCTTTGTAGAAAATGTCAAATATTGTTATTGTTTCATTGACAGTAACTGATACAAAGTGGCAGGCTCACAATTGTGATTCCAGTTTGCCTGTGTCAAATGGGACATGGTAATAGCTTTATTACAATTTACACACTGCCAGTCTGGTTCAACAATATGGCTCTTAAAATGATTCTCAATTTCCCATGAAACATTTTCTCCTGTAAAAGTTACCTGGCAGAAGTAGCAGCGTATTTTAATAGACTCATGACTAGAGTATGGATAGAGTTCAATATGTAATTGACACATTGGATTTAAAACTTCCTGTAATTGCAAATCATACTTTTCATTTTCAGCATTTGTCACTTCATCTGTCACATTCTCATACAAGAATCTGACATAGCTGTATTTGCTTAAATATTTTCTGAAAGTTCCAGGAACACCAATACTAGATGGCATACTTTGTGTAATATTATTCAAAATCTTATGCATGGTCACCAAAACAGGTTTCCAATTCTGGTATCTATCGTTTGATATACATTGTTCAAATAAATTCAAAATGACATCTTTGGATATTTTTGTCAATTTTTTTCTCTTCGATTTTACTTCCCACTGCTGATTTAATGATGATTTTTGGTAAGAGTCAAGTTTTAACATTTTATTAACAAGTGTATGTTGCAGTTTGTGGCAGTTTTCATATTTGAGAAATATTACGCCACCCTGAGCCCACTTTAACTTTAGTTCAATCTCTATTCCACACCAACTAAGAATAGAGTTGAGTGGTAATGAATTTGGAAAGTTATAATATTTGGGAACTGGTTCGTTCACATTGAAAATTGAATTATTACCTATTGGATGTCTTAATATTAGGTGATTAAGTTGCTTCCTTGTTGCCAGTATTTCCATTACCACATTTTCTTTATTGATACTTTCTATTTTGTACATTTGTCCCGTTATAGGAATATTATTAACAACATCTGGTGATAAATATTTTGCTATTTCTAACATGCTACATAAATATTTTTTAAGGTTCAGATATTTTTCTTCTAAAATGCTTGTTATTGCTTTATTGTTATTTTTAGATTTAAAATCAATTACAGATTGTTCAAATTCATCCCATTCAGGCCAATCCTTCAGGTATTTTTTTACGACATTTACATATATCTCTACTTCCAAGTCATGGATTTTTTGGATGTTTATGTTAAACTCTATCTGCAAAATGTCTATTATTTGGGCATTAGTTAAAACAGTGTTTTCTTTATAGTCATTGGTGATAAGACTCTTGAAAAGTTCTATAATCGGTCCATCTGCAAATTCACAATCAAATTATCAAAATTAAATATAAATTAAATTTTAAATGTACCCTCACAGCAGGAATTTCTCCTATATCATGTGTCATGGAAGCTGCACATGGACAAACATTCAGACCCCAAACAATAATTTGAAGGCTATACAAACACTTGTTCCATACAGCTTTTGAAAGTATATCAAACAAGAGTATTTTTATTAACTCTATGGTTTTTAGTTCAGAAAATCATTAAATTTAAATAATTTGAGTTTTATTTCTAGAAGTATCCACAAAACAACAGAACAAGTTATTACTGTATTTGGTAATCCACAGTTACTAGTTATAAAAAAATAAAAAGGCTTATGAAATACAGGCTTTAATTCATAGACACACTATGTTTTAGCACTGACTTCAAAAGCTAACATGTGGAAATTATTTTATTCATAATAGTTTTAGAGGTTGGTATTTATTTTATATTAGTTTTTTTACAACAATAATGTCATGTAAATTACTTTAAAAATATTAAAAACTTCACCCCTATTTATACATGGGACAACCCCTAAAGCATAAGTTATTTAATGAAAAAAAAAATCATTAAAATTGATTCAGCAGTTTCTGGTGTCAGGGTAAAACTATATATGGGAGGAGGGGTAGGGTTCTTGGGAAGCTTCCCCCTTGCGGAAATGTATAGTTTATGAGTTTTTTTTTTGTAAAAGCATAACCTCACTCTTTTACACAGGAATATTAACTCAGTTACTTCTATAACAGCTTTGGCGCTGCGGGAAGTGCAGGATCTTTGCTCTTGCGTAGCAAATTGCAGACACCTGTGTGATCAGTAGCGGTTGAGGCTGGTCGCCAGAGGTGACTAAGCCCAAGCTGCAGAGAACAGCGGGCGGAGGCTGCTCTGCCTCCGCACCTACGGCTTTACAAAAACACTCTAGGGGTAGGGCAGACAAGTCCTACATAGAGTCGGGACTAGCTGATTTGGTTTTAGTACAAGTTTGACCTATCTTATCTATAAGGTTAGGTTGCATTAAACTCTCCCATGATAGTGGTAAATGAAACAATGTAATGTGAACTGTTATAATTTTTGTTTTTTCAAAAACCTCAATTTGTTGTGAGTGAGTCTCATCTTCGGCCCCAAATGAATTATCTGGGTCTGAGTAATAACTTTTTTATGGGTGATCTGTTTTGTTATATGCAATTTTTAGTTAGTGAAATTTATTTTTATCGTAATTAAATCAAAACACATTTCCAAAATCCAAAAACAGTATGAGATTTAAGCTTAATCCTGAAAAAAATGTTTGCAAGCTTAGGTTCAAGTCTACTTACCTTCAAGTGGATTGTAATCAAACACTAGTAAATTATAAGTGGAGTAAATGTTCAACAGTGGTGCTGATCTCTTTCTCTTGACATTTCTACTTTGTTGAAGTCACTCTAACTATTAATTTAACTGAACCGTTTTCTTCAACCGAAACTACATTGCTTGGCGATTGATCGTCATCCATTTTTTAATTAAATAATTAATTACTTTATGGTCTCTCTAAGAACTTACGTTGTGAACATTTGGTAAACATCAACAAGCCAATACTGCACCATTTTTTGGATTGGTGACATAATTCTTTTTCTTTTTTTGTAATGTCACATTTTCAAATACTAATAAGTGGATTGTGATCAAACACAAGCTATTTATAATTATAACTTGAATAAATTTTCAGCAGTAGTGCTGGATTTGATGATGATCTTTCTCTTGACATTACTGCTTTGTTGAAGTCTTTCTAACCATTTACATATTAATTCAAATTCGGTATCTAATAAGTACCTCGTGCTTTCGCGCCCTCGTTTTCTTCTACCAAAACTACATCGCTTGATGGTTTATCGTCATTCATTTTTAATTAAATATTTACGGTTTTGAGAATTTATTTACGTTGTGTACATCCACAATCTAGGCTTGGGTAAAGAATATCGATATATCGAAATATCGATATGTTTTAATAAAAATATCGATATATATCGTCGATATTATAAATCGCGATATATCGATATAACGATATTTATTTAAGAGTATCGAATTCGTATCAATTTCGATATATTTTAAAAAATTGTATCGTTTTTTTCGTCGTCCAGCCGTCAGTAAATAAAATTTTGGACCTTACCTTTACATCATGCAAATGATGACGATATATCGATATTTATCACGCGATATATATCGATACTGTTTAAAAATATCGATTCGATATATATCGATATATTTTTTTACCTTGCCCATCCCTACCACAATCCATTTCAAATTTCAAACCATAGATAAATAAATATGTAGCAAGCACACCACACCTCATTTTTTTTAATAACTGACTTTACGGCTCTGGGTTCTAGCCTTTCGGAGCCTTAAGTTACAACGTATTAATTTATCCTTCATAGTACACTGCTTCACAATATGTTGATGCGTCACATTGTGCAGCCCTTGGGAGATTTTGACGGCAACTTGAGCCAGCAGACAGCTGACAGTTGGCAATGGTATATCAAGGCACCTAAGCAGACACTATCTTGAGAATCACATCACCATCAGAGCACTTATTTCACCATTTCCACTAATAGCTCACATGCGCAAATACTTAATACACAAAATCGCACCATTTTAACATATCAAAGTCCACTTTAAACCATTATTTAAACAATAATACAGGAGCAGCAAACCGCTACCGGTCAAGTACCCGCCAAAACTTCACCACACCACAGATAACTACATAACTACATAGTATAGATAAATATTAAATAACACCACAGACCACAGAACCTCAGCGGTGACACTCTGTACGTGAGAGATGAAGCGCCGGTTACATTAGGCCGGAGCGTGTAACGCTAAGGGTAGTCACAGAACACTAATACCCTAAGGGTACTAGTGTTCTGTGGTGTAACGCTAGGTTTGATACCGAATCGAAATGGAACATTATAGATTTTTTGCCAAAGAAGATACATAGTAGGTATACGTTATAATAATGTAAATGTATGTATTTAGATAGTGAAAGATACGATCAATTTTAAATCAACTTTTATTAAATATCTTTACAGATGGGCAAAATTAAGATTTCCGACAAAACAAATTATCATCATCATGATCATCATCATTACAGACTTTCATAAATTCACTGCTGAACATAGGCCTCCCCAAGAAATGCGACTGAGCACGGTTCTGAGCAACCTGCATCCATCGACTTCCTGCATGTCATACCAGGTCGTTACTCCATCTCGTGGGGGGTCGCCCTACACTTCGCCTACCGGTACGAGGCTACTCGAGAACCTTTCTTCCCCATCAGTTGTCGGTTCTTCGAGCTATATGGCCGGCCCACTGCCACTTCAGCTTACTAATCCGTTGGGCTATGTCGGTTACTCTGGTTCTACTGCAGATATCCTCATTTCTAAGTTTATCACGCAGAGACACCCCGAGTATAGTCCTCTCCATAGCTCGCTGAGCGACCTTGAGCTTCCTCATACTGCCAGCAGTGAAGGACCACATCTCAGATCTGTAAGTCATCACTCGCAACACGCACTGGTTGTACAATTTCGTTTTCAGGTTTTGAGGTATGTCTAACGAGAAGATGTGTCGTAGTTACCCGAACGCTGCTCAGCCGAGTTGAATCCGTCGATTGACCTCTCGGTCGAAGTTGGACTTACCTAGTCGGACTATTTGTCCCAGGTAAACCTAGTCGTCAACAACTTCGAGCTTAGTGCTCCCAACAACTACCGGCATATGTGTGACATGGAATTTAAACATAATTTTTGTTTTGTTCATGTTCATCTTAAGACCTATCCGTTGGCAGACACTATTGAGATCATTGATCATAGTGCTTAGATCCTCCAGCGATTCTGTCATAAGGACTATATCGTCGGCAAGTCGAATGTGAGTGATGTACTCGCCATTGATGTTGATACCGTATCCTTTCCAGTCCAGTAGCTTGAAAACTTCTTCCAATGCAGCGGTGAAGAGTTTCGGGGATATAACGTCACCCTGTCTTACACCTCTCTGCAGTTGGATAGGTTTCGTACTCTCATTCTGTACTCGGATAGCCATCGTAGCCCTACTGTACAAAAACTTCAGCACTTCGATATTTTTTGCCATTGCCATTCCCCAAAGGCGGTTTTTAGCGGGTATCACTTAGTGTCCCGGTTAGGTAGTCACAGTTAGTCCCGCATAACCACGACAGACCAGCTGTCGTGGTATGCATAAAGCATTTACCGCCTCCTCGCGTATCGGGGTAGCCCTTTGCAATTGCTTCTGGGCCCAAAAAAACCACAATATTAGATATATTAATATTAGACACTGTGCGAAGTACGAGTATAACGACAGTTTTATAACCATTCTAGTTCAAAAAAACGATCAAACGATTAGGACAAGTATGATCAGCAGTATGATAAAAAAGAAGATTGAGATTGATTGAAAAAGACATTGATAAAGAATGTGGAAATTCATGAAAAATAACACATTAATATGAATTAATACAATATAATTTGTCCGTCAAATTAAATGAGCCTATATCGACAATACATTTCATTTTTACAGCTGAATCGTTAGTTAATATCATAATCATTTCTGCAGTTGGGACATCGTCTCTGAGTCTTTCTGCCCCGACGCGAGCTCTTTGTGTCATCCACCTTGTAGCTTCGATAACTGTTTGCTGATCTTGGTCTCGATCTAGATCTTGAATAGGATCTGTAAACAAAAAGACGTTTATGTTTGGAGCACCTTTGTAAACATCAATTTTCAGGATACCGTCATGATAAAACCGTAACAAGATTAAAATAAATATATGAAAGTGGATGGATATAAGAGAAAAGGGAGGCTCAAAAAAGATGGTTGGACTGTGATATTTGGAAAGGAGTGACTGATGGGATGACAGCTGATAGAAGAGAATGAAAGAGGAAGTCAGAATTCAAATTACTTGGGTAAAGGGCAGGGAGAAATATTTTTTCTCCAAATTTATATCGGACCACTCTTGAAGTATAACTTATTAAATAAAAAAGAATCATCAAAATTGCTTCACAATCTATGAAGATATCGCGTAATATATAAAAAAAAATATCTACACTCGAATTGAGAATCTCCTCCTTTTTGAACTCGTTTTAATATAGTTTTATTCAACTAGGAACTCATTCTTCAGCAGAATACTACACACTACAATACTGAGAGGACTCCTTTTCCAAAGGTTCGTCTGGGCATATTATTTATTCTGTGGTCTGGGTTTGTACCACTCTCAATCTGTTTCTGACGCCAAATAGCAACTCCTTCACTCTTTGGTATTTGTATTGCGATGTCAATGGTTTTAATAAGAATCAGAATTATTATAGAGTCGTGATAGCTCTGGGGCTATCGCTCGATGTAAATTTCACAGTACGCGAGCAACTCGGGTTTGATCCCTGCTGGCACCAATGAAATCATTAATTGCAATTTTATGTGCTGATTTACCACGTGCTCGGCAATGAAGGCTCGGCATGTCTGAGAAATAAAAAAAAATATTTCGGAGACATGTCAAGTCCGCCAACAGGCATTGGGGCAGCGAGGCTCTAAAACCCTCTCAAGACGTGACCGGAGGCCTGTGCCCAGCAGTGGGACGAATATATAGGTTGTAACTTTACTTTTATCATTAAAGGTTTTGAGATATTAGAGGTTACAACGCACCTGTGGAAACTTAATAGGTTGCAGTACTTACTTATCATCAGGTGAACTATCAGTTCGTTTATCACTTTTATAAAATATATGCCTGGTTGTAGTAATGTTGTTACATATTTTTTTTAAAGTAATGTTAGGTAGTGTGGCTAAATGATAGGTTACCTGGACCGAGATCTAGACACTCTAGCGGTGTGGTACACTATCGGTTCGTCTTCATCATCACTGTGCACTTTGAAAAGTATTCTGCGATACTGGTACGCGATGTATACGATGCTCAGTAGTGCTGCGATCTGGAATTTGTGTTATATTGAGCACGCGTTTTTTTTATAGAAGTTACCCTCCAGACCGAATTTCGGTCACAGCGGCCAGCCTCAACGAAGACCAGCCATCGGCGCAGGTAGTATTATAGTGCTCAAGTATATGCACAAGCACAGGCGCACTCTCCATTCCCTCACTCTCATAGTCCGATACGGCAATAAACCGACACGATCGGGGAGAGATCAGGCTCAGAACCAATACCTTTACGTGCTTATTGAGGCGCGGGGGAGAGACACCGTCAACTTCCTGACAACGGGCAGCTACTGAGAATTTCTTGACAGAGAAACCCAATAAATGATTTTTTTAGCTCGACCCGGGACTCAAACCCGGGACCTCATGATGAGTAGTCGCGTTTACAACCACTAGACCTACTTTAGGCAGTCATAGAATATACAAGTATAAGTGTAACAAACGAGCACACAATCTATCTTAAGTGGATGCTGTAGTATGTAAATATTTATATCTATATCCTCAAGAAAGAATCAAAATTTAGATGCATTGGTAGAGGACTAATGTGATGCATCGTCACCAGTAAAAATAATTTCCGGCTCTCTTCATGTTTTTGTAAAACCTACACTAGGATTTTCTCATGTATCATTTCATTAGGAAAAACATTACATTATACATAAACATCCATGTCTGACATAGGGGTAGGCAGAGACTACAGATTTCCGTTTGACACAATCCTCACACACTTCTGTCACCTCCCTTACATCCACATACCTACCTACGCATACATCATGCTCGTCTGGCTCATCTTAAATATATCGCTAATTTAGTCGATAAACTTACGTCTAGGGCGTCCCGTTCCGACTCTGCCGTTCACTTCTACACATAGATTTGCTTTGTCACTTTTTCCAAACCACCGAACCATTCCTAACCATTCCATTCCAACCAACCTAATCCTGGTCACAAGAGCATTTTGCAAAACATACTTTTCTCTTATCACACAAGTTCTCACCCTGTTATTCAGATTCAGCCCTGACATACTCCTTAATGACCGCATTTATTCTACTCTCGTGCTTCTTATGCCACACCCAACTTTCACTACTATACATTAAGGTGATACATTCTGACTTCCCACAATAGAACAACTGAACAATTATGTAATTACATCCTCCTTCCTTATGTATGCTTTATGTAACTATTTTACGCTTATAATCTCTACGAGCGCGTTCCTACTCCGTTGCGCCGACCCACTTCTCGAAACAAGTCGTAAAATTAAAAATGTTGTACAAACGACTTCAATATAAATTATTAAGTACATAACTCAAAAACTACTGGTTAGATATTGATTATATGGTACCACATGAGAAGCGTCAGCTTTCAAATAAAAAAAGAATCATCAAAATCGGACAACGTTAAAAAAAGTTATGAGGTAACACACATAAAAAACAAGAAAAAATACAGTCGAATTGAGTGCCTCATCATTTTTGATTTTTTTTTCATTTGCCTGAGAAACACAAGTTAGCTTAGGTTACATATTAACGGACGGCCCCGTCGACGTCAAAGCGGTGGCGCTATGGTGTCGCGGGGCGATGACGCAGATCTGCGACGCGTCCATGCCCCGTGTCCGCCAACGGTCCGCAAAGCACCAGGTGTACTGGTGGACCGCCGAGATCGCGCAATTGCGCATAGCGTGCGTTGCGGCTCGTCGCCGGTACACCCAATACCGGAGGCGGCATCGACGGGATTCCGCCGAAGAGGACGCGCTGTATGAGGTGTACCGCGCGTCTAAGGAGACTCTGTGGCTGGCCATCGGCGACTCAAAGTCGCGTGCCAGGGAGAGCTCCTCCCTGGCACGCGACCTGGGGTCCCTAGATCGGGATCCGTGGGGGCGCCCCTACCGTTGGGTACGGCGCAAGTTGCGTCCCTGGGCGCCTCCACTAACTTTTAACAGTGGTAGAGCCACGCGGCAGCTTTTGCTGTCGCACGGATGGGCCGGCTCGAACCGGGGTGGTACCACGACCTCACAGAAAACCAGCGTGAAGTAGAGGTTCACCTCTGCGTTTCGCTTGGTGAGTGCAGGTGGCCGGAGGCCCTTTTTACTAGAAATGAGGCATTCCATCTTAGTCCTCACGGGTGACAACGCATCTACATTTTGAATTGTAATAGAGGATAGATGTAGATGTCTATGGGCCGCAGCAACCACTTGCCGTCGGGTGGACTGTGTGCTCGTTTGTCACCCTTATCCTATAAAAAAAATCCAAAGTGGACTCTTACGACAGCCGCTGGACAAGCTGCGGTGGTGAATGCATTCAATTACTCGTAACCATTGATTTAAATGTACTACTTACTAGAGAAACTATTCCTAACAAAAATTGTGCGCTACTCTATCTCTATGTCTTCGCGCATGCGCGATGATATAGAGTATGACATAAACATGAGATAGTAAGAGTCGCGTATGCGCGAAGGCTTTTATATTAATGAGTTCTTCACTTCCTTTTTTGACATATTACTTGGTCTTGAAATGGGTTAATAAGCCAATTCAACGAATCAAGCTTTTTCACCTCTTCCCGGAAATATGCATCAGAGTTATTTTGTAACAATAATAAATGAGTGGAAATTGCTGAAGCCCGATCAACCGAAATATCGTCTTATTTTTCAGAGCACACTCAATACTCAATACAATGGGTCATAGTATGATAAATGCTGTTCTAGATGATAAATTGAACTGTATTAGCGTAACAGAAGCCTATTCACTGCTGCCTTGAAGACGCCAGATTTTAATCAGATGGAAATACAGACGCCGGCAAATTATTCCTTCTATTATCCATTTCAGCCCATAAAAGTCTACAGTTGATATGCCGTCCCCATAGATTTCCTCATTTCACCATAGTTGTCAGTTGCCACGTTTGGCAGGTGGATTGGCAAACGCAGTTTGTCATCATCAGGAAGATGCTACTGCTTCCTCTTGCTACAGTATTCAACTGTGTACTACTACACTACTCTCCACTTTGTTGAACCAATTTTGTATCTAAATTAACAAGAAACATGTCGGTCCCTAATATGTTAATATGTAACCTTTTTTTTTACGGGGGGAATTCCTCATGTACTGCCTCCGCCTGGGGAAAGGCGGAGGGGCGTGCTGGACTCTTACCGGCTAAAACCACCCCGGTGTCTCTTCGCACGTGCGCGCGGGGCCGCGGGAAACCAAATTATTCCGCAGCGCCACACTAGTGCTGGCCCGGTCTGTCCGGGCCTCGTCTCCTGCACGGGGTAGTGAGGTGTTCAACTACCCGTGTATCGCCTCAGGGGCGCGCGCCGACACCCGCGCGCGTCCGCCTCGGGTCCATCGAATAGGGGTGGCGGGGGCTTCCCCAAGTCCCTCGCCCCTGGACCCATTCATGGGGGCCGGCTTACCTTGAGGAGAGATGCGTCACGTATCGGGGACGTGACGGCGCTGGTCGGCGCGTCAAGTCGTGCGGTGTTTCGCAGGGATCGGTCTTGGAACCACTCCTGTGGAACATCTGCTACGACTGGGTGTTGAGAGGTGAACTCCCGTCGGGCGCCGACTTGACGTGTTATGCGGACGACACGCTCGTCACTGCCCGGGGGAGTTCGCACAGGGAAGCAGCGTTGGTTGCCACGGCTGCGGTGTCACAAGTGGTGAACCGCATCCGGCGCCTGGGCCTGGAAGTGGCCCTAAACAAGTCGGAGGCCAATGCTGTACCTTGGCCCTTGACGCGCGCCGCCGCCGGGATCACACATTGTGGTCAGCGGGGCCCAGATAGCAGTCGAGTCCACCATAAAGTATCTAGGATTAGTGCTCGACAGCCGATGGGAATTCGGACCCCACTTCCTGCGACTGGCGCCAAAGCTGATGGCTGCAGCGGGCGCGGTATCAACGTTGCTTCCCAACTTGGGGGGCCCTAGCGCCGCCTGTAGGCGGTTGTACATGGGAATCGTGCGGTCCATGGGCCTGTATGGGGCCCCTGTGTGGGCGATGGACATGACGGCCATCACTCTCGCCATTGTGCGCAAACCGCAGAGGGCGATGGCCGTCAGAGTCGTCCGTGGGTAGCGTACGATTTCCTACGAGGCGGCTTGCGTCCTGGCCGGATCCCCGCCCTGGGACCTAGAGGCGAAAGTACTCGCGTCATTATATCGATGGCGTAAGGAAGAGCGGGCACGGGGCTCGAAGACGATGCAGCGGCAGATCGCGCTGCGCCGAGAGGAGCTCCGTCAGGTCTTGGTGGTGGAATGGCGGCAAAGGCTTCTGCGCCCTACCGTCGGCCTCGTTACCGTCGAGGCGATCCGGCCAGTACTCGACGACTGGCTCGGGAGAAGGCATGGCTCCCTGTCGTTTAGGATGACGCAAGTGCTGTCGGGGCATGGCTGCTTCGGCAAGTACCTGTGTCGCATAGACAGGGAGCCGGACGCTCGGTGCCACCACTACGTCCAATGCGGGGAGGACACGGCGCAACACACGCTCGCCGAGTGTGTAGCTTGGGAGGAGCAGCGCCGTGCCCTCACAAATAAAGTAGGAGGCGATCTGTCGCTTCCGGCGTTAGTGCGGAAGATGGTGGGTAGCGCAGAGTCATGAGACGTGGTGGTGTCCTTCTGCGATGACGTAATGTCGCAGAAGGAAACTGCGGAACGGGAAAGGGAGATCTCGACTCCCTTCCCCGGCCGCAGAAGGCGCACCGGGCGCAGGAGAAGGGCGGGCAACGCCCTTTTCCGGCCCCCATGAATGGGTCCAGGGGCGAGGGACTTGGGGAAGCCCCCGCCACCCCTATTCGATGGACCCGAGGCGGAGGCGCGCGCGGGTGTCGGCGCGCGCTCCTGAGGCGATACACGGGGTAGTGAGGTGTTCAACCTCACTACCCCATGCAGGAGACGAGGCCCGGACAGACCGGGCCAGCATTAGTGTGGCGTTGCGGAATAATTTGGATTCCCGCGGCCCCGCGCGCACGTGCGAAGAGACACCGGGGTGGTTTTAAAAAAAGGTTACATATTAACATGTTAGGGACCGACATGTTTCTTGTTAATTTAGATACAAAATTGGTTCAACAAAGTGGAGAGTAGTGTAGTAGTACACAGTTGAATACTGTAGCAAGAGGAAGCAGTAGCATCTTCCTGATGATGACAAACTGCGTTTGCCAATCCACCTGCCAAACGTGGCAACTGACAACTATGGTGAAATGAGGAAATCTATGGGGACGGCATATCAACTGTAAGACTTTTATGGGCTGAAATGGATAATAGAAGGAATAATTTGCCGGCGTCTGTATTTCCATCTGATTAAAATCTGGCGTCTTCAAGGCAGCAGTGAATAGGCTTCTGTTACGCTAATACAGTTCAATTTATCATCTAGAACAGCATTTATCATACTATGACCCATTGTATTGAGTATTGAGTGTGCTCTGAAAAATAAGACGATATTTTGGTTGATCGGGCTTCAGCAATTTCCACTCATTTATTATTGTTACAAAATAACTCTGATGCATATTTCCGGGAAGAGGTGAAAAAGCTTGATTCGTTGAATTGGCTTATTAACCCATTTCAAGACCAAGTAATATGTCAAGAAAGGAAGTGAAGAACTCATTAATATAAAAGCCTTCGCGCATACGCGACTCTACTATCTCACGCGCATGCGAGAAGACATAGAGATAGAGTAGCGCACAATTTTTATTTGAAATAGTTTCTCTAGTACGTAGTACATTTAAATCAATGGTTACGAGTAATTGCATGCATTCATCACCCCAGCTTGTCCAGCGGCTGTCGTAAGAGTCCACTTTGGATTATTTTTATAGGATAAGGGTGACAAACGAGCACACAGTCCACCTGATGGTAAGTGGTTGCTGCGGCCCATAGACATCTACATCTATCCTCTATTAAAAATCAAAATGTAGATGCGTTGTCATCCGTGTGGACTAAGATGGAATGCCTCATTTCCATTAAAAAGGGGCTCCGGCCACCTGCACTCACCAAGCGAAACCTCTACTTCACGCTGGTTTTCTGTGAGCTCGTGGTACCACCCCGGTTTGAGCCGGCCCATCCGTGCGACAGCAAAAGCTGCCGCTTGGCTCTACCACTGTTAGTAAATACCATAAAGCTTTCATAGTCAACGACAAATCAAGGGAATATCACGACATTTTATACCTATGCTAAACTCCGGCTCGTCTACACTTTCGGAGGAAAACCTCTGTGAGAGACGGAAAGGTTTAAAAGGCTACTAACGCACCCGCGATTTCTATGAAGTTGTATGTTCATGGGCGGCGGTAGTCACCATTAGGTGACCGGCATGCATGTTTGCCGCCACTATAAGGACAGACATCGAGATAATTCTAGAGGTGTGTACCGTTTTTAACCTCCGGCGAATACAGACGGAGATAAATACACAGATCTGTGTATTTATACACACTATATACATGGTATATGTATGTAGTGTGTATCTGTGTATTTATGTATATGTGTGTCTTGGCGATTTTGATTAATATTTTTTAGTTTGAAAGATGTCTTAATCGATCTGAAGATCTGGGGTTTATGGGGTTTTTAAAATGTCGTTAAATTGTCTGTTTTACACCGGAACATTAAAACAGCTACATAAAGGTCATACAAGCCGTAGACAATGATAATTGATCAATTAGATTGGTCTTTATATTATTGTAATAGCCTTAATTACAAATGACTTTTAAATAACTTTGAAATAATTATTATTCTATTTGTACAAAAAGCTTTACCAATGTTACAATAGTTTGATCACTGGCATAATAGCTTTACTGATGTTTTTTAACGATTAAAATAAATATTAGGCAAAGGAATCTAATAATTGAGGTTACGTGATATTTTTTTTCTATTACAGCATAATACAATTGTTAACTACTTAGTAAAGCGTTTGATCACCAAGAAAACGGTTGGCTCTTTGTATACTTTTTTTTGTATAAATATTACGTGACAGTCTTACAATATTTTATATTTAGTTTTAATTTTGAAACTAAAATTTTATTTGTAGCTAGGTGATGTGGCTTTATTCTGTGCCTGCGTCTGAAAGTCCTTAACTCAGTGGATTGTAACTCTCGTAACTTATGATTTAATCAGCGTTGACAGATAAGATGAAATAGCATACAGTCTATAATTAAATTGACTCTCCTCAAATCAAAAATCAGGGTTATTTTCCAAAGAGTAGCCAAATTTTAAACTTAAGTTCAAATATTATATAATTACTGATATACCGTTATTGCAGTTTGCAGTAATCCCAAATTGAATGTGATCTATGGGCTATAACGTCTTTGCCTACCGATCGATCCTTACGAATGTGTGCGTGCGCAGTAAAATCAGTTAAACTAATGCATTACACCACGCATTTTGAATTTGAAAGATAAAAAGGGCAGAATATTTAAGATTTTTTTAATTAATTTTCTTCACCATTTGCCTATATTACTTATTCTGAAACTACTCTGCAAATTTGGCCGTTCATTGCAAAATAACCCTGTATACTAATACCGAAAAGTGGGTACTTATTGGTAACAGTGTGTAAGGAACCCAAACGGACAGAAAAGTAGTCCCTACTGCTGAGTAATTCTATTAGAATTCTGTGATGTTCGTTCGATTTTTTAATTATGTGTTTTACTTATTTAAGTCTTAGATGCTAGATGGTAAATTAACACTGTCTTAACGTAACTTTTCAGGTCTAGATTTTATACCACAGAATAAATAATAGGTTATACTTACTCTTTGACGCAGAGTGATATCCGTCATTAAAGTAAGTAAAATAACATTATTACATATTTACAGAAGTTGGCACACAAGCGAAATATAGAAGGATGGCTTTCGTAAGCTATTCTAGACTGATAAGCCGTGATATCTTAGGACTTAAGCGCTCACCTCACCGTAAAGTTTACTCGTTTCTTTCGATAGAGGTTCGATCATCGCCGGCAGAAATAAAATTGTTCATTTTAATTAAGTTTTAAGTGCTGTTTTTTCACGTGCTTAAGCAGCTTTTCTAGCGATGGAAAACATCATGAGGAAACTTGCATGTCTCAGAAATTTCGAAGATATGTGAAGTCTGCCAATACGCATTGGGGCCGCGCGACGGACATTACTTTGCCCTAAGAACCTTTGAAGTAATACTCTACCTCTGCCCAATAGTAGTAGTAGTAGGACGTATATTATGGACTATAAACATTTGACGATGCATCAGACCAATATTATGTCTGGAGCACAAACGGTTCGGTTCGATAAAAGAAAGCTTTTGTCCTCACAGAATAACAGGAATTTGATACACTTTTTACTCGTGTCTAACGTCTAAAGAGGCCAACTTGTTCGTCAGTGGTGACAACGCATCTTCATTTTGATTCTAATTGGACGATAGTATGTAGTTGCATGGACGACGGTATTTACTTACCGTTAGGTGGATTGTGAACTTGGTTATAACCCTAAATACCTTCTTCTCACAAGGATTGAAGAAAGGCCAGCGTGACAATCACTTTTGGCTGGTGGATTTGCATTACGATGTACCGATGGTTGCATCTATGATTGCTTTACAAAAAGCTTAAAGGCTGAGTATAGCCATTCAGCAGGGAAACACAGCCAGCGTTCTCGGGGAATAGGACTGTATGATAATTAAGTTACTAGTTTTAGTTTTTTTTTAAATTATATTTTTAAATCTGTATTAATTAAAAAAAATTAAAAATAATATTTAATAGTTAAGTAACATCTGTTACTTCGTACTTACAAAGTGGGTATTAGTAACTAGAGAAAACAAGACATAGGATTACATATCGTTATCATAGGTGTTAGTTATAAAGATAGATAATAAAAAAATCATATTAGTTGGGTGATAGCAACTTAATAGCAGTTGATAAGCCTATGGTCAGTAATAATGTATTAATCTATTTTTGTTTGTTGAGATGGTTATTATTGAATGGTTACACCGCTACTTAGGCCCTGTGGTTTTCTGTTCCGTCTCGAGGTTTTCTGATGCCTCGAAATAAAGTGATGGATTATCTTACGCCATCATCACAATTCAAAAACAATCGCAACTACGCTACATACTAATGACCCAAAATTTTTAACATGGTATTACTTGAAATTGGTTTTCAGATCAATAATTAAGCATTTGTGATAGAAATGGAAAGTAACAAAAATACACATACCGCAATATTGAGCTGGCGCACCCGTATGAACTCGACGATGGAGTCGATCAGACTCTCCATTACATCAGTGTATTCCGTTTACGTCAGATTCTGTGAGGAAACAACTCTACATGGCCTCAAGCATACTGTCACAGCTAATTTTCACTTTCTAGAAAGGTTTACTATATATTTTATGTGATTCAGCCTACTTTACGTTCATAATTTTATAACTTAACTTTGACGTTTATTATTCTTTATTTTATGAAATGAAATGTGAAATTGTATATCTGGCCAGTTTATATTATTATTTAATATTAAGAACTTTTTGAATACATCTGCTGTATAGTAAAAGTTCACTGCTGAACACGAGTCCACCTCTCCTGCTGAAGGAAGGACTTGGCTAATTGCCCAGTGTGTTGAGCATAGGCAATTTTCTTTTTAATACTTATGATGTTGATATTTGTATGAGAGGCCAAGAACTGTTTGTGTTAATGTGTTTTTTACTTACTAAATTAACGGTGAAGCCTTAGGTAGTAAATCACACTGTCTTAGCGTAACAAAAGTCTATTCACTCTTATCGTTACGCTACCTTGTTTTTTATATTTATACAAGTAAAAGGCCAGTTACGTGGGCTAAGCCCACTCAGGACATGTTATCTTTAAAATCACTGGTCAAAGACCTTTAGATTGATATAAAATAATAAGCAAAAAGTCCAAAGTCCAAAAGTCGCATCTCAGCTACTCAGCTGTCATTGTCAATTATGTTTAGATGTGCTAACCACATTGTTAAATAAAAATTAAAGTGACAGTCTATATACGTCTCACTGCTGGGCACATATGCCTCCTCTCATTTCTGAGAGCGAAAGTAGAAGAAAAAGAGAGGAAAGGTCTGCCCTCCAATGGCGAACTTCACATGTCTTTGAAATATTTTTTTCTTATTTGTCAGACATGCGGGTTCCTCACGATGTTTTCCTTCACCGCCGAGCACGTGGTAAATCAGCACTTAAAACTGCAATTAACAATTTCATTGGTGCCGGCGGGGATTGAACCGATGTTGAAGATGATGAAGTTTACCACCAGATTGTCATCGGATGAAAAAGCAGACGCAGACAAATTATACCATCCCTACTTTGCAAGTAAACCTAGTTTCGGTCTTAGATTAATTGTTTTGTGTATTAATTAATATAACACTATAGAAGCTGATAAACTTTTATTAATAAATGACATTGTGTAACAAAAAAACTTTATACACCATGTAACAAAAACCCTGTGGTTCCCGTTAAGTACGTTATCAGGATCATTATTCAAACGTATAGAAATATCTTTTTTTTTAAAGTTCGATCAATATATTTTTTTTAATTTCAATAAAATAATTGTATGCAAATTGTATGTGGTTTTATTACCTCTGCATTGTCTGGGGAGTAAGAGGATTGTCAAAGACCCCGCTTTACTTAGCTTTAGCATCGGCTAGTGTCAGTAAGAGGTAATAAAACCACATAATATAAAAAAAATTTAACAAAATTAAAAGAAAAATAGTCGAGTTTTAAAAAAAAGTTATTTTTATAGATTTCAATACTGATCCTGATATCGTACTTAACGGGAACCACAGGGTTTTTGTTATATGTTGTATAATACTTTAAACTGCTAATGCTCTTTTTATCCTTATCACAGAAAAAACTATCTTTCTTTCAGATTCCTCTGGCTTGTTCTAACGTTCTTTGCATTCGCTGGGGCTGTATACTGTGCTCTAAATCAACTGTCTCGGTACATCTCTGAACCAGTGGTAGTATCTTTGCAACATGATTACCGCGCCTGGTGGACCACCTTCCCAGCCATCACAGCTTGTTACCTCGAGCGTGTGCATCCGGAGTTCGCGAAAAGAGAAATTGCGAGGTTAAAATTAAGTTACTTAAGGACACGACAGTTTTTATTTACCTAATACTCGGATTAAAAATGCAAACCTAACCATGTCTAACTTTTTACGTGGTAGAGCCATGCTGCAGCTATATTAATAGTATAGTTGTAGCACGAATGGGTGGCTCGACCGGGGAAGAACCACGCTCTCACAGAATACCAGCGTAGAATAGCAGATTCATACTGCTGTGTTTCGTATGGTGAGTGTAAAGAAACGGAGACCACCTTTTTACTGGAAAAGAGGCATTCTATCTTAGTCCTCGCGGCTGAAACGAAATGATAACGTATCTGCATTTTGATTCGCAAACGAGGATAGATGTAGATGTCTATGGGCCACAACAACCACTTACCATCAGGTAGACTGTGTGCTCGTTTGTCACCCTATCCTATAAAAAAATATCATTACCCCAATGTTCAATGAATATTAAGCACTCAAGGAGAAGGAATTTAACCGGTATCTAATATAGATACTACTCTAAGTTGACTTGTCGCAATTCCATGTAAATCATTTAAAATTCAAAATTTTGTACAGCCGATTTTATTAAGAATAACTCATAAACTATTGGTCTGACCTTGATCAAAATCATATACCACACGAGAGGTACCAGCTTTCAAATAAAAAAAAATCAATAATCGAAATCGGTCCACCCAGTTAAAAGTTATGAGGTAACACAAATTAAAAAAAAACATACAGTCGAATTGAGTACCGTCTCCTTTTTGGAAGTCTGCAGATAAATAGGCGGTCGGATAATTCCGCGAAGCAATGTGGAAAGCCCACAAACCCTCTGTGTTCACATTACGATTGCCTCCCCACATATTCAGCGGTCGGCATGGTCGTAAAGTCACATGTAGAATTATGCATACAACTCGAATGTACATTGCCAGTAATAATCCAAAATGTGTTGCCATCAATTCACCACCAGTTCATTGGTCAAATGTCACTAGTTACCAGTAGTAGGGTCATTATATGAATGGGAGTCCGCCAAGCTTGATAGCGCCTTATTACTTTGTATGTATGTATACTTTTTTTACGTGGTAGAGCCATGCTGTAGCTAAATTAGTAGTATAGTTGTAGCACGAATGGGTCGGCTCGACCGGGGAAGGACCACGCTCTCACAGAATATCAGCAGGATCTTCATCCCTTTGTTGTCGATATTCCACGCATTAGAAGCAAACGGTTTGTTTCGTCTTTTGTAATGCGTACAGCAAAGGAGTGGAATAATTTGCCGGCGTCTATCTTTCCGTCCGAATACAATTTGGGCGTCTTCAAAGCAAGAGGGAATAGGCTTTTGTTACGATAAGACAGTGCGATTTACCATCTAAGGCTGCATCACCACTTACCACCAGGTGGGATTGTGGTCAAGCACTGGCTTATTATAAGTAAAAAAACACACATTGTTTACGTTCATTTCTTCAATGCCAAACACATGAATGTCGCTTGGACAAATCTATATATTTAAATATATCTTTATATATAAAAAGTACGTGTCACGTTGTTTGTCCGCGATGGACTCCTAAACTACTGAACTGATTATAATGAAATTTTGCACACTGTGTGCAGTTTGGTCCAAATTGAGAGATAGGATAGTTTTTATCCCAATAAGTGACCCTCAATATTTTTTATTACAAATTTAATGGGCCCTATATACCATCGGCCATGATGGATGAATACTAGCGATCACGATCGTGTGGAGGGCATGATCGCCTATAATCGCCCATGATCGGTTATGATCGAGCGCAATCGCCGCTGTGTCGGTTTTTCAGACAGTCATCAAAGAAAGTTCGGCCATGATCGTTGGCGCGTCTACATGATCGCCGATGCTGTATAAACTTACCTTGTTTTATTTCAGTGTATAGTTAACATGCACCTTTTTTGCTTCTTTTTTGTTTTCACCGCTCTTTTAAAGTGTACATTTAAATATATATATACATATAAACTATATTGTCATCCGTCCGTCTCGGACGGATGACAATATAAATATGTGGGATGCACGATCGTGTGGGCAGCCGCGCAATGATTGTGACAATCATTGCCCATTCTTTGGTTGTCCAGCATGGCCGATCGTGTATAGGCGGCGATAGATTATGTCCATCTTGGACAGATGACAATACAAATCACAGAACACTAATACCCAAACAAATATGAAGGATGCACGATCGTGTGGGCAGCCGCGCAATGATTGTGACAATCATGCTCCATTCTGTAGTTGTTAATCATGGCCGATGGTGTATAGGCCCAATTACGTCAATCGATTTGTCTTAATCTTGTGAGGTGTTACTAAAGACATGACAGTAACCAAAATGCAATATGGCGACAACGTGACGCCATCTCTAATCATTTGTCATTTTGAATGACTATTTAGGATCTATAGCTATTTTAAGTTGATGCTTATCGTATAATAATATATGTTTTATTATTAAATTTTGAAACAGGCTTTTAAAACACTGCACGCATGGAGGAGCAACCCGTGGACTGTTTGCGTGGTGATGAGAAGTATGGAGAGGGTGCTCTCATGTTAGATTAGACACATCATCATTTTATTTTTCACACAGCTCTGAGTTAATTGATTTTGATATTTTTAATATATTGGACTTCCGCAAAGTAACGCCTGATTCTATTAATTATCTGCCATTGTTGATCAAACATATCATTTTCAGACTTTGGAACGTAACCGAGGACTCGGACACGGAACGCTTCCAGTATTACTATAACTTTGTAGAAGAAGTCGCCGATGTTTCCTTTAGAAACAATTTGCAAAATTTCTGGAAGTATCAGACCGACAATACGATTAAAAATATAAATTTACTGCAGTTGGCGCGAAACGTGCATCCGAATATGACGTTACTTTTCACCGTATCCCAGACTAACAAGGAGGTTAGACATCTATTTTTTTATAGCTACGTATATTCTACGTAGGGCAACCACATCAAACGCCGAACATTATTTTATTTTGATTATGTTTATGGAGGTAACAGTAGATAGATAGATGATTCTTGATTGTACACCAATCAATACATAAACGAAAGAAAAAAAAATAGTACGCGGATAACTTGGGCTTAAACTCCGCCGGCTGTTTATTGAAGACTTGATGGGTTTTAATCCAGCCGGTGAACTAGGAAATACAATTTTTTTTAAACGTAATCACACACTAGGATTTTTTCCTGTACCGTGGGGCAGTTTACAAACATAAATTGCACAAGGACTACATGCAGACCCGGAACAATTATGTGTAGGTCATACAAATATTTGCTCCGTACGGGATGCGAACCCGCAGCCCTTAGCGCTGCAACTCAATTTCTAAGCCATTGCGCCACGGAGCCGTCGCATATTTGCCACACAATTATAAAAAAATATCATAATATCTACATTTATAATCACCACAATCTCACCAACTAGGTGCAGTGGATACCAGTAATCACTGAGGAAGGCGTGTGTCTAACGTTGAACTCAGTTTATGCAGAGTACCAGTTTCTACTGCAAGAAGTTAAATGGAAACAACAAGAGTTGCTTAAGTGTCACTACCATAGTGGCCAGTGCTTCGTGAGAATCGACTCTTCGAGTAACGTGGTCAGGGTAAGATACGCTGGGACTGTTCTGACTATCCTTACCTTTCCTTTTTCCCAGACCTATATAAATCCAACTATAAGCGTTAGATGCTACTGTATACGGGTTGGCTAGGATGAGTTCGTGCTGCAACGACAATATAGCTGCAACATGGCTCTACCACGTACAAGTTTACAAAACAACGATTTTTATAAGCACTAGGTAATCAGCCATGTGTGTAAGCAACGCGGACAAAGTTGCAGGTATCAGCTAGTCATCGATAACCATATTCTCTATTACATACATGATCTATTAGATGGTAGGACCCCCTTTCCACCTGGAAGCCGTCTGGGTGGGTACCATCCAAGACAGTATCCGAGAGACAGTATAACTTTCCACTTTAGTTCTAAGAGAAGACAACGCATTCTTCGTTTAAATTTATCGATCACTAATAAAAAAAAAACTAGATACACAATCCCATGCAAAAGTTCTTTATAAACGGTCGCCAATTGTTTTGACGTAATTCTAGTTGAAATAAATATACATCAATGTAAATTCAACCTTAAACACATTGTCCCAAAGTTGTATTCACAAACCTATGTACTAAATAAAATCGCACTTAAGGTGAAAGCTCCAGGGTGGCCCGCGAAATTCAAATTTTCTTGCGTGTTTTGGAATTTGCAGGTCAGTGTCAGGTTGAATGTTTAATAAAATATGATTCGCGACTGTAACGAGTATGTGTTTATAGAATTATTATCATTAAAATCACCAATACAACCCTTTAAGTTCATATAATCCCTTTGAATGAGTTTTTCTGGAAATAGCCATACATTGGAATTATACGAACATAGACGGTTGTATTGATGATTATAATGATTATAATTCTGTAAATACATACTCGTTACGGTCGCGAATCATATTTTGTTAAACGTACAACCTGACACTGACCTGTAAATTGCAAAAAACGTAAGAAAATTTGAATTTCGCGGGCTACCCTGACGCTTCCACCTTAAATGTTCGCGTGGGCGCTCATTCGGTAAGAATATTTTTGTCACTGATTGTGTATCTTGTTTTTTATTAGTAATCGATGTTTAAATTGCTCAAATTTATACATGGATCGCAGTAGGCACATACCATCAGGTGGACTTTACGTTTGTTTGTCACTTCATTTTTATAAAAAAAAAACATAAGATCTACAATCACAGTATTAAATTTTTTGCAGCTACGGGTATTTCTTTGCTAGATAGAATTCTTACTGAGTATGCTTGCATTGGAATTAGAGTAAAAAAAACATGCGTGAGTGTCGTGGTGGACCACTCGGTTGGAACGAAGTTCCTTTCGTAGTGTATTATTATTGATAAACATATTTTATTATTGATTAACAAATACAAATAAATGAATTACTAGCGTCTATTAAAATGAAGCGTTATTTTTTCTTATAGGATAAGGGTGACAAACGAACACAGTCCATCTGGTGGTAAAGTAATAGTTGCAGCATGCAGCTACCACGTATTAAAATAAAATTTATTTTATGGCAAGATAAGAAAAAGTGCGAGGAAAACGGATATTATTCCATCTCGCTCACACTATAGAGAGAAAAAGTGTAAGATTTTTTCGTCACGACCCCTTGTGTCATAGTGTAGACGGCCTTGTCGGCGAAATAAGGAAGTGAGATGGAATAATATCCATCTCCCTCGCACTTTTTCTTATCTTCCCATGAAAGAAATATAATTTTATTTCAAGTGACGCTTCATTCTAACAGACGCTAGTAATTCATTTATTTGTATTTGTTAATCAATAAAATAATACCTACGTTTATCAATAATAATATACTACGGAAGGAACTTTGTTCCAATCGAGTGTTCCACGACACTCACGCATTTTTTATCTGTGTCCAGTATTTCGTGCATTCACCGTACGACATAGCGACAGCAATATCGAATCCAATAGGTGAAGTGATGCCAGGTGAAGAGCTGGTTATCGATTTTAAGGTTTGTTGCAATTTTATTAATTTATTTGTCAGCTATAAAACTCCGATCAGGTAAGTAACCAGTGACAGTAACACCCATGGTAACTTGATAAAGGAATGAGCTATTACTTAAAATAATTAACGATTTTAGAAATCAAACCATTATAAGGTTTAAATTTAACCAAAAATTTAATTATTTCAATATTAAAAAACTATAATAAAAAAAACTAAAACTAGTAAACTAAATTATCATACAGTCCTACTCCCCGCTGTATCGTACCACGAACGCTGGCTGCGTTTCCCCGCTGAATGGCTATACTTAGCCTTTGAGCGAGAAAAGACCGACAGCAGCAACGACTGGCCGCGGATGGAGTTCCTTTAGGAACTTCACCTAACGTTGACCCCATGCCTCGATAGTCTCTACAGCAAATGGCACAAATATGTAGTCATCTCTCAGAGACTCATATTTGTGCCACTTAATCAGTTCAGCGGCCTCTGCTGCCGCCCCGGCTCTAAACGAGATACCCCTGAGATGAGTACCGCCAGTGTGTCTACGCAAGTAGCATCCCACACTAGGGCTTTTACCTCTCTCCCAAGGGACCAATGTCATACGGTCGGGTCTCTTGCCGTCGTCTCTAAATATTCCACAAGGCTCTAAAACCGAGGGAACATTTATAGAGACAAGAGCCCTTCGGATGACATCGTTCAAAGAACCGTGCCGTGAAAACCTACCAGCACTTTGGTTGCGGCGGCGTTAACTAAAAAAAAATCACATTTTGTACTGACTCATCACGATATCTCTGGAACCATAAGGCATAGAGACTTGAAATATGGTAGGAATATTCCTTTCGCCAAGTAGAGGTCAGCTAAGGTTTTTACGAAATTTCAACAGCAAGGGTGGATGCGGAGCCTTAATTAAAAAAAAACTCATTTTTTTCTCTCTTTATTAGGAATAGCAAACAACTACATAGTATAATGTTACACAAAATAATGTTGGCTTAATGTAATAATAAGAATAAATATGTAGTCAAATATACTATCCACATATTAACAAATGTGAACAGACGCGATTAGATGCTAAGCAACAACAGCTAGGTAGTTAGGTACAGTCGCCAGCAATAAGATGCAAACACGTTTAATGTTATTATAGTAATATTAATGTTTGTACTTAATTAAAGCTGCACACATGCTAGTGCCAGCGACTGCACATAATACCAAAATTAATCGTTATCAAAACATAATTAAAATTAACATACAGTGGATTTCATTTATTACGACCTTGGTTGTAGCGACCATTTACCTAAGGCGACGCTAAATCTAAGTCCCTTGAATTTAAAGCATATTTTAGTACAAAATTCATGTGGCTATAGCGACTTTGGATGTAACGCCGAGTTCGGGTGAGCGACTGTTTTTAATAAATCATTTGTAACAAATTCCTAAAAATCCCATGCAGACATTGCGACCGCTGTCGGCCGCCAAAGACACAAAGATTTTTTCTTTCATAAACATTTCTTATCTGATATCTATAAATAAAAGGTAAAGGTCTCCAGTAGGTAGGAGGGAAGCGTGTACGTTTCGGAGTTAAATTTATGGTTCAGTTACAAAGTGATATTCTCACTAGCAAGTGTTATGTATTGAATTAGTTACCTTTGCCTGTAACGACTTCCGGATATAATCACGAAAATAGAGTGGTCCCTTCATCGTCGTTATACCCGATATCCACTGTATTTATAAAGGTGGCCTAGGAGAGATTGCTGTTAAGCATTGAGCAACTGTACATTTTATTCCGTACGCTATCCATGATTTATGTGGTGGATAATAAAAAGTGTCCATCTAAATCTAAATAGCAACATAACAAAACAAAAGAGTAAAAAAAAATTTAAAATAAGTCACTAAAATGTGTTACAGATGTAGCGCTTGAATTGATTTTCAAACTATAGCTCTATATAGGTTTAAAACTTGGCCAGAATTTTCTTTTTGTATGTATTTGAATGGGTCCCTAAATGGTTTGGATTAACGATCAGAGCCGGGTTGTCAATATCCAGAAATCAGCCGTGCGAAGCCGGGGCGGATCGAATATAGGATATTTTTGCATAAATAATTATACAATTAATCAGCATTGGTCGCGGGACATTCTCATTTATCCTATAATATGTTCTAAATATCTATATTTTTTGGAATAAAGTTCCTTATCGGACGGTACGAATTTGGTGGATGGGACGTCCGCGTTGCTGACAATGCGGACGTTATTTCATATCAGCACACCGCTTGTAACTTTATTAGGCGCAGGTTCAGCCTCATGGAATGCGTATATCTGGGCCGGAGCTCCCCAGTGCCAATTCCTCCCATATGACCATTCCATGACCATATTCGTCGCGCAGAGAGGCTCGAATCGTCGCCGACCGAATTCTTCTTGATCGACGCGATTCACTGGCGCTGCGAAGAGCTTGTTGCATCCATTTTCATTCTCTATCGCATTTACAATGGGGAGTGCTCTGAGGATTGTTCGGATTAATTCCAGATGTGACATTTCACCAACGCACATCGCGACAAAATTCACGTTATCATCCGCATCATCTGGATGATTGGCGGTCCATTATCGTGCGATTTGTTAGGAGTTTTCTTCCTCATATGACTACTTTGTGGAATCGTTTACCATCGGCGATTTTTCAAACCGATATGACTTAGGAACTTTCAAGAAACGAGCTTATTCCTTTTTAAAATGCCGGCAACGCGCCTATAATTCCCCTGCTGTTGCAGTTGTTCGTGGGCGGCGATCGACACTTACCATCAGGTGAGCCGCATGCACGTTTGCGTTGCCATTGAAGAGTTCTATAAAAGTGGCTGATCAATCCTTTAGTCAATGTTTTAGGTCGTGGAGATTCAAGCCGCAACACGTGTAAAGGCCTTAACTCCAGAGCAAAGACGTTGCAGATATCCTGACGAATGGTTAAGCAATTCTATCAAGGTAACTGGCTGAATTTGTTAGAACTTTTACACGTAATTGAAGAATATAAACTGTGTACCGGCGATGAAAGAATATTCACGTAACCATATCATCCCGTGAATGTTGTTAAAGACGACAGAGGCAAATTGAACTAGGAACAACTTAAAATAATAAAAACTGAGGATGCCAATCCACCTGCCAAGCGTGGTAGTTATTGCAAAATATCCCTACTTAGAGGCAATCTGTATGGGAGGTAGGGTTTCCAGATAATCGAGATTCGTCTGGATTCTTCCGACATTTTAAATGATCTCCACACTTCCGACAAAACTTAAAATCTCCAGAGACAAATATAGCTTCTCTTCACATCACAGCTGCCTTTGATTTAATAACAGCTGAGTTAGTAATCAGACTGAACTTTGAAGTAAATTGTTTGAATTTTAAATCTTTTCTGAGGATCCGTATTTTTCTCAGTAAATTCCAATATCAAATACATGTGGCAACCTAAAAATTTAGTGTAATTAAATTACATTGTCCCGACAATGTTAAATTCTTGTAGTCTGTTAATTTTAAAAAAAACTTATCATTTTACATATTCATTTTTAAAATTTATTTTTACCGTCAACAACTCCAAAATCCTTAGTTTTTTTTATTCAGTTGTTATCAACTGCTGCCTATCTTCTGTTTTGATTTCTCTCTGTCGCATCTTACCGATACCTACGAATCGATGTTCTTACACCTTTTTAATTGCATTCGTTATTTTAATCCTAATGTCAGCTTGTATCATGAGTATATTCATAGTTTAAAGGGATGCCAATGATTTACAATTCACGTGTATAGTAGCTTCAGCACTCTTAACCCTACGTTAGTTTTCTTTCCCAACTGACTCTTATTTACTGATCCATTTTGTGGAGTTTACTCGTTAAGAATCGATTTTCATATATAGCCCGCTGTAGACGAATAAAAGTGGAGCGAAATCGAGTGTTAACAAAAAACTGTGTTTACTACGTGGTAGAGCCATGCTGCAGTTATATTATGGTTGTAGCACGAATGGGTCGACTCAACCGGGGAAGGACCACGCTCTCACAGAATACCAACTTAACGCTGCTATGTTTCGTATGGTGAGTATAGAGAACCGAAGACCCTTTTTACTGGAAACGAGGCATTCCACCTTAGTCCTCACGGGTGACAACGCATCTGCATTTTGATTCGTAATCGAAGATATATGTAGATGTCTATGGGCCACAGCAACCACTTACCATCAGGTGGGCTATGTGCTTGTTTGTCACCGTTATCCTATAAAAAAAATGAAGACGTCATATTCGCTCTCCGCGCAACACATTCACGCTTCTTATACTGAACGGTTGTAAAGTAATAGCGCCATTTACTTTATTCCATGGGTCATTTTAAAAAAACGAATTGGTTGACTTGATTCTCAAGGTGACAGTGTGGGGTAGAATAGAATAGATCAGAGTAAACGAGCTATTTTTCCGGACCGATACGACTTAGGGTCCTTCAAGAAATGAGCCTACTCTTTTTTAACAGGCCGGCGCACTTGCAATTCTTGTGTTTCAGTTGTATATAGGCGGCGATAGTCACTTGCCACCAAATGAGCCGCATACTCGTTTACCTATTCTTATACTTATAAAAAAAAACACCATTCGTGCGTCGGATTTGACACCATAGAGATAATATAGATAGAGTAGGGAAGCCAGCCGCAAATATGACTTCTCGTTAGAAAGAGAGAGAGAAGATCAAGATTGCTATCTGTCTCTCTCTAACGACGCAACGCAGCCAAGCTAACCTAACATGACAAAATAATACCGCACATGCGCTCTGTTGTTGTTAGAGAAGGACAGACAGCAACTCTCATCTTCTTTCTCTTTCTAACAGCGCGTCAGTTCCACTTGCAGAAAAGCATATGGCTTCTCCACTCTATCTATATTATCTCTATGTTTGACACGCGCCATTTTTTTGCAGTCGTACAGTTTTGGACTTTGTCAGATGCATTGTCGCAATCGGATGGCGCTAATGTTTTGTGGATGTCGACCTTACTTTCATATCAAAGGAGGTGAGGTTTGATACCGATTAATCATCGTATTCATCATCATTTATTACACTTCACAAACCCACTGCTGACCATATTAGACCTTCCTCGACCAATGCCTCAAAATACGATCTTAGGTCACATTCATTGATTTCATGCATGATTTACCATGCCATCACTCGCATCTAGTGAGGAGCCACTGTAAAAGTCGCTTACCTATACGAGCTGGCTACGTGACGTACCACAGCAACATGAAGCTGCATTTTATGTTGGTAAATTACCTGCTTAATGCTGCTGTGTGTGAGTGTAGTGAACCCTTAACTTAGTACTTAGTAACGAAGCATTCCATCTCGGTCCTCAGGAGTGACAACGAATCTGCATTTTGATTCTTAATTGAGGATAAATGTAGATGTCTATGGGCCACAGCATCCAATCCACTCACCATCAGCTGGACTGTGTGCTCGTTTTTTTATAGAATAAGGGTGTCAAACGAGAACACAGTTCACCTGATGGTAAGTAGTTGCTATCGCCCATATTATACATCTACATCTAACTTCGTTTGCGAATTAAAATGCAGATGCGTTGTCAGCCGTGAGGGCTAAGATAGAATGCCTCACTTCCAGTAAAAAGGGTCTCCGGTTCTCTACACTCACCATACGAAACACAGCAGCGTTAAACTGCTATTTTACGCAGGTATTCTGTGAGAGCGTGGTCCTTCCCCGGTCGAGCCGACCCATTCTTGCTACAACTATACTACTAATATAGCTGCAGCATGGTTCTACCACGTAGAAAACGCCTTGTGCTCGTTTGTCCTCGTATTAGTATTCAGTTATATTTTTTATATTAGTTTGATATTATAGTTTATTTACAGTGAGTTTGATGAATATTGTCTGTTGCCCTGCTTTAAGAATGGCAAAATAATTTTTTTATTGGTGCTGGAAGGAATTGAAATCTTCTCTTTTACAAAAAATGTAACCAAAATTTTATGCACGGGAAAATTCTAAGCCCGTGTTCCCACGACACGCACCCGCTACGCGCACTGACGCGCACGCCACGCGCGTCAGCACCCGCGTCAAACTCGCTTTGAAATTTGTTGCATATAATTTTAGTCTTATGACAAATCCATAAATCTGAAATTGTATAAAAAGCGCTTGTGCGGGGCGGGAACGAGGCGGGCGCGTGGCGTGTGCGAGGCGTGTGCGGTTGAACGTCGATAAATGCAATTTCAGATTTATTTATTTGCCATAAGACTCAAATTATATGCAACAAATTTCAAAGCGAGTTAGACGTGGGTGTTGACGCGCGTGGCGTGCGCGTAGCGGGTGCGTGTCGTGGGAACGCGGCCTAAGGCTACAGAACTAACGGCAGGCGGATTGACGATCTCAGTACCAGAATACGTGCAACAGCTACTCTGCAGCTATAATGGTTGCAGCACGAATGAGTCGGCTCGACCGGGGAAGGGCCACGCTCTCACAGAATACCAGCGTAAAATAGCAGCTAAATGCTGCTGTGTTTCATATTGTGAATGTAGAGAACCGGAGATTCTTTTTACTGGTATAACGAGACGTTCTATCGTAGCCCTCAAAGGTGACAAAGTATCTGTATACTTAGTATCTATAGACCACAGCATCCATTTACCATCAGGTGACTGTGTGCTCTTTTGTCACACTATTCTATATATTAATTAAAAAAGAAATTGGATTTGTTAGTTTTGTTTACTGTGGTATAACTTTTATTATCAACGTACCTTTTTGAAGTGCATTAAACGATTTTAAAAATAAAGTTGACAAATGACATATATTTTGATGGTCAAATAGTTTTATTACAAACACCCACCGGGGAAATTTAATTCGTGCTAATTTAAAGTATCTGAAAAGTATTTTGATACTAAAAAACCTACAAACAAAACGTTTAGTCCGATCGACGACCATTTTGTTTTGATTTCAACAAGATGGCGATGTGTGTGATGCGCACGGGATGGCGTGCATCGCGCGGAACGTCGAGATTCTCATCACTTTACCTAAAAACTTGGCCAAATGTTCCTGCTTACCCCAATGCACTGAACTCAATTATTACTCTCACACAAAGAAGGTCACTCTTCGGTAAGATTTTTTAAGTTAATTGTATGCCTTAGAAAAGAAAACTACCAAACGTTTAGTGTGTAGTTAGAACAGAATATCGCGTACATTTCAAGTGTAGACATGTACTCACGTACACATTTTTTGATGCTATAACAGCCCGTGCAGGTCGAAACTTAAATGAACTTATTTTTTATTTTAATATAACGCGTCAAATGAGCACAAAATCCACCTGATAGTAAGGGGGTGCCGTGGCCCATAGACATCTACATTCCCCCCCCCCCCCCATTAAGAATCAAAATTCAGATTCGTTATCAGCCCTGACGACAACGGTGAATTGCCTTATTTCCAGTAAAAAGGGTCTCCAGTTCTTTATACTCACTATTCGAAACACAACAGCATTAAGCTATTATTTTACGCTGGTATTCTGTCAGAGAGTGCTCATTGCCCAGTTGTGCCGACCCATTCGTGCTGTAATCATGATACAGCTGCATATATTTAATTCCGGGAGTGTTACAAAAATTGACTGAAGGAAACTTCAAAAGGATGTCATGGCCACCGAGAAATATGGAATCAATTTCTGGAACGCCAAATTAAAGTGGCCCGACCAGTAACAACAAGCAGTTACAAGCCGTAGCAGTGATATTGTGCAGCTATCTATTCGTACTGTGATTGGCAATATACCAAATGTTGTGCTGTTTTCCTAAACCAAGTTGACAAAAAGTTCTTGTAAGTTGGAAGGTGCATATGTGCAAACAAACTAAAGGGTTTGCTTCGTCATTTTCATGCGTATGTAAATACGTAAAGGGGTGGAATAATTTACTAGCATCCGTACTTTCCTTCGTTTATGTGGATGCTTTCAAGTCAAAGGTGAACAGGCTTTTATGAAGCTAAGTCAGTACGCTTAATTAATGGTTAAAAAAAAGAGTAGACTAGCTGATTAAGACGAAGAAATAATAATTTTTTGTCGTGTTACGCCATCAGCAACGAAAGTGAGGACGAAGAATCATTGGCCATAGCTAAATATACTTTGATGCCGCCCAAGTTCAGGCTACATAGAGACGTGATCTTTAGTCTTGAAGATTTATACGGTTTGATTTTTATTTCTGTGTTAAGGTTTTTGTGTTTTCTAATAATGTATTGATGTTGATCTTGGTCGAATTACCATACGTGTGATAAGCACGTATTGAACAATCACATGTTTGATAACCACAGACTTATTACTTCTGGCGAAGGTGATAATTCGCTCAAGGCCAAGATCAAATGATGTTGAATACCTATGCCCTAGCCCTATGCTTGTTTTTAGGGTTCCGTACCCAAAGGTTAACCAACGGGACGCTATTACTAAGATTCCGCTGTCCATTCGTCCGTCCGTTCACGGGCCTGTGTCTCATGATCTGTGACAAGTAGACAGTTTTACACAGAATGTCTATTTCTGTTACCACTATAACAAAAAATAAGAAAATTAAATAAATTAAAAATTAAAAGGCGGTACCCCTACTATAAATGTGTATTACAATCGTACGGAACCCTTCATGCACGAGTACGACTCGCACTTGGTCGATTATTTTTATCTTTAATAGAAAATATAAAGGGCTACTGGCTGTACAGCCAAGTCTCTTCATTACATTTTTATAAATTAGTTACTTCACTGTATGTTTACTCGCCACTTTGCACGATAGTCATCCCGCACTACAAATAATTATCCTATTAATTATTTACATGCGTAAATACTAAATACATCAATTTTATGAATAATATATTATGTCCTATTGGAACGAAGTTCTTTATCGGACGGTATGAATTTGGCGGATGGGAGCTAGGCGAGAAAAAGTGTAAGATTTTTCCGTCATGACCCCTTCTGACGTAGTAGTGTAGACGGCCTTGGCGGCTATAGTGAAGCGAGATGGAATGATATCCATCTCTCTCGCACTTTTTCTTATCTTGCCATGAAAGAAATATTATTTTATTTTAAATAATGTTTTTTTGTGATGCTAGTAAGTACTTAATTAATTTATTTGTATTTGTTAATCAATAATACGTTAAATATATAAATATATGATAATACGTTAAAATTTCAAATTTGAAAAATTTTAATAATATAATACGTTTATCAATAATAATATATTAGAAGCGTCAGTAGCTTAATGGCAGGGCGCGGACCGCGAACACGAAAGGTCGTGGGTTCGAATCCGTCATTCGACTACTTCTAACACAAGCATTTTAAGCTTACCAGAAGTGGTTTAAGGGAATATTAGTAATGTTTAATAGCATTACTAGTATTTAAAAAAAATACTACGAAAGGAACTTCGTTCCAACTGCGTGTTCCACTACACTCACACATGTTTTTTTTTAAATCACTTTAAATTTTTTGTTTGAAATAATAATATTATCTACGTCGTGAGATAGTTCCAGCGTTCCATAAATGGCACTGTAATTAAAGTTACAGTCTATATACGTCCCACTGCTGGGCACAGGCCTCCCCTCATATCTGAGAGGGTTTTAGGGCAAGGAAATGTCCGCCGCCCTAAAACCCTCTCAGAATGTTGGTGAACTTCACATGACTTCGAATTTTTTTTCTTTTTTTTCAGCCATGCAGGTTTCCTCACGATGTTTTCTTTCACCGCCGAACACGTGGTAAATGAGCACTTAAAATTGCAATTAACAATTTCATTGGTGCCGCCGGGGATTAAACCCGGGTTTGCTCGCGTACTGTGTAATTTACAGCGAGCGTTAACCATATGAGCTACCACGGCACTGTAGTAATGTTCTATATTTATGGACCACGAAGAAAAGAAAATGCATGACCTATTTATTAGACTACCTAAATCAACATCGAGTTCGTTTATCACATGTATGTAAATGTAATAACCACGCACTAGCCTTCTTTACTTCACCACGCTTGTACTTTTTCTACCGACTTCAAAAAGGAGCCTCAAGGTACTCAATTCGACTGTATGTTTTTTAAGTGTGTTACTTCATAACTTCTTTCTGGGTGAACCGATTTCGATGATTCTTTTTTTATTTGAAAGGTGGTGCTTCACATGTGGTCCAATGTAAATGATTGATCAAGGTCTGACCAATAGTTTTTGAGTTATTATTAATAATTTATATTGAAGTCGGTTGAACAAAATTGTTAATTATAAATTATTTTTTTGGATTTTGAATGAAACCTATGTAGTGGTAAAATCTTGCAAGGCTTAAATATGTTGTTTTTTTTTTAATTTATCATGGTCTGACCAATAGTTTTTGAGTTATTCGTAATAATTTATATTGAAGTCGGTTGTACAAAATTATTAATTTTTAATTATTATAATCTACTATTAGTAAATTTACATGTTTGAATTTTAAATCAAATATACACGTTATTTGTGAATGTGAGACTCTATTTAAAATATATTGGTTGTTTTATTAGCTTCACTTGGTGGGACTACGGCGTTATTCGTCGGAGCTAGCGTACTGACTGTTGTGGAGACCGCACTTTTTATTATTCAAGTTGTGGTTGAAAAAATATTTGAGTTGAAAATAATTCAAAATTTAAAATTCAAACGCTATTAAACCGGAAATATAAATTTAAATAATGCTTTAATTTTTAAAAGCATTATTTATATATCATGAACATGTTTAGTAGTTTTAGTTGCTTTTTCACAAACGATAATTTGAATAGGAGGAAGAAAAGTATTAAAGTATTTTTTTGGATTTAGAGTGAAACTAATGTCGTGGTAAAATCTCGCAAGGTCTAAATATATAATTATATAATGTTATGAGATAGGATTTGCAGTTAATGCGTCGAAGCAACACCTTCTTATATCTTAATCAGTTACTCATCATACAATTACGCGTCGGATAAAATTGTTTTGGAGTTGACATCATTTGTTGCAGAGATACGTAAGACGAAAGCAGTTTACTAATGTATACACTTCACTTACACAAATATCCTTTTAAAATGTGTACTGTGTACCTAAAAACTGACCCATTGCAATAACTAAAAAATGGGAAGTTAAAAATATAAATATAAAGAAGATTGGCGATTTAAATTTTGCTTTAGTAAATAAATACGTTGTCCTTGAAGTCCTGAAAAGCTAATTAGTCAGAGTCATTAAAAGCAGTAGGTAACCATTGTTTTTATTGAAATCTTATCTTTGTTTTATTATATTATAAATTTTCGTTGTTATCACAACGTTTTTTTTATTTTAACTAATATTCTATGTATTTATATGTTTATAAATCTATTAGTTTATTATAGTGATATTTTCATTGTTAGTTTAAACGAACATAATCTGACAATAAAGTATTCAGTAAAATTATAAACATCCCTCAGGCCTCTTAAATAATATAAACATTGTATTTTCCCCCAACTTTGTGAACCTGGAGAAATTTTTAATTTTAAAATAGTAGAAATTTATGTACTTATTGTGTATTAAATAAGTGTGTATTAATATATGTTACAAAATAAATGTGTATGTAATTAAAGTTATTTTTTTATTTGCATTCCTTTAGAAGTAGGTACCTACCTATTATATTTTTTATTTTCAGTACGTTGAAAATGGAAATTGTATGTATTACATTTTTATAATAAGAAACAAACTATTTATTTATTTCCTATATTATTTTGAAAAGAAAATGAAAGTATTACCTATATAATACATATTACGTACTTAAAAACTTGATAAGTATAAACTCAAAGGTCGACATTGAACATATTTTAAGCACCTAATGAGCTTATTAAATATAAGAACCATTAATTTGTTTAAAATGCGTGATAGAGCCATATGCTGCAGCCCTATTATGTTATGGTTGTAACACGAATTGGCCGGCTCAACCGGGAAGGACCACGCTCCCACAGATACTAGCGTAATGCTGCTTTGTTTCGTATGGTGAGTGTAGAGAACCGCAGATCCTTTTTATATGTGTTCGTAACAAAACGATCTCAAAATCCTTTCTCGCCGCGCGCGATGCCTCGCAATCCTCACTCATCGTAACGAATTATTTGAACCTTTAACTAACGAGTGGTGTAATTAAATGTTGGATGTAGATGATAGATATGCAGCTACAACGCCAGACTCTATCCCCCCGTTTTGTCATCATCAGTTTTCTGAATTGCCGCCCACTATGGAAGCAAATTTAAATACTCATTCACGACAAAATGTTGTACCTACTTAATGTACTGTATTTTTATTATTATTACTAGCCCCCCCCCCCGGCACAACTTGCTACGTCTAATATATACATAAACAAGCTATTATGTATAGGTACTCTAATTTGCTGCGCCGGTGCGCAAAATTAGTACTCAAAACTACCCGGTTACATTGGCACCTAGACAAGTATTGTAAATAGAGGCGATAAGGTAAAGCCTGTACCTATATAGTCTACGACTAGTAACTCTCTAAACTACTAGTACGTACCTAACGTAGTTTGTTGCTCTTGCTCGCAGTCATCTCAGTACAGTAGTATGCGCAGTATCCTCTTAGTAGTCTATGGTCGCAGTCTGTGAGTCTGTGATATTGTGGAGTGTGGATCCTCTGATCTGAGCATAGCCTCTGAATTAGTTGCTTTTATGCAGAAAAACTTTCAGTATGTTAGTTAAAAGTAAGTTCTAAGAACTCATTTTCATACCTTGTTATTATATTTATTTTACATGCATTATAACTTAATACCCTGATTCTTCAGTGGTTATATATTATCATCTCTAAAATATCACAAATTAGAAGACAGAGTAGGTACTATTCGGAAGTTCGATTCGGGATACAGTGATTTGGAACGCAAATATGTCACTGTCAGATGAAGCCCCGCCTTCTCGTATTTTTATTTATTTATTTTCGAAAATCGTAACATACACTGATATAAAAATCACAACGAACGAACGAAAATATGTTTATGACGACTTTTAAATTTATATACCACAGTGCGTATTATGTTATTTCTCTTTTATACAAGTTTATTCCTTTCTTACATTCAGTTTTACCTTTTGGTCTCGATGTTGGTATATTGGGAGTCGCTGCGTATTATATTACGAGGTTAAAGAAACCAGACCCAAATAATGTGGTCAGTATATTCGGTCCTGACCCCTGGAGCAAGGAAAGCGAATTACATCCTGAGAAAGTTGTTAAATGCATAGCTCATAGAGGAGCGGGTTTAGATGCTCCCGAGAACACAATACAAGCATTTAAATACGTAAGTTATTTATTTATATATACATGTGTATATAGTTGATTGTTATTATTAGGATACGTATTGTTTTTAGACTTAATGTTTGCATTTTATTTATTTGTTAATTTTATTGATTACGTCGAACTAAGCATCTTCTTTCTTTATCGGTTCATAGAACTCCAATTCTGAATCCGAGCCTGATCTGCTGTAGGATGGAGATTCGCCTTAATTACTACACTTGGCAGGTGAATAGGTGATTACAATACCAGAACTCACACCTTTGAAGCTCTGGGTATTTGTCTGGTGTGAATAAGATAGTTATCTCTGCAAAGTCATGAGATCTTTCTGATTATAGAAATTTCATTTTCTATAAAAATATACCTATGTTTATTGTATAATACAAATATTAGTCTTGTAGTTGCAAAATGGTTTCTTACTCCATATTAACATTATATTTATTGCCTGATTTGTAAACATAATGATGAGACCATACTTGTGACCCTTAAGAAAAATTATGGGTAGCAATACCTTGTATTTTATAAGCAGACTTCAATAAAAAGGTGATGATGATAATGAAACAGTTAAAAAAAGAGTTTCTTAATTTCAGTGTTTTTATTGTACATATATTACATGATATCTACGTGAAATGTGCACCCATTTTTTAATTTGGAGAAAGCATACCAACTACTCTTTGGGTGGAAAAAATAAAAGTACGAAATTTTAATGTATATATTATTTAGATGATATTTTAGTAGTAGCTATAAGCTTGTGATATTTCTAAGTCTACTGAAAAGGTTGAAATAATAAATTTTTTAATAAAAAGTTAAAGACAACTTTAAAAAAGTAACAAGAATAAAATAATTTCTACACAAATAGATTCTATTTTTTATTTAAAGTTTAAAATGTTTTCACTTCATAGTTGTATGCTTTCCACCTTAGAAAAATGAAATAAGTTGTTAATTTGACATTATAATTTTTATGTTTGTTCAGTGATAATTCAATGCCATATTGCCTGACGTGTGATGTGGTGGAATGTGTGCCCGTTTGTCACCCTTATCCTTTAAAACCAAAAAAAGTTTATTTTTATGAAATTTTTCTTTTTCTTTTTAGTGTGTTGAGAGGGATTGTCATTTCGTAGAACTAGATGTGAGGTCATCACGAGATGGTCACTTAGTTTTATTGCATGATCAGGGCCTAGGGCGGCTTACTGGCACTGATATATCTGATGTTCACATCATGGATTGGGAAAAGATTAAAAACATTGATATTGGGGCGACACATCCTAATAGGTGTGTACCAAAAATAGTGTATTTGATAGATTTAATACCTAAACACATTATTTTCCAGTCAATCACTAGGTTAAGTAGGGATTAACTTCTGTATTTCATTCATTTTTCATTCATTACAGCTTAAGAAGTTAAATAAGTTAAAGTTACAGCCTATTTACGTCCCACACTGGGCACCGGCCTACTCTCATTTTTGAGAGGGTTTAGAGCAAGAAAATGTCTGCTGTGCTGCCCCAATGCATGTTGGCAAACTTCACATTTTGGAAATATATTTTTTCTTATTTTGTAGACATGCATACTTACTTACAATGTTTTCCTTCACCGCCGAGCATGTGGTAAATCAGTACTTTAAATTGCAATTGACAATTTCATTGGTGCCAGCAGGGATCGAACCCGGGTTGCTCACATGAAAGAGCCGTAGCAGCTCAGGGGCTAAAAAAAAGTCAACTGTTGAACATAGGCCTCTTATATAGCTTACCTCGCAGGATGGATATTTGAAAAAGTTGCCACTCCTTGGGGCACGGGTTGGCAACCTCAGTTTTTTTTATTATTATTCTGTTGCTGTTTAGAAGATGCTGAAGCCCATTTCCTGTTTGTTTCGTTCTGTCGCCTCTTTTCGCACCCACGGGATAATAATAGTGGTTTCTCAGACATGCAAGTCTCCTTACAATGTTTTCCTTTACCACAGAGCATGTAGTAAATTAGCATTTGTAAAAAAAAAGTAATTGCAAATAGCAATTTCTGAAAAGACTGTTAAAAGAGTTCATTCATTCATCATTTATCCCTGGCTATCTGAACAAAGCCTCTTCCGATTGTCAAATGTTTGCCATACTTGCCATGTACTTGTTTAGGCAACCACAGTTTTTTAATTATTTTGAGTTATCAGGAAGAAGCTGCTGCCCTCTCCTATGCTTTGCATAAGCTGGTCACAGTAAGATAAGATAATATAGTCATTTATTGTTTAACTGTGTTTAAAATTTTTAAAATATTAAATTGAGCCTCTACATATCAAAGGTCTAAACCTGTATTATTTTCTAGGCAACAGTTTAAAGAGGTTCACCTGTGCCTGTTGGACGATGCACTAGATTACTTGCTTGCCAATAATGTAAGGATGATTATTGACATTAAAGGTGAAGACAAACAGGTAAATTGTTTTTTTTTTCTTATAACAATCTGTATATTATGAGGATTATAAAAATAACATATTTCTATAAACCTTTTTTTATAGGATTATTAAGGGTAACAAACAAGCACACAGTCCACCTGATGGTAAGTGGTTACTTACTGTGGCCCATAGACATCTACATCTATCCTCGATTATGAATTAAAATGCAGATGCGTTGTTCGTTGAACTGTTGTGTTCTGATCTGAAGGTATAAATTACGGGCTGTGAGACGTTACATCTTAGTCCTTAGAGATGACAGCGCATCTGTTGACTTCTTTGTTTGAAGTTAGTTACAGGTGGCCATGGGCTTCATGAGCCACGGTAAGTTCGATTGTTACTTCAGTTATTTAAGAAAAGTGTGTGTGTACTTATGTATACACATGTAGGAAGTTATACTTCTTCAGCATAAGAAAACAAAAACAAACTTGAGACCCCATGAAGTTGTCGCTTTTAAGTGTCAGTGTGCGCGCGCATCATAAATAACTTTATGGTGTCGATTTTAGGTGTCGGTGTGCGCCCGCATCGTTAAACCATCACTCATCATTTTTCCCAAACGTCTCAAAAGAAGTGTAACTTCAAAAATTGTTATTATATTTTAGTATGAAATTTTACAGGTAGTAAATGGAATTTTGAAGGCTTTCTCTAAGCAACCAGCTCTATACCGGTATGCGGTAGTCACAAGCTTCAATCCTTTCATACTGTATCAGGTGAGTGTTTTATGTTAACATTTGTTCATTTTTTATTATAGTTTGGTAGCTCAGGGGCTCAACGCTCGCTGTAAATTTCATAGTACGCGAGCAATCCGGGTTCGAACCCCGCCGGTACCAATGAAATTGTTAATTGCAAGTGCTGATTCACCACATGCTCGACGGTGAAGGTAAATACATGGTGAGGAAAAAATATTTTTTATAGGATAAGGTGACAAACGAGCACACAGTCATGTAGCAGTATGTGGTTGCTGTGGCCCATAGACTACTACTACTACTATAAATCTACATTTATCCTCCATAAAGAATCAAAATGCAGATGCGTCGTTACCCGTGGAGACTAAGATGAAATGCCTCTTTTCCAGTAAAAAGGGTCTCCGGTTCTCTACACTCTCCATATGAAACACAGCAGTGTCAAGCGGTCATTTACGCTGGTATTATGTGAGAGCGTGGTCCTTCCCCGGTCGAGCCGACCCATTCGTGCTACAACTATACTACCAATATAGCTGCAGCATGGCTCTACCACGTAAAAAAAAATATTTCGAAGACATGCAAAGTTCGCCAACACGCATTGGGGCAGCGCGGCATTTCCTTTAACTATCTTAAAACCTTCCAGTGGTGGGATGTATGATATAAGCTATAAATTAACTTATTTTAGTAATTTCTTCGCTGTCCGCGAAAAAGTAATTCAATAGTTAAACAATAAGAAATGTTTATATACTCACGGGACAGTGAAATGGTAAAATTATTTGAAAAGTGAATTATTGTACTCCAGATTAGAAAGAAGGATCCTCAAGTTGTAGGCGCTATCAGTTACCGTCCATATTGCTTCAGTGCTCAAGATTACGACGCGGAAAATGGACCGAATAATCCAAGGTAACTGAGAAATGATGTTGAATTTATCTTCGAATTTCATAAATAACAGTCCTTTTTTAGAATTGTTTGGAAGTGGGTATTTTTTTATAGAAAAAGGGTGACAATCGAGCACACAGTCCAGTGTACCGAAGTAAATTGGATGCTGCGGCCATATATCCTCGGTTAAAAATGGAAATTTAGAGATGCCTTGTCACCTCTGTGGACTAAGATGGAATGCCTCGTTTCCAGTTAAAATGGTTTCCGGTTCTCTACACTCATCATACGAAACACCAATTCTGTCGCCTCTTACGACTCCCATGGGACGATATGGGGTAACATAATATAATAAAATAAACACTCACGCCTGTCACCCAGTGGGGTATGTAGAAACTACGGACTACCATTTGGCACGATCCTGACACACCCCTCTCGCCTCCGCCATATTCCTACATTCATATACCTACGCATACATTCGTCTGGGCATCCCTTGCCGACTGTCGGTCCCTTCTGAAACATAGATTTACTTTGACACTCCCACCTACCACTAACCACCGAAGCATTCCTTTCTTCATCCTGGTAACGACATCATTTTGCAAATCACACTTTACATTTATTACTTTCACTCGACCGGGGATGGACTACGCTGTTACGGAATGCCAGCGTAAAATAGCAGCTTAATGCATCTGTGTTTTGTATGGTGAGTGTAGAGAACCGGAGATCTTTTTTACTGGAAATGAGGCATTCTATCTCAATCCTCACGGATAACAACTCATCTGCATTTTGATTCTTAATTGAGAATAGATGTGGGTGGTGTCTATAGGCCACAGCATCCACTTAATATCAGGTGGGCTGTGTGCTCGTTTGTCACCCTTATTCTATGAAAAAGGGTAAAAAGTTGTCTCCTCATGTATTAATATATGAATTTATTATTACTTATTGTTAAACAATGTTCACTTGTGTGCAGATTCGGTGACAACCTGCCCGTTCAAGCGTTGCTTCGTATCGCGGATTTGGTTCACTCGCTTCTGTGGCGTTGGAGCGCTCGCTGGTGTGCCGCTAGCGCTGTGCTATTGCACAAGGATATAGTAAGCCCGTAAGTGTTCTTAAAAAAATGTTCTTTAAATATGTGCAGTTCACACGCGGTTGAAGTGAAACCTTAGAAAATTGCAACTAAAATTGCTTTGTAATAGCGCCATCTATTCGTTCTATAAGTAAAGTCATTTTATCGAACGAAAATTTATTCACTCTCAAGGTGGTACGTAAAATAGACACTAGATGGCCTAAACACGACTAATTTGATACAAATCGGTAAGTTATGAAATCGTGTATTGTTATGAATGGTTGTTTATGATATGAATAAATTTTGTTATATTTTTACTGTTATTTTAACCGTTAAAAGTTATGTTAACAATCTTTAAAGCAACGCACAAAGACGAGAACAAGATAATAGGGAACACTATAGGTACCGTATTCTATCTCATTATCTCGCAGGCTAAATCCTATAGATACATATGTTTGTCTCTTTCTAGTGTCGTTTTTTCCGTTTCATCGTGTTTCAAATCACAACGATACTAAATAAAATGACACATCGTATTTCTGTGACACGAAGAGAGTGAGTGAAAAGGCATTTATTACAGACAACCTTCATACATTCCCATAGGTTATTCGTAAAATACACAATAGATGGCAGTACTGGTAATTTTATTTCGATGTAATAGTATTAACACTAAAGAAGTTTTCATATAATAAATGTATGTTGTCTTGTATGTTTCTCTGGCATTTTTCACAGTTTCGTGTTACGACAGGCTCACGACAAAATGGCGATGGGGAAGTCCTACGCCGCTCCCACAAGGCAAAACCTTTATTTTCCTGTTACTTTCTGTTGCAGGAGTGAAGTGCAGTACTGGAGGTCGCTGGGGATCCGCTGCGCTGGTTGGTCCGTGAACCGACCCCTGGAGAAACTGTACTGGCGCGGAGTTCTCCGAGCTCCGTATCTCGCTAGCACACTTTTGGGCGAGCCCGACGTAAGCCTTTTCTTTCTTTTTTCTATATTTACTTTTATTACACGTAAATATTTCTTCTAACGTTTTTTTTTTAATCTTTTGAAATGTTTGCCTTCTTGTGAAATATCCTCCAGGGGATAAAACACCGTCAAATTCCTAACGCCGGGCTACTATTATTAATAACTGATTTCAGGCTGACTCAGGATTCGAAAGCGGGACCTCGCAGTGTCGCGATAAATAGACCAACGAGGCTATCAAAAGGCAGTCTAAGGCTCATAATGTAATATCTGTTACAGGTTGACGAACAGAAACGTGTTGAAAAACGAAGTATAAAGGAGGTTGATTAAAGATCACTGCAGAAGAAGTGAAGAGAAGAAGAAGAACATTTGGCGAGGTTTGTCCTTTGTTACGAACAAAAAGGAAGTTGTATACCTTGCAATCGAATTCCAGTATAATTTTGTGCAATAATTTATACCTACTCTATCTATTTATCTACTATGTAATGTAATAAATTTTTATTTATTTAGTTCGACAATATTAAATTTTCTAGTCCGACATACAAATAAAAAATGACATAGCAATTAAAAATGGCGGCTATTAATTTTTTTTTGTTAAATAGTTGTTAGTTGACAGTTACAAAACATATGCTGTGAATATTAGTTTTACGTTAATAAATTATGTGTATCATTGCATTTTCAAATCTATGTTGAGCGCACAGAGTTCAATCTTGATCAACATTAATCGTTTAGTAAAAATATACATTCCTTTTTCTCCAATGCACTAAACTTCTGTTATAAAAAAAAAACAATTTTTAAATGTTTAATGGATATGTAAGAAATTTATTCAAAAATAGATTGTGTTTTTCATATTACGTTTCATAGTAAATATAATTGAAGAAGTGCGAGGGAGGCAAAGCTAATGAAGGAGATATTAGTATCTTTATAGAATGAATATTGACTCTTATAACCAAGCTCTTATTCATAATCATCATCATCACTATCAATCACTACAGTCCACCACAAGTCTACTGTTGAACATAGGCTCCCCATACATTGCCACAGAGTACTGAGCCACCTGCATCCATCAACTAACTACCTATTTGTATCATCAAGTCGTCACTCCATAAAGTGGGGAGTTGCCAACATTGCTTTTTGTCAGTGCGAGCCTCTTAATATTTTCTAAATATTTTAATAAAATTGTTTTATTGTGAATACTCACCTCAATACATTTAGTGCCTTCGCTGGAAAGGGATATAATTATTTTAAAATCTACAATAACAAAGAATATTTTCCAGAAGCTATTATTTTACCATTGTTTTCGTTAATTTATAATTTATTTTAATTTTTTTTCTTAAATAAAAATTAAATTATGTTTTAACATTAAGTTATCTTTTAAAACTCGATGTTGCCAGCAATTGTCGCCATAAATTGCTTATTTTCATCGTGCTTTTTTTTTTTCAAAATCGAAATTATATTTAATGAAACTACACCATTATATACTCGTAGGATGTCGTGGCTTGTCATATAATAAATAAAAACTAGATCATTACTAGTTCAATTAAGTATTTTAAAATAGTTAATTATTTATTTTTAAATAAAAAAGTAAATATAAAGGAAATATGACTAAACAAAGTTCACGTTGTATAATGTAAATTGTAGGTACTTAATTTTAGGGCGGCTATACAAGTAGTAGAGACACGTTGCAGCTATATTATTGTGTTAGTGTGTAAAAATAGTTCGGCTTTACCGGGGAAGGACCACGCTCTCACAGAATACCAGCGTAAAATAGTAGCTTAATGCTGCTGTGTTTCGTATGCTGAGTGTAGAGACCAAAAAAGGCATTTCATCTTAATTCTCAAGGGTGACAACGCATCTGTATTTTAATTCTTAATCGAAGATAGATGTTTTTAAAAAGTGTTTAAATTCGTAGTAGAAGATTATTGAGCCTTCTGATGAAAAGTTATCTACTTAATAGAATCAGGTGTTACGTTGCGGAAATCCATTATATTAAAGTAATATAAAAACCAAAAAAAACATTATTAAAAAATTACCTTGCGGATGTACGCAAGTTAATTTTTACCAACTTTAAAGTTATCTACATCATGTGTAAAAAAAAAATTAAAACAAAATAATATTTCCATTGTTAATTAGTTATTTGCACGCTTTACTGCTTACAGTGTAACCCGTGTGTGTAAGTGTAATTAAAATAAAAAACATGCGTGAGTGTCGCGGAACACTCGGTTGGAACGAAGTTCCTTTCGTAGTATATTATTATTGATTAACAAATACAAATAAATTAATTACCAGCGTCTACTAAGATGAAACGTCATTTAAAATAATATTTCTTTTGCGGCAAGATAAGAAAGAGTGCGAGGGAGATGGATATTATTCAATCTCGCTCGCACTATAGAAAGGGTCGTGACGGAAAAATCTTACACTTTTTCTCGCCTAGCCCTCATCCGTCAAATTCTTACCGTCCGATAAAGAACTTCGTTCCAAATAGTAATAGAACAAATGTAACTTAATAATAACGAGCAATATTTTTACTATATTTGAAAAATAATGATTTTTACGCTGGTATTCTGCTTAAGTAATAGTATAATATATAAAAAAGACTGCTTTACTAATTATTTATTTGCATTTTTTATCGTAAATCACTATCATATTTAAAATGCTATTGCGAAAATATTCAAACACTTCTCAATTTTAAGACGCCTCTAAGTCTCGTTCTGTCTCTAACACTTATATATATATCAGTCAATCAAGTCTATATCAGTCAAAGTGACTGCGACACCATAAGACTTAACGGCATCTTAAAATTGAGTTTCCTTTGAGTATTTGGTCATTAGACAGTGAAAACATGTTGCTATTGCTATACACCATGTAACAAAAACCCTGTGGTTCCCGTTAAGTACGTAATCAGGATCAGTATTCAAACCTATAGAAAGAACTTTGTATTTAAAACTCGACCATATTTTTATAAATTTTATAAAAAACAATTTTGTGTGGTTTTATTACCTCTTACTGACACTAGCCGATGCTAAAGCTAAGTAAAGCGGGGTTTTTGACAATCCTCTTACTCCCCAGACAATGCAGAGGTAATAAAACCACATACAATTTGCATACAATTTTTTTTAAATAAAATAAAAAAAATTGTGTTCGAGTTTTTAAAAAAAAATCTTTCTATACGTTTGAATAATGATTCTGATAACTTACTTAATGGGAACCACAGGGTTTTTGTTACATATTGTATAAGACACCTTACGGGTGTACTCTAGTGTGAGCATATATACTTTAGGGTACACTATAATAGTTTTTTTTAGTAGTTGCTTAAAATTGCATCTTTTGGTAATGCCAGACTTTACTTGACCTTAAAAACAATATACGACGTTACTAAAGTACGATTCACACCAAACGGAATGCGCGTTCTATCAAATTAGATCAAATATGACAGTGAGAGCTGAAAAATAAATCATACTATAAATTATGGGGAATCAGAAGGAATGCTAAAAAGGAATATATATATATATATATATATATATATATATATATATATATATATATATAATTAAATAGCATTTTCTGCTGTAATATAAGAGGAGAAAGGAAAGATATAAATCATAGAATAAAACAATTAAAAAAAAGTTTTATTGTCTCACAATTTGTAATAAAAATTTATTATAACAGTATGTAACAAAAAGAATAAAGATTTTGGTGTAATCTGTTTTTCCAATACATTATTTCACAAAAAATTATATATAAAAATATAGAAATATAGAAGCATGTCTTCATATTGTATTTTTGTTTTGTTACTGATTTACTGCAAATTTGTGTGCGTGTATGGATGTGTGTGTGTGCGTGTGTGTGTGTGCGCGCGCGTGTGTGTGTGTGTGTGTGTGTGTGTGTCTGTGGGTGTGCGTGTACATTTTTTGTATTTTACGAAGTATTACTATACCAAATATCATATAATAATATATTTTTGCACAATATGTATGTTATTGTTAAGAGGAACGATAGAAGTAGTTTTCAGAACAGAGTTGCCTGAATTACCTTTCAGTCTACCTTAACCTTAAAGTACCGGACGCTATTGTAAAATAACGGTATATTTTAATATATTATGTTTAATGTTTTATTACCATTTAGTACATTTTAATTGTGTTATTTAATGCAGACTTTAAGTTATAAAATTTTATTATAGTGAAGTAATTACTTTTACTGCCTGCTGGAAAAGCTACTTACGTACCTCAAGCATTAAGTATTATTTAAGCTATCAACAACGGCAGATTCTGAACAATACTTCTAACTTCCACAGATTATGCAACATAAATGATGAATGTATTAACTGTTTATTCCCGTTTAGGGTAGTACTCACTAAACCAAGTCTCCTAATAAAAATGAATAATAAATTAAATTATGTGATGGAGAAGTAACATGGGAATAAACCGTACAAAGTATTGAAATGACTATCCGATTGTGGCTTGTTTTTATGTTTCTTGCAATAAAATGTATATTAAAACAACGTTTTTTATTTCCAGAAAATATTCTTATTCTTGATTAGATTAAAAATACTTATCACATAATATAAAAATCAATTGATGTCCGTCTTGCTATACAAATCGAAAATGGCTCGATTAATAAAATTTTTTGTGTGGTTTAGATTCATAGTCGGACCCGATAGGTGACGCTGTTGTCGAGATCCAGAATTCACTCGTGCGTAGCCGGGGCGGAGTCGCTGGTCAATAATAAATTTCATTAGTCCGTAAGCAGGCAACTATTAGACATGGATCTCTCCTGCAGTAGGAAGCACCACTAAAACTTTGTAACGAAAAGATATGCAAGGACGAGTGTCTAAAAATCTTAATTGACAAGATTTGGATGGACACAGTATATCCTAACGTTTGTACTGATGAACTCATTCACTGAGAATCAAAAATATGTTTCAGAAGTAACTTTTTTATTACTTAGTCAATTGCTTAACTACTTAATACGAGGGTGGATTGAAAAGTACTCGGCCTAACCAAGAAAATAAACACATACTAAATCAGTTATATTTTTATTTTTCTACATAATCACCATCAAGTTCAATACACTTTTGCCACCTCTCCTTCCAAGCATTTAGACCGTTGAAAAAAAAAGATTCTTCCTTAGAGTCAAAATATGCGTCTACAGCTGCTTTGACCTCGTCGTTTGTCGAAAATCTTTGACCTCCCAAGTGCTTTTTTAGGTTAGGGAACAGAAAGAAGTCTGATGGTGCCAGATCAGGTGAATACGGCGGATGCGGTAACAGTTCAAAGCCACAGTTGTGAATTTCAGCCATTGACTGTACTGACGTGTGAACACGGGCGTTATCTTGATGAAACAGGACTTTTCTTCTGAGCATTCCTCGACGTTTTTCTTTTATTTCCTCTCGTAAACGACGTAGTAAGGTGCAGTAGTAATCAGAGTTTATAGTCTGACCCCTTTCAAGATAATCAATCATAATCACACCTTTCGAGTCCCAGAATACTGAAGCCATCACCTTATTTGCCGACAAAATCGACTTAGCTTTTTTAGGGGGTGGTGAACCAGGTCTTCTCCACTGTTTTTATTGTTGTTTTGTTTCCGGTGTACAGTAATGAACCCATGTTTCGTCTATAGTAACAAAACGATTCAAAAAATCATCTGCATCGGCTTCAAATAACTCCAAACAGTCGCGTGAAATAGTCAATCGCGTCCTTTTTTGTTCAACTGAAAGCAGTCGCGGAACCCACCTCGCAGACACCTTGTGGAAACCCAACTCGTTGACAATGATGTTTTGAGTTCGTTCATAAGAGATGCCTATAATCTCGGCTATCTCTCTAATTTTTAATCTGCGGTCTCCCATTATTAAATCAAGTACTTTTTTAATATTTTCTTCAGTAGTTGACGTCGAAGGCCTTCCAGAGCGGGGTTCATCTTTCACACTCTCTCTACCACGCTTAAATTCTGCTATCCATTTTTTGACGGATGAATATGACAGAGCACAATCGCCTAATGTACTGACCATGTCATCATGGATGGCTTTTGATGATAGCCCCTTCTTATGGAGGTACTTAATGACGGCACGCTGCTCGATTTGCTCCATTCGCGGAAATTATGTCCGATTACTTTGTTAATAAATTTATAAAATCACAACTAATTATCGCACACGTTTCGAACTTCACACAATGAACTAGTCTGAACTGAACTAAATAATGTGGGTAGATTTGATTTTTAGAATTGAATGGATCTGTGTTAGGCCGAGTAGGTACTTTCCAATCCACCCTCGTATGTGTAGATCGGCCCAAGTCTATTTGAGGCGTTCAATTAGAAGTGAGAATGAGTATCATCTCATCAGAGACCGTGTAGTGGTGGTGTAAGAATATCCCCTAGCCCATTTCACCTCGTGGGTGTCGTAAGAGGCGAATCAAATCAGGAAAGGCAGCAGCATCTTTATAATAACGACTATAAATAAAAAACGCAATGGGGCAATCTATAGGGGAGGTATAGTGTGTTCAGCAGTGGACTTTAATAGGCTGTAAAAGTAACGTAGTATCATGTTACAGATAAGTTTTGTTAAATGTTATTTTATTTTTCGACATATTAACTTTTAGTGTAGACTGATGGACGGGCGGACACTTGGAATGTCTTTTTTCTAAGCAGTTGTGTTAATTTTTTCGCTCTTTGCCGGGAGTATGGGAACGCTTTCACACACTATAACAGTCGTAGAACCACGCGGCAGCTTTTGCTGTCGCACGGATGGGCCGGCTCGAACCGGGGTGGTACCACGACCTCACAGAAAACCAGTGTGAAGTAGAGGTTTATCCCTGCGTTTCGCTTGGTGAGTGCAGGTGGCCGGAGGCCCTTTTTACTGGAAATAAGGCATTCCATCTTAGTCCTCACGGGTGACAACGCATCTACATTTTGAATTATAATAGAGGATAGATGTAGATGTCTATGGGCCGCAGCAACCACTTACCATCAGGTGGACTGTGTGCTCGTTTGTCACCCTTATCCTATAAAAAAACACTACCACAGTACGGACAACGGCAGCCCGTATAAGCTTCTTCCAGTAGAGGGAGTGGCGCTGGAGTTGTAAAGCTTGCAACCACCGCATTTCTCACTCTAGATACGACCAACTTAGAGCTGTCAGCTCTTTCAGAGGGCCCATCCCAAACATGGACATATAGGGTATAGATAGATCGCACCAACCCCTAGATACAGCGTTGGCAACGTGCAACAAGCATTCCTATGTTGGGTAATAGCCGACTTTAAGGGAACTGCTGCTTCCATTCAGGGAGTCAAGCGACAAGTGCTTGCGGAAATTCCAGCGGCCATCGACGAAGAGCCCACGATATCTCATATTTATTCCAATCTCGATACGGATGTTGGTGACACCGATGTGGGATTCCAGTGGCGATGCATTCCAAGACCTGACACATAGCCTCGCAATTTTCTAGTGCCACTTCCAACAAACAAAGTCCCAACATCCTTATCCTACCGGCAACCCAGGGACCAGACACAGGGCCAAGACATGCAGCCTCTTCAAAGGTCAAAAATGCCAAATGTGTCTTCAACACCCAGTCGTAACTAATATTTCACAGAAGCGGTCCTAGGACCAAACCTTGTGGAACACCGCAGGACAATTCCCTCCTTAACAATCTTCCTTCCCATCTTGGATACGAGATGTACATATTAGAGAGTCTCACTGAAATGCTTGAAAAGGTGAGCGGCGATGATTCACTCAAAGAGCTTGTCTAACTGATCACACACTGGGGGGTAGACGGACGGCGAATCCTCGGGGCCGCCCATCTTTTTTTAGGACAAGCCTACCCTTCTTCCACTTCGTGGTGAACCGACCCGTCTCCAAACAGGCATCAAATAGCCTGCAGAGCCGTTTTCCTAACGGCTTGAGATCCAAGACCCAGATACGACCAGAAATTCCGTTTGGACCCCGGTTTTGTTCCTGGCAGATAGCCTTAGAATGCATTCAGAATTCCCTCTGTGTCATTTAGCAAATTAAAGCGAGCTTCATTTACAGCACAATATACGCAATTTTTCCAATTTGACGCAATAGAAGTAATATCGTTTTGTCTGAAGTGGTTTTTTTTATAGGATAGGGTGACAAACGAGCACACAGTCCACCTGATGGTAAGTGGTTGCTGTGGCTCATAGACATCTACATTTATCCTCGTATGCGAATCAAAATGCAGATGCGTTGTCACCCGTGAGGACTAAGATGGAATGCCTCTTTTCCAGTAAAAAGGGTCTCCGGTTCTCTGCACTCACCATACAAAACACAGCAGTGTTAAACTGCTATCTTACGCTGGTATTCTGTGAGAGCGGTCCTTCCTCGGTCGAGCCGACCCATACGTGCTACAACTATACTACTAATATAACTGCAGAATGGCTCTACTACGTATTCTTTACCGCGTATTCGGCTCTAACTTGTTTAAGATGAATCTGTGTACACTATTAGCTTGTAATTCGTCTTGTTGCTCCAGACAGAATTTCATGAACGGAAATAATCAAAGCAAAAAGTGGCAGGGCTCGTTCATTACCAGTACCAGTCACCATCATCATCATTTTAGCCCATCAATAGTCCGCTGCTGCTCATAGGGGAAATATTTGCCGTAATATCCACGCTTGGCAGGCGTGGTTGCCAACTGCAATGTTTTATTGAGTTGATATCAGGAAGATGCTGCCGTCCATTTTCAGTTTCATTTCGCTTTTTCCCCTCTTACGACGCCTATCGGATGATATGGATTAATGGATTACCTTACACCGCCACAACTTGACCAGTCGGTACCAGTAATCACTACTAATACGTAGTATTTACCTACTCTATGATCCAAAAACATCGTTAATATTGCATGCCGTCTATGTGGCATTAGTCCTACCACGGACGAAAAATAAGTCTGAAAAGAAATAACCGGATAAGTGTGAGTATTCCGTAATTTTCTTTTATTTATTATGAGTTAGTGCTTGACTATAATCTCACTTGGTGGGAGTGATGTCTTAGTGTAACAAAAGTCTATTCACTCTTGCCCATACCACATAGCACCAATTGAATTGCACGAATGCGACTGGAGAGCCAATCAGCGCGTGCGAACGTTACGCACGAGCCAATCAGCGCGACTTTTGCGCAATAAGCCAATCAGCGCGACTCATGCGCAATAACGGTCACCGCTAGACTTTCGTGCCGCTACTTAATACTTATAATCAGACGAAAAGACAAACGGCTGAAAGTTATTCCACTCCTTTGTATAGATGACGACGAAGCAAACAGTTGGAATGCGTAGAATATTGACAACGAAGGAATGAAGACCCCGCCGGCCGCTTGGTTGCCCGATGATGGATAGTGGAGGAAGGAATTTAGGCATGCAATTTCTACGCACTCACACGCATACATAATACGGCATATATATAAATAACACGGCATTGTGTGATCTGCTTGTAGAATTGGTACCAGTACAATAGAGCCCAAAAACGAAGGCAAGCTCCATCTGAGAAGATAGTCGCTCTCTACGGGCCATACCGGGCGGCTACAAAGACGCTACAAATCGATTACTTGGTACGCGTACAATTGGTAATGGCGGCTCAGTACTGGATTGATCTTCTGGAGGGACGAAAGTCCGTGGGAGCGTCCATAAAGAGTTTTGCCTGGTAGTCACAAGCCCGGGTCGCCCCCCATGATGGACACTCTCAATCCGTACTTGCTAGAAAGGGTGATTAGCACGCTCTTCCGTGAGGAACGGTTTAGGCGACAACGAGAAATGTTGGTGATCGTGGAAAAGCTGGATCGAGCCGTTAGCCGCATGTAAGCTCGAAACACCGCACTAGGGTCCGAGGGATAACTTCAATCATATGCCTTGGATATAGATGCATTTTTATCTCCGAGAATGACCAAATAAAATTCCTCACAACTTGTAATTATATACATATATACACCCTTCAGACCGGAACTTGAAAATCGTTTACTTTATCAAAAATTTATTCGATCTAAATAATCGATAATTCGATTAATCGATTTCAGCGAATTTTAAGTTTCCGAGAACTTTTATATTATTTTTATTTATTAATAAAATTTTGAGTGAAAAATCTTAATATTAAACAATTTTAAGTCTTATTGGTATTTTTTTAAATATTTTTAGTTTAGTAAAATTAATAATTAAGTAAATTCAAAACAATTTTGTACAACCAATATGGTCATAACTTTCGTCAAAACGGTTCAATTTGGTTAAATAGATTGATACGTACCTGCTTACAGGATATCTGCGAAGTGCCACTTTCCTACAGCATGGAAAGAGGTATGGTTGATCTACCTAAAAAAAGAAAGCAGGCTCGCCTATTCTCAGCGTACCGTCTCATATGTCTGTTGGACGAGATTGACTAATTATTCGAGAGGATAGTTACGACTCGGCTTCACGGGCATCTGTCGCACGCCAGTCCCGATTTGGTACGGATGTCCCGGTAGCGAAATCCGGAGGGAGATTAAATGTACGGTTCCACAGGGCTTCGTGCTGGGGCCGCTACTGTGAAACCACGGCTATGATGCGATTCTGCAAGTCCGTTTTCCCGCTAGCTTAGATAGTTCTAAGTTGGCGTTCTGTTTTAGGTCTACAAGGTAGTAGGACTTCTTTTCCGCTTAGGAGTCCGTCAGGGTAAGTACCATCTTCTTACCTATTTCTGACATCAAAGAGCTGTGCTGGAACTGCTATGTTCCAGTATGAAGGGTATAACAGAAACAGAAACAGAAACTTTTTTTTTTAATTTTAAGAAAAAATAAGTATCGAAAATTTAATTTTGCTATAAAACAGAAACAGAAACAGAAACTTTTTTATTCAATATAGATTATAAATAATACTTATTGAAAGTCACTCTTTTGTATAATTACCACTGGTTCGAAAAAAACCTCTGTCCTGGGAAGAACCAGTAAGAAACCCAGTGGGACTTTTTTTAACAGCTTACAATCATGTATGTTACGCAAATTAACAACACAACAAATTAGAAATAGCTTGGGAGCGATCACCTCACTTCCAGGGGTTATTATCATCTATAAATTCTTTTATATTATAATAACCCTTTTTATACAAACTTAGTTTAATAAAGTTTTTGAACTTTGAGCAGGTCAAATTTTGTATATTTTCTGGAATTTTGTTGTAAAAGCGTATACATCGCCCCAAGAATGAATTACTGACTCGATGGAGTCGAGTAACTGGTACTACTAGCTTGTGTCTGTTCCTAGTATTTACAGAATGAATATCACTTATTTTTGTAAAACTACTTTTATTTTTGTGTACGTACATTACATTTTCATAAATGTATTGAGAGGCCAAAGTTAATATATTAATTTCCTTAATTTTTTGTCGCAGCGACTCTTTAGGCTTTAAATCATAAATTGCTCTTATGGCCCTCTTCTGTAAAACAAATATAATTTCAGTGTCAGCTGCCTGTCCCCATAGCAAAATGCCATACGACATTATGCTATGGAAATAGCTAAAGTAAACTAGTCTAGCTGTTTCAACACTAGTTAGACTTCTAATCTTTTTTATGGCATATGCTGCAGAACTAAGTCTGCTTGCTAGTTTTGATATATGGGGGCTCCATTGAAGCTTCGAGTCTAGTGTGATTCCAAGAAAAATGGTGGTATCTACAAGACTCAATTTCTCCCCATTTAAAATTACATTACTATTTAATTGTTTGACATTTGGAGTCATAAATTTCATACATTTCGTTTTAGGACCATTTAAATGCAAATTATTAACATTGAACCAATTTACTAATTTAGATATAGCATTATTTACTTCGTCATATTTTAGCAATTGTCGACTTAATTTGAAAATTAAAGAAGTGTCATCTGCAAATAACACTATATCATGGTTATCTCCTACTATGTAAGGTAAGTCATTAATGTATACAAGAAACAGAAAGGGGCCGAGAATTGAGCCTTGAGGCACGCCCATCTGTACCATCGACCCGCAAGAACTCATACTGTTAATGACAACTTTTTGCGTTCTCTTACTTAAATATGAAATAATTAATATAAAGAGCAAGTACAATTAATTACAGACTAAGAGACATTCCATCTTCGTCCTCAGAGGTGACAACTTTGTTTGAAGTTGATTGCAGGTGTCCATGAACGGCAGTAGTCACTTACCATCAGGTGTATGTAAGTTCCAAAGAGTATAAACGTTCGTTTATCACTTTAGTTTTATAAAATAATCGTATGTCATGAGGTGGGGGCGCTCCTTGTAAACGAGTATAGACTGCACACGCTGAAGTTGATCACCCGGCGAAGCAAACGTTCCATGCGCGACCAATTCACTGACTGGCCGATCACAATCGCCCCAACAATCTTATTTTCTCTTTTCGGTACCTGTAACGTTGAAATTTACGGCAATTATTTTATTGGTATTCAATCTTTTCTAATATCGCGAGCCGCGTATCGATTACGCGCTCCTGGCGCGCACGCCATGAATGACCGTGCCGATCAGTGCTTCCGCGGAACGCGTTCCAAATATTCGAAGTATATCAAACAAGCGCTCCTGGTGCACGCGGCATCTGTTACAGTGTTTGAGCGTTTAACATGGATGTCAATCGTGTACGAACAGCTGCCGCTTTCATAGTTCTCTCCATGCATCTTCTCTGAGCGCTTTATTATGATAAAAACAATTTTTGATATTCACAGCAGTTCTTTTGAACCATATAATTTTATCAATTTACGGCAATTTTGGTTATCCATAGCTCGGAACGCAACGAACACACGAATGATGAAAACAACCTTTCCAACCGGCGCTCCCGCCAAAACTTATCTACTTTGATACGCGGTAATGCTGGGGCCACAGTAACGAGAAACGTCAATGCTCATAAACGCAATAATTATTGCCTTAATTTTAACGCGATAAAGTGAGTGGCCACACTTGGAACAGTCAACGTCATTTCAATTTCAATGCCGTTGAACGGCGTTAAAGTTGGCGTTAATTTTCCTTGAATATATTTTATTATATGAATATATATCTTTATATATAAAAATTACGTGTCACGTTGTTTGTCCGCGATGAACACCTAAACTATTGAACTCATTTCAATGAAATTTTGTACACTGTGTGCAGTTTGGTCCAATTTGAGAGATAGGATATTTTTATCCCGATAAGTGACCTTCAATATTATTTATTGCGAATTTAAGGAATTTTTCATACGAAGGGTCGTCGAAAAGGGCAGAACAACGTCTGACTGGCCAGCTAGTTATTATATATAAATTGTTATTATACGAGTATGATTATATTTTAATTTCTTCGATAGTTGTTTTAAAAAGTAATAATTGCATTATTCATCGCCAAGCATCATTTTGCGATGACGATTCTTAAAACTTTTGAGTCTTGGATCCCACAAACATAGCTATGTTTGCAGAATCTCAAACGTAAGAATTTTTTCATTATTCCACTCCATAGGCATACGTGCGATCCCGTTTCGCTCACCGTGCACAATGAGGCAAACGTAGTGTCGCCGCTTCAACGCGTTAATTCGTGCGTTAATCTCTTTGCGCCACTCGAGTTATTGCCCAACGGCAAACGGCATTAACAATGCCGTTGTAAAATTATCGCGTTAAGTGGTGGCCACACCTACATTCAACGCCCATCAACGCGATAATTAACGGCATTTCTTGTTAGTGTAGTCCGGGCATAAAAACCGACGCTATAATGGAACGGCCCTTTCTAAGTTTGAGCGTTTCAACAAACAATTTGGCGCGCTTGCAATTTGGAACATACAACTTTATAATTTGTGGGCTGGAATGTGCGCCAATGTTCAACCTCTTGGAGCGCACGCATAATCAATACGCGGCTTTAGTGTCTATCTGTGTTCTGAAAATCTTAATAAAACTTCATAAAGAAATAAAAGTTGGCAAAGTTATACGTTAAAAAACAATACTACAAAACGGAAAAAGGTTTTTTTATTGATTTAAGAGTAAAACTTAGAAGCTTTAGGAAGTAATATTACGAAAAAGTAAACTATAATTTTAATTAATAAGATATTGAATTTCCGGACGTAGTCACAATGTTCCCAACCATTTTTGACAGATGCCACTAACCACAACCAACTGGATTTACGAATTACGAAGAGAGGACAGGTTGAATTAAATGTAGATCTTGGGCCGCAACATCTAAAACTAAAAAGCAGCGTCCAAAAATAAGTGTAGTACTTATTCGGTACATTTGGTACGTGTCGCACTGGCTATGCTGTAACAACGTTTACAAAATCGATAGACTCGATTTTCATACACGGTTGTGGGTCTAATCTGTCATGAGACTTGAGCTTATGTAACATTTTTTTCACTGAATTAATTAAAACTTGTATAGTTTGTGATTGTTTACCTCGACTGAAAGGTAAGGTATATTGCTTAATTATAATTTATTTCTATTTATCTAATTATCTAACCTTGAATTTTATCGCATGTTTCATCTTTATCTTTCGATTTGACCGATGTGACAGAATCCTTAAGTTTTGCAATATTGCAGCATTTAATTTGATTTGATTATTATTAAAATTGATTTTGTTTATTGTACACAACATTATGACGTTGTCGTACATTTTATCAGTCTTCTGTCATTCTGATATAATATTGTCTATTTCTTCTTATTTTTGACCATTTTAACTCAGTGCAAATAGTTTATAATACGAGAGTATTTTTTAATCGGGGTTACATACATAAGTTATATGATATTTTATGTTAGTTAGGGCTGATCTTTCAATTATCAGGTAAAAGTTATTTATAGAATAAAGTACAACATAAACAAATTAAAATAATGGTTGTACTGAATAAACTATTTTTTCAATTGTTTTACTATAATATTCCATCTGGTTTAATTTATTTGAAGAACTTTTACCTGTCTATGGGCCATATCACCCACTTACCATCGGATATACTGTGTGCTAGTATGTCACCTGCCTTCTATAAAAAAAGAACTTGATTATTGAAAAATCAGTCCTTAATGTTAAAGAAATTTGTAGAACAATGTTTTGTCAGCATGTTCAGGATACATAAAGTACTAATTGACTATGTTCTCATTGTACTTGCAGTTATCATGGCAAAAAAATACCTTAAATGTACAATTAATGTGTATATATAACTGCAAGAAGATATTATAAATTAAAAATGGGTATTAATATACTAACTATAAAACCAAAATAGCTTTAAGCTATCATCATTTGCGAATCAAAATGCAGATGCATCGTCACCCGTGAGGACTAAGATGGAATGCCTCTTTTCCAGTAAAAAGGGTCTACGGTTCTCTACACTCACTATAGGAAACACAGCAGTTTTGAGCTGCTATTTTACACTAGTATTCTGTGAGCATGGTCCTTCCCAGGTCGACCTGAGCCATTTGTGCTACAACTATACTACTAATATAGCTGCAAAATGGCTCTACCACGTTTAAAAAATATAGCCTTTATACCCCGAAATAAACAATCCTATTTTATTCAGTTTTATTATATTATCTCTCTGAGTTCAGTGTGCCTCTTGGCAAAGGCCTCCTTTAACAATTTCCATTGTTCTCTTATCTTTTGCGACTCTTCTCCAGTTATAACCCACTGTTAATTTTAATTCGTCCTCCTATCTTTTGCGTTGTCGACCTCTATTTCGTTTCCCGTTTCTGTTACATTGTTACAGCCAATCAAAAGTCCACTGCTGTCACATAAGGGGATATTTGCCATAGTTTATTTGTAAGCTTGTTAGCCAGGTTGGCAAAAACAGTTTTTTTAGTTGTTCTTAGGAAGATGCTGTAGCATATCTCCTGGATTGTTTCCCTCTGTCAGCCCCTACAACACCCAAAGGACTATATCGGTTAATGGATATTCTTACACTGCCGCTACTTGGCTTATTTGGTCATTCTACATCCATTTCTCTTTGTTCATTATGAAGCTTTATACTATTTATGCATTCATATTATATTTTTATAAACTAATTGTAAGTCCAGTTTCAATATTTTTTTATATATAGTCTAAAAAAATAGTTATAAATATTTGTTATGGGCAGATGGACAAATGGACGCCAAGATTTTATTAATTTTGTTTTGCTGTTATAAACTTATCTACAAATTCACATTAAGAACTTATCATTTTAACAAATAAATTTGCTAAATCAATACAATGGATGACCAACTCATGATAGAGATACCTTATCGTTATATATTATATGCTAGTAAGGTGGAAATATTCTTAATTCAAATATTTACATAGTAAATAATGACAAGGCATATAATAACCTGCAGGTCACATTGAATTAAATAATATGAATACTATTATTTTTTAATTTTACACATGTTGTTTTGAATTCTATATTTAAGAGTTGCTTGTGAATACATATAAATAGAATTTTAGTAAATTTTTTTCATACTAAAATTCTACCAGTTTACTTAATTTTTTTGGCTACATTGGCTACAAGACCATCATTCATAACCAATATTTTAAACACTGTTACATATGATCCATTAGATATTTTCATAAAGATTCTCACTTTATGTTGATGCCTCATATTGCAAGATCCCTGGAATTTTTTACGATAGCTTAACCTAAAAATTACTATAATAACATGTATCAATTATTCACGGTCACTATTTCTTTTTTTTCAGAGTGAAGTATTAATCTTGAGTAAAAATGTTGCGGCGTTGCTCTAAACATTTGCAGACTTTATACCGGAGGCAGGGCCAGAGCCTCCGGTACAGGTCCACCGAAGTGCCCAAGGTCTTAGGTGCTCTACCGCAAATGAGGCTAGTCCACGCCAGAGTCATTACCTCTCATAATCAGATCGCTTCAATCCACTTCACAAGACCGTTGTACGAGGAACAGGATGTTATGACGCCTGGATTTCCTGACTCAGTGTCTGAAGGTGACGTCAAACTTGACAAGAAAGTTGGGGATGCTGTAGCGGCTGACGAAGTAGTTCTGGAGATTGAAACTGATAAGACCGCAATTCCTGTCATGGCTCCAGCCCATGGAGTCATAAAGGAGCTGTATGTAAATGATGGAGACACAGTAAAAGCTGGTCAAAAATTGTTCAGGTTGGAAATAACGGGTGAAGCGCCAAAGAAGGCAGCAGCGGCTGCTCCAGAACCACCTAAAGCGGAAGCCCCGGCAACACCACCACCAGCAGCGGCTACTCCACCACCTCCGCCTCCCCCACCCTCATCTGCTCCAACTCCTCCACCTCAAGCCCCTCCACCACCTAAAGCTACTCCTCCTCCACCAGCTGCTCCAATCTCATCCATCCCAGTAGCAGCGATCCGCCACGCTCAAGCTATCGAAACTGCTACAGTTAAGGTCCCACCAGCGGACTACTCTAAAGAAATTTCTGGCACCCGAACCGAGCAACGCGTGAAAATGAACAGGATGCGTCAGCGAATTGCACAGCGTTTAAAGGAAGCGCAAAACACCAACGCCATGTTGACCACATTCAATGAAATCGACATGTCCCATATCATGGCCTTCCGTAAGAAGAACCTGGATGCTTTCACCAAGAAACACGGTGTGAAGCTTGGACTCATGTCGCCGTTCGTGAAAGCTGCTGCCAATGCTTTAGTGGATCAACCTGTGGTCAATGCAGTTATAGAAGGAAACGAAATAATCTACCGTGATTACGTAGATATCTCTGTAGCTGTTGCTACACCAAAAGGCTTAGTTGTTCCGGTGATCAGGAATGTTCAAACTATGACCTACGCTGACATCGAGTTGACTATTGCCGGCTTAGCGGAGAAGGCCAGGACAGGTAAGTTAACTGTCGAAGAGATGGATGGTGGTACTTTCACTATCAGCAATGGTGGCGTATTTGGGTCCCTCATGGGCACGCCCATTATCAATCCACCTCAATCTGCGATTTTGGGAATGCACGGTATATTCGAGCGGCCTATAGCATTAAATGGTCAAGTTGTTATACGACCAATGATGTATATTGCTCTCACTTATGACCACAGATTAATTGATGGCCGTGAAGCTGTGTTGTTCCTTAGAAAGATCAAAGAAGGAGTGGAAGACCCGGCGACGATCCTTGCTGGACTGTAATTAGAATTTAAAAAAAACGAAACTATCTCCGAGTTGCAGCTGTCGATACACATGTAGATAGGTAGAGTAGGCGAGTCAGTTTGTTCTGGGGAATGTAAATCTATTAAACAAAAATATACTCGTAAATATAATAAGCAGTATTAATATCTTTCTTGCATAAGATCAGAGAAAAAAGTTCTTGGAATCAGCTCTCCTACTCTATGAATAATCTGTGGATTATATATAAGTTAAGTTACCAATATTATTTGTTGCACTTTTTTAAAAATAAAACAAATGGCGGCACTGGCTTGTAGAGCGTTTCAAGAGCGAGCTATTTAACTGAATCATATAATTTATTTACAATAACTATTTTGATATTTTGCCAACCAGGCTGCCTAACTGGTGCATGTTTGGCACAATATTTTTGTTTGTATTTATTAAATACGCCCGATAGCGTATTATTTATCGAGAATTAAGTGATTGTAATAAATATATGTGACTATAAAATGTTGTTTTATTATTCATATTACATTATTATTAAATAAAATGTATATAAACTAGGTATAAAGATTCTCTGAGCTCAGTGCAACAGACAGTTTCAAAATTATCTATACAAATGAGTAGTGTAATGTCAAAATAACAGCTTTTTACTAAATGCATTTGAAAGTGTATACAGTATAAGTAACAAAAAACAACTTTTTGTCTGTCTGTCTGTTTGTTTCGGCTAATCTCCGAAATGGCTGGGCCGATTTCGAAGGAACTTTCACAGATATAATCTAACTGATGTTATAAGGAGTAACTTAGGCTACTTTTATTTTAGAAAAAGGATCGTGTTCCGCGCAAAAAAATTAAAATAAATGAAGTCTTCTGATTTCAAGCCTATCAACGCTGGTGTTCTACAAGGCTGCGTGCTATCACCAACGCTATTTCTCCTGCATATCAATGATATGTTTCAAGTAGGTAGCCATTCATTGCTATGCAGACGACAGCACTGGTGATGGCTTATATACCGGCCCTGCCAATATTTCTCGGGAAAACGTCGCTGAGTACCGGGACAAACTTGTGTCTGAAGTCGAGTCTTTGCTGAACAAAGTATCGGATTGACGGCGACTAAATCTAGTCCAGTTCAATCCCCTGAAGACAAGATTGCGCGTTTACCGCTAAATAGAACCCCTTTGTCGTATCTCCTCAGTTTCAAGGCAGTCCCGTTGCTGCCTCAGCTAGCATCGGAATCCTCGGCGTCGACATATCGAATAGTGTGCAGTTTCGTGGTCACTTGGAAGGGAAGGCCAAATTGGCCTCTAAAAAGCTTGGCGTGCTCAGCAGAGCGAGACAGTATTTCATGCCGGCACACCGCCTGCAACTTTACAAAGCGCAAGTTCGGCCTCACATGGAATACTGTTCTCATATCTGGGCCGGGCCACCCCAGTGCCAGCTCCTTCCACTTGATCGCATCCAGCGCAGAGCGGTTCGAATCGTCGACGACCGACTTCTCTCTGATCGGCTCGATACACTGGCACTGCGTAGGGGTGTTGTATCCCTTTGCATTTTCTATCGAATTTACCACGGGGAGTGCTCTGAGGAATTTTTTGGATTAATTCCAGTCGCCAAATTTCACGAACGCACGTCACGTCAAATTTCACGATACCATCCTCACCATCTGGATGCTTGGCGGTCCACGACTACGTTTTACTAGGAGTTTTCTTCCTCGTACAACGTTCGTTTACCACCGGCGACTTTTCCGGGCCGATACGACTTAGGGACCTTCAAGAAAAGAGCTTACACCTTTCTAAAAGGCCGGCAACGCATCTCCAATTCGCCTGGTCTTGCGGTTGTTCATGGGCGGCGGTAGTCACTTACCACCAGGTGAGCCGCATGCTCGTTTGCCCCCTCTCCTATTAAAAAAAAATCCAATTCTAATAAATTCCACGTAGTCGCGGGAAACAGCTACTAATTTAATAAATGTGAAAGTGTTTGTTTGGATGTTAGTCATACAGTTACGCTGAAAGTGCTAAAGGAATTTTAATGAATTTTGGTATAGAAGTCGATATAAAAAAAATCAATTGCTGTCCGTTAGTCTCGTTAAAACTCAAAAACGACTCGACTGATTTAGGTTCACATTTGGACCTGGTAGGCGGCGCTGTTGTCGAGATTAAAAAATCGCCCGTGCGAAGCCGGGGTGGTTCGCTAATTATTTATAAATGTAATACTCTAAAATATATTACATACAAATATAATCAAAAAACATGGGTGAGTTCGTGGAACACTTGTTTGGAACGCAGTTCCTTTTGTAGTATATTATTATTGATAAACGTATTATATTATTGATTAATAAATACAAATAAATGAATTAATAGAGTCTATTAAAATGAAGCGTCATTTAAAATAAAATAATATTTGTTTCATGGCAAGATAAGAAAACGTGCAAGGGAAATGGATACCGAACGTACAGGTGGTCATACGGAATCCCGAATCAGAGAAAATTCCGTACGGAAAATTACCGCTCGTGTGTGGCGGGTCCTTGATTTTATATGGACTTGCTGCGTTCGGAATCTCGAAACGGAATTCAGTATGTATGCGGCGGGCCTTAGGCCGAACGCAGCAAGTTCATATAAAATCTATAACCCGTCACATGTACGGTAGTTTTCCGTTCGAAATTTTGCGGGCAAAACGAGATTCCGTATGTATGTGGCCGACCTAAAAGTTAATAAAGTTTTAGCGCAATCTGATGAACGTTATGGCAGCGCATGAAATACGAACAAACAAACATTAATTTTTATATCTATACATAATATAAGATTATGCTTGACTAATATCTCATAAAAAATAAGTAATCTCCACACACCTACTCAGCTATTTCTGGCGCAAAATAGCAGCGCTTATTCTAATGTTTTTCGGTCTAAGGTGTATATAGAGTATATTTACAGACTGTGAGGCATTCTAAGTTCAAAAGTGACAACGCATCTGTAGCCCTCCTTTGTATCAAGTTGGCTGCATGTGTTCCTAGACTGCTGGAGCCACTTACCATCAAGTAGTTGCACTTAAGTTTTACACGGGGTGGCGAAAAAGTTATCACATTAAATGAAAAAACTTATCCTACATAACGTTCTTTGAACATAACCAACTAAAAAATATATAAAAATTAACATTCTATTCGCGGTAGCCCTTTTTTTCGTTTTTTGCCTAATTCCTTATGAATGGGCGGGTGTAGGTAAATAAATACCTATGTGGATGCCGCGTGAGCACTGCTCACTTGCGGAACCGTAGCCACTTTTACAGGTCACTTTAGGTCAATCAAGGTGATTTATTTCGTGTCAGTTTTTATGCTATTTATTTTGTTTCAAAGATGCATTTTTATTATTGGTAGAATTGTTTATTTTATTATTTTAACAGACATAATATATGAACTTGTATTTACCGCTGTGTTATTTAATGTGATAACCTCATCGCCACCCAGTATAAATATCTCTTTTAAATGAATAGCGATTGTTTTAAGTATGTAGCCTATTAATAAATCGATTTAATAATCGGGTGCGTTCACAAATTCACACAAATGTTTGATTTGTTAGGTAACCATGGTAACGTTATGTGAATTGTCACAATACACTGAAAATGTGTTGTAATGTTTTAAATATTGTTGTGTATAACGTTTAGCGTAATGGATTTGACTAAATAAATTAAAACAGTATACTTACAATTCAATTAGTCGCATGGTAAGTAAATATTAATAATGCGATATTAATTTATTGTTATTACACACAATATTATACAATAAGGGCGGCTCGCACAAATTTTTGCTTAAATTTTATTTAATTAATTGCATTTATATAATGAGCCGCCTGCATTCATCGACTTCCTGCATCTCAAACCAGTTTGTCACTCCATCTAGTGGGGGCCCGCCCTACACTTCGCTTACTCGAGAACCTTTCTTCCTCATCGGTGGGTACAGGTGACTCAGGTCCGTGCTTTGTGGCATTGTTTGGGTATCAGTGGAAGGTTTGAAGGGTTGTAGCGATGATGATGATGATAGGTACGAGTGTATATTTTTATTAAATGACTAATTATATCAATATTTTAACTTTTTAACCGAACTTTGTGGCATTCCTTGGAGGAGGACTGTTTCGTTGGCTTAGTGACCGTAAGCACAGAATAAATAATCCGTAAACGCGACTGGTATGAGGCCCCTGGATCGAATCCCGGCCAAAAAATGTTGGATTTTTTTGTCAATAGACACTCGATGGTAGCCCAGAGTCAGGAAGTTAGGGGTGTTTCAACCCTTGCCTCGGAAAACGCGTAAGGCCGTTGGTCAGCCTAATCTCTCTCCGGTTGTGTTAGTTTGCCGTTCTATCGGACTTTGATAGTGAGGGACTACAGAGTGCACTTGTGCTTGCACATTATAAGCCTGTCCTGCGCAGATAGCCATTGTATGACCAATCTAAACGTAGTTGTCGTTTAGAATGTCCATACTATCTGGCCAGCTAGTCATTATGTAGGGTTATTTTTCAAAGAGTAGCCAAATTTTAAACTTAAGTTCAAATATATAAATAATGATATATCGTTTTTGCAGTTTTTGGTAATACGAGTAAATAACGCTTCTATTTTTATTTGAAATTATCCGAAATTGAATGTGATTTATGGGCAACAACGTTTTTGCCTACCGATCGACCCTTAGGAATGTACGCAGTAAAATCAGTTAAAATAATGCATTTACACGCATTTTGAATTAAAAAGATGGAGGACAGAATTATTGACTTTTTTAATTAATTTTTCTTCACCATTTGCCTTTATTACTTGTTCTGAATCTTCTCTGCGAATTTGGCGGGTTATTGCAAAATAACCCTGTATAAAGAACGTTAGATACCCCTCATTAGGATTTTTTCCTGTACCGTAGAGGCAGTTTACTAAACATAAATTGCACAACTACAAACATCCAGACGCGGTACAATTATTTGTAGGTCATACGAATGAATATATGTAGATACCTGCTTGTTATGTGCGTGATTCAACCCCGCGGCACGCAACGCCACGACCCAATTCTAAAGTCTCCTACGCCACGGAGCCATCATCTTAGAATCGTTGTCATTTTTCGAATTACAAATTTAAAAATATGGGATTGTTTTATTATATATTAAGTAAATAAACTAAGATAAGTAACTACTTATCTTACTTTATTTACTTAATTTATGTCCAAATACTCAAAGGCTACTCAATATTAAGATGTCGTTAAGTCTCGTGCTATCTCTATCACTTTAAGTGAAAGTGACTGTGACAAACTTAGCGACATCTTAAAATTGAGTAGCGTTTGAGTATTTGTAGATTAGTTACTTAATTTATTATGAAATTAGCGATCAGCCTCGGCTTCGCACAGGTGATTTCTGTATCTCGTCAACAGCGCAACCTAACGGCTCTATTGTGAATCTAAACCGTCGAACTTAATCACACACAAAATTTAATCTAAATCGGTCCGTTCAGAAGTTCACACGAACAGAAGAATTGTAAATATAATTATAAGAGTACAGACGGCGGGAAACGACATTTAAAGTTTTTTTTTACCGCCCTCGCACTGCCCTTTGTGGGTGCAATTTCATAAAATCCGTTCTTGGTAAGTTTTAATATGCCAAAAAGAATATTCTGGCCAAATTTTATACCTATAAGAGCTATAGTTTGAAAATGGGTTTTTTAATTTTTTAATTAACGCCCCTCAACCCTCTTGCGGGTTTCATAAAATCCGTTCTTAGCTGACCTCTACCAGGTGAAAGGAATATTCCTACCAAATTTCAACTCTTATGGTCATACTCAAGGCCTTATGGTTCGAGAGATATCGTGATGAGTCGGTACATAGGTGGAAATCTCTTATATAATATTATGAAATACATTTATTATTTGAGTAGATTTATAACACTTTTACAGTATCAACGGATGCCTTGTTTACACCATTATCTATCTGTATTACTATTAAAGCCTATCAACAAAAGTCCACTGTTAAACCACCCACTCGTACTGCCTCACAGGATAATATTCCCATATTTGCATTGATATCATTTGAATACGTTGCTGCTTATTTCCTGGGTTCTATCTCTCTGTCATCTGTTACGACACCCACGGGATGATTATGGGGTAGTAGATATTCTTACACCGCCACTACAAGATACCTAACTTTATCATCACTAGCAGTTCCCAAAACTGAACTTGCATCTCATATAAATGTTTAGTAATTGTTTTGTTTCAGGCGATATAATATAAGCTAAATATAAGCTAAAATGCAGAACTCTTCAAGAAGGATAGTGGACAAAAACAAAAGCAAAGAAATAGTCAAAGATGATGTATCAGGATCATCTAGAAAGTCACAGGAGGAAAGGTTAAAGAAGAGCGTGTCAACACCTCGAAACTATGTACAGAAAACTACACCCACTGATATATATGGTAAAAAGAAACCAAATGTTTTACAAGCTCCAAAAAAGGCGGCGTCTTCGTTATCTACACATACAAGTAAAAATGTATCACCAATGAAAGATTTATTAAAATCTTCGCCGTCTTCCGTGATTAATATTAGTAGCGCAAGGAGTTCTTCTAAAATGGCGATTGAAAAAAGAGTCGAAGCAAAAGCTAATATACCATCGTCCAAGAAAAGCACTCCACGCACTGTTAAAGCTCCGCCACCATTTAACGTCACTGTAAATTCGCCGGTATCGAAGCGGAAGTCAAGTATAGATTTGAATAAGGAAAAATGTAATTTGAACACAGATAACAAAATTAAAAATGTAACTAATGCATCAGTTGATGAGGATCAGGGTAAAAATAAAATGACGGACATAATATTTTTACGACAGCGTTCTAAAACTCGGACTTTAGATGAAAATGAAGTTAAAGTATTGAAGCCTGATGTTGTAGATAATAACGCAGAAATGCAAAATTTATCACGGAGACTGAGTGCTAAGCCGAAGTCATTTTATGTGGACTTAAACAGTGAACAAGGAGAGGTATTATTCCATTCCATGAACTTTAATTTCATTTGGTTGGCCTAGTAAGGTCTATTGGAGAACTTACAGATAAGTTACCAGTAGGCAGTTTCTGTTAAGAATGATGGTGCTTATTTGAAACTTTATTCCGTCAATTGAATTTTGTTAAATGCATCAGCATCTTTTATCCAAATTTCATTCCGATTTAAATAAAGCGCTTTGAAGAGTCTGTTATGAGGATTAAAAACAAGTGCGCTTGTATTTATTTCTTCTTTATTACGCTTTTATAGCAAGGCTATTTATATTAAAGATATCTATTTCCTCTAATTTTATTAAAACCCTAGTTTTTCATGTAAATGCTTGTTTCGACTTGAATAAAATTTGTTTGATGCACAGTGCAAAAAAGACAATGATCTGCCAGTCTTTCCATTCCATTCATTCTGTTCATTTTATACAGTTTGGGATCATTTAAACACTCTAAAGCTATAGTTTTTTTTTATTATTTAGGCCGAAAAAGTAAAGCCTAGCGAGGAGGAGGAAGTAAGTTATGAGGATGATTTTGAAAGTTACGAGTCAGACTTCGATTCCTATCACAGTGAGACTCCAAGTGAAAAAGACTCAAGCGCCACTGACGAAGAGCAAAATGACGGGACAACTGAAAATAATAATTTAGTAATAAAGGATGAAAATAGTGTAAAAGATGTGAAAGATGAAGAGAAGATGTTAGACTCAGGTAAGAGATAAAGCATTTCAGAGGATTACATTAATAGAAAGTCAAATGTGTGCATTTTAGGCATAAAACATACAATTTATAAATACTAATATTAGTTTCATCGTACACGTTTATACGTGGTAGAGCCATGCTGCAGCTATATTAATTGTATAGTTGTAGCACGAATGCGGCGGCTTCACCGGAGAAGGACCACGCTCTCACAGAATTCCAGCGTAAAATAGCAGCATAATGCTGTTTCATTTGGTGAGTGTAGAGAACCGGAGACCCCTATTACTGGAAAAGAGGCATTTCATCTTAGTCCTTACTATTTTGATTCGCAAGCGAGGATATATGTAGCTATCTATGGGCCACAGCAACTAGGTACTTAACCACAGGTGGACTGTGTTTGCTTGTCACCCTTATCCTATTAAAAATACATTCATAATAGAAAAAAATTAGGTCCTGGAGGAACAGGTATCATAAGTGTAGCAAATATGTACGCGCAAAGCGTAAAATGAAACAGAAGATAGGCAACAGCATCTTCGTGAAAACGACTAAATATAATAAAATACTGTGGTTGTTAACCCGTTTCCCAAGTGCCGCAACTATGGCAATTATCCCCCCTATGAGGCGATCTATGGGGTGGCCTATGTTCAACAGTGGAATTTTAGAAGACTGTAATGAAATGATAGAAAAATTACACAGTTACGGAGTGTTTTGAGCGGTGATTCCTTCCAATTAAATAATCGCACTGCAGCTCGTCACGATCGGCATTGATGTTTTCATATTCAACTGTCAATAGAATCTGTACTTTAGAAATTCAAGCAACATATCAATTTCAAGCCACGTCTTCAGTTTGTGGTTTGTTTAACAATGATTGTATCCTAAAGTAAACTTAGTGATGTTGTGTATCACTTTAGGTGAAAGCAATGAGTACGTAGACTTTTTATATTGTAAAAAAGTTAAAGTTCCAGCCTATATACGTCCCACTGCTGGGCACAGGCCTCCTCTCATTTCTGAGAGGGTTACGTAGACTTCTTATATTGTAAATATTAATTAATTAAATTTGTTAATTACTTGACTACAGTGCCACCTATCGGGTTCTGATTCAGTTATTTAATTTTTTGACAGTAAATCAAGATGTATTGTGGATATGAGTAAGTTTGGTCTATAAATATAGAATTTGTTAAAAACCTAACTAAAGATCCTAGTATAGGTATGAACCATCGTCTCAACAAAACAAATATATTGTGTGAATATGATCAAAATTGGCCTACTCGTTTAAGGGCTACACAATCACTAACAGATGCACCAACGATAAATAAAGTTTGAGTAGAGATTGCTAAAAATGTCAAATGTTCTGGGAGTTTTGTTTAAGTCCACTTAGCATGTAATATTAAAATCCTTGTTTGTGTTTTATATAACTATAAATCCACCTAGGTAGCTATGACCTCCGAGATCTGCAACGATCCACTCAGAAGGTGAAGCCAGCCGCGCTGGATTTCATCTTGGAAGGATCAGAGGATAGTGATAAGAAGCCCTCGTTGACAGATGAAGGATTTCAAGAAATGTCGAGCTCTAGCACCGTGTCTAGTATGAAGACAGTGCACATTGATGTCTTGGACAGGTACCTTCTTCTTCTTTTCAGTAGTTCGGGAAAGTCCACAGTCTGACATGAGTCTATTTTCTTGTAGAGGAAGTTTTATCTTAATCATTAGGCTTGAAAGGCGAGTTGACGTTCGCAGTACTTGAATACGAGATAGTACTACGCTGCAGCTGTATTATGGTTAGTACACAAATAAGCAGGCTCGACCGGAGACGAACCACGCTCTCACGGAATACCAGCTTGATTTTTTTTATAGAATAAGGGGACAAAGGAGCATGCAGTCCAGTGGTAAGTGGGTACTGTGGCCCATAGATATCTACATCAATCCTCGATAAAGAATCAAAATGCAGATGCGCTGTCACCCCTCAGGACTAAGATGGAATGCCTCGTTTCCAGTAAAAAGGGTCTCCGGTGCTCAACACTCACCATAAGAAACACAGCAGCATTGAGCTGCTATTTTACGCTGGTATTCTGCGAGAGCGTGGTTCTGCCCCGGTCGAGCCGACCCATTCGTGCTACAACTATAGTATGATTGTGTCATGGCACTACCACGTGCATTAATAGCAGCTTAATGTGAGCATACAGAACCGGAGACCCTTTTTACTAGTAACGAGGCATTCTATCTTAGTCCTCAGGGATGACAGCGCATCTGCAATTTGATTGTTAATCGAGGATAGGTATAGACGTAAATAGGGCACAGCATTCACTTATTATCAGGTGGACTGTGTGCTCGATTGTCTGTCACCTCGCACTTTTGACACTGCACTACTATCGGAAGCCACAAGATGTTTTTGGCGTGTCATATACAACATATAACAAAAACCCTGTGGTTCCCGTTAATAACGTTATCAGGATCAATATTCAAACCTAAAGAAATAACTTTTTTTAAACTCGACCATATTTTTTATTTAATTTTTTTTTTAATTTTATGTTGTTTTATTACATCTTACTGACACTAGCCGATGCTAAAGATAAGTAAAGCCGGGTCTTTGACAATCCTCTTACTCCCCAGACAATGCAGAGGTAATAAAACCACATACAATTTGCATACTTATATAATTTGCAATTAATTTTTTAAATGTAATAAAAAAAATATTGTTCGAGTTTTTAAAACAAAAGTTATTTCTATAGGTTTGAATAATGATCCTTATAACGTACTTAACGGGAACCACAGGGTTTTTGTTACATATTGTATACTATAGTCGTTTCTTGCGACACCCATAGAATGAAATGGGATAATCTTGTATCCTTGTACGCCGTGGCACGGCAAAACTAATTAACCTAATTCGTTAAGTGTCTATCGTCAAAGTCGATTAAGATATCCAATTTAGTGAAATATATGATGTCTTCATTATATCTTTATATATAAAAATTACGTGCGATGGACTCGCTAAACTACTGAACTAATTTCAATGAATTTGTGCACACTGTGTGCATTTTGGTCCAACTTGAGAGATAGGATAGTTTTTATCCCGCTAAATGACCCTCAAAATTTTTTATTGCGAATTTAAGGATTTTTATAGGAAGGGTCGTCGGAAAGGGCAGAATAACATCTGCCTGGCCAGCTAGTAATAATATATATAATTAGGTAACTATTTCGATGTATATACTCGTGTGTGCACGAATATATCGGCACAATAGGAAAATGGCTATGTGAATTAGAGCATTATTCTACTATGTTTTGTAAGGACGCATAATAGTATCTTCATCCTCAGGGGTGACAACGCATTTGAATTTAGATTCTTGATCGAAGATAGATGTAGTTGTCTATGGACAAGCATTCACCTACGCTGTGTGTTCCTTTGTCTACACCAATAAAATTGTTAATACCAATTTTAAGTGCTGATTACGTGTTTTACGGTGAAGGAAAACATAGTAAGGAAACCCATGTCTGAGAAATTATAAAACACTACGAATATAATATATGAAGGCTACCTGTGTGTTATATTGCGATTTTCGAATCGACGTTGCGGCGGACACATCCTTACCTACATTAAAATTTCTTAAGGATGAGAAGCTCTGTCTAGCTATGGCCTTTTTTACTTAGAAAAAAAAAGCGGGAATGATCCCATCACATTGATGTGATGAGGTTTCTCGGACTATAAATTCAAGTCTTACTTCTTTAAATAGAACAGACAAAAATCCTCTAATGTTTTTCTTTACTGACAAGTTCGTAATACGGTACTTATGATTTCGGATTGTTTGAGTATAAAGAAATTTAAAGAGTATCGCTAGACCCCTGAGTTACCACTGCATTTTCTTTTCAGCAATGAGGGGTTTGCGCACTTCAGTGGGACATACATAATATTATATTTTACTTTTTATTTCTACTTGTTTCAGACCACTCTTTATAGATTTTACAATATCGAAAGAGAACAAACGCAAGCGTCGAATATTACAACAATTTAAACAAAGAGCGCAAGATATATTAAGTATGATATCATTGCACGAAATGACGTATATGCTGTTCGAACTGGCACCTATTCCGTACGATTTGTATATGATAACATATGGCAAAGGTAATTGCACACAAATTGCAGTGCAAACTTTTGATGATGGTATTACTGAGGAAGTACAAACAGAAGAAATTTCCTATGACAACAAATGGACTCAGCTTCCAGTGAAATTTTCAAAACATGAAGTTTATTTAAATGCTAATATAGTAAATCGTAAAGAACACGATGATTTTTTTAGAAAATTGTCGATGTTAGGAAATCAGAAGACCGAAGACCGCTGTGATGAACAATGTGACGATAAAAATTATAGAGATAATCCATTGAGAATATTTTTAGAACAGAAAGATGGCGTTGGGTCTGACGTAATCCTTCCACAGGAAACTTACAGAATAAAACTAAAGCAACACGATTACAATGCTTATAGATTGAAGAAGTTTTTGAAAAAAGTAGAAAGAAGGATAAGTAGTATTTTAAGTATGAATGCTGGCAACTCTGATATAAGTAATTTAATAAAGAGTTCTAAATTTCCATTTAGTAAAGGCTATGTTACTGTACCTACGAAAAATGTTTCCGCCGATATCTCGATTGTGAGGGAATTGAAAATTACTAATGCAATATTTTCGACAACTAGAACAAATTTATTAATTACTGTTCATGAGAAATCTTCGAGTAACGTTTCCATTCAGAAATGTATTCTTTGCATGTGGGACTTGAGTGTTGCAATGCACGATCCTCTAAAACTTCTCATTGCCACAGATAATGTTACAATTGGACGATTTAAAGGAAGCACTGATGGTATTGTTGTTGCTGCTTTAAGAGATGGGTTAGAAAACGTTTTGTATTATTTGTAATTTTTTTTTATATGACTTTTTATACAATATAGGTCTTTTGAAGAATATTCCAACCAGCATGCCTAGTTTGAATTTTTTCCATACGCCTCACAAAGCGGCGCAGAAATGTAACACTTGCATTGATATTACCGATTCGGATTTTAAATGGAAGACCTCTCAATTGCCTGTCATTAGATCCTTGTTTATTCGTAAGTTAGTAAAGTACACTGCGTACGAGTTAGATTTAATATAAACACTTCCATCCTTTTTATTAAAATAAAAAAGTTACCAACACACTAGGATTTTCTCCTGTATCGCGGGGGAAGTTTACATACATAGATTTCATAAGGACAAATATACAGAACCAGAACAATTATTTGTAGGCCATACAAATACTTGTTCCGTGCGGGATTTCAACCCGTGGCCCTTAGCGCTGCTTATTGCTAAGCCACTACGCCAGTTCTAAATTATCACCATCATCATACCCTACCCCTATAGATTGATTCATAGGAGAGTATTTGCCATAGTTGCAACGCTTGGAAAACGGATTGGCAACCGTAGTATTTTTTATTATTATTATCGAGTTCGTGCCAGGAATACACTGCTGCTCATCCCCTGTTTCAGTTTCCGTATGTCACCTCTTACATCACACATGGGCGATGTGGGGTTGAATGCTCTTACGGCGCCTCTACACGGCGGCGTTTCAAATATTAAAAGATGTAATTAAAAACTCATATAGTTACTTTGTATTTTGCCAGATACTATTGCCAAATCAAGATCTTATGGCTTCCATTAGACGTCTGTATAACCATCTCCTTTATACGAGGTGAGATGTCGTTCCATATTGATCGTTAATACGCGTGCATGACGATTAAGACAAATCCGGACTGGCAAAATATCTATACGAGATTTTTTTTTAGAATTAGGATGACAAACGAGCACACATTCCACCTGATGGTAAGTGGTTGCTGTGGCCCATATACATTTACATCTATCTTCGTTTGCGAATGGGTCATGGGTTCTCTACACTCACCATACGAAACACAGCAGTATTAAGCTGCTATTTTACACTGGTATTCTGTGAGAGCGTGGTCCTTCCCCGGTCGAGTCGATCCATTCGTGCTACAACTATACTATTAGTATAGCTGCATCATGGCTCTACCTCGTAAAAATATCTACAGCTAGCTTTCATTTTAAAATTCAATTTGAAGTTTATACAAAATATAGTATTAAACAGAGTTTTGTCCTTTTTATCTCATTTCATAAGTGTTGCATTTCATAGGTCGTAAGACTTCACTAGCTGAGAGGTACATATTTGTCGAAATCAGAAGCAACGGCGTCAACATCAATGACAAATTGTCTGTTTTCAGTTTCGGTGACAATCTTTGTTTTATATCGGAAATTGTCAACTTCACATAATAGGTTACAGTGTTACAGTGTAAACAAATTATACAAGCGTTTCAGTCAACGCTTGCTTTCAAGCTTTAAAATTTTGAATTCGTCAATACACAGAAAATAATTATTAGTTCGTTTAAAAGGTTCTTGTTTTTAGAACGATACATTTATGGGACTTATCTGAAGAAGCAACATGGATGCAAGATGATACCAGCAATGACAAATCTACCAATTTAGTAGAAATAGATGCGGACCGACTAACACAAACTGAACAAGATAGGGAATGGAATTTAAAGAATAGAAGCATTACTTGTGAAAAGGTTCTTTATTTTAAATATCGTTATAAATTTTATGTTTATATCAAAATATTTTAAACTACCGGACAAGGAGGCTTTTTGAACGATATTTCCTTTACCAAATTCTGCGCTATTTCAGCACTTACAGGCCGCACATACTAACGCACGTTGAGAGACAATTTGGGCAGATGTTTTGTATTAGACCCCGTATACTATAAGAAATTTATCATGTCAGAATATCGGAAGGCGCACTCTCCATATATTTTGTACTAGATGCCGCACACCATCAGCAATTTCCAGACCATATTACCGTATAATGCGCAATTGGGGTGAGACTGACGAAAATGACTGCATCGTTATTAGAATATTTAATAACCGAGGTATAAAAATATGTATGCCTATGGAACATTGCTAATATATTATGATTGCAGAAAAGTAATGTCTGATAATGTGCGGGGTGTCCATCCGGTGTGCGTTGGAACTTTAATGATAGATAGAAACTTACAATGTGTGACGGGCCTAAAAGTCAATTGATTGAGTTAAATTAAGCGGGATTAAATTATGGTTCTCGCGTACGTGAAGTTTAACGTGTAGTGGCGGTGTAAGAATATCTATTACCCCATATTATCATCCCGCGGGTGTCGTAAGAGGTGACAGAGGGAAACAAATCAGGAGATGGGCAGCAGCGTCTTCCTAATAACGACTTAAAATAAAAAACTGCGGTTGCCAACCCGCTTGCATAGCGTGGCAACTATGGCAAATATACCCCCTATGAGACAATCTATGCGGGAAGCCTACGTACAGCGGTGGACTTTAATAGGCTGTAATGGTAATGGTAGAGCCACTCTGCAGCGTTATGGTTGCAACACGAATGAGTTGACCGAGGAAAGACTATGCTTACAAAAAATACCAGCGGTAAATAGTAACATATTACTAACAGCACCAGTACCAGACATACATACTTCACCTTTGGCGCTGTTTCCCATCACCGGTGGTGATGTTTTACGTCTAGTATACACGAGATGGTTTTATCACCCTCAGTCGGAATGTGTTAGGGAATTTTGCTAGGTCGCCCTTTATGATACCTATAGGACGAGATGGAGTGATTGCTCCTCTTACGATACCACATTAGGGCCTCCTTTGTTCTACATAAACAACATAATAATGTAATGCTCCTCCTCTCCCTGTCATTAGCAGTCTATGAAATTTGGATTCAGTGGCTTTGGCAAAAATACACACATTTATCTTACAATTAGTGTAGCCCTCCGAAATGCTTTTTACCTGAGTCTAACATCTTTTCTTTATCTTTCACATCATTAAAAAGTTACTGACAAAGTCCGAATGATCCGTTAATATTAATTGGCAGTGTGGCGGCCATATTGAAAGAAGATACTCGAATAGTTTCGCACCAGTACGCACAGGTTAGAGCTTCTCTCTCCCTTCCTGTAAACTAAGTAACTAACGGTAGCTGAATGAAGCGGACTTTGGACCTAGATTTGTGACAGTCTTGTTTATAGGAGTGCTTACACTGCTGTGGTACGGTTTGAAGGGTTTAGAGAGCCAGTACAATGATAGGATGTTAGCTATTGAATCTTAGTCCTCAAAGATGATAACGTATCTGTATCTACCGTTCTTTGTTTGGAGTTTGGTGAAGGTGTGCAGTTGCCACTTTCATCAGGTGGAGTTTAAGTTCGATTCTTACTTCAGTTTTATAAAAAACAGGCTTTGAACCTGTATCTAGCAGTGTGACATGTAATGGGTCTTATGGATCTTATGATGATGACAGAAGAAATCTTTCTTATAACTTCTTAAAGTGTACCCTCTTTGCAGAAGTCGGGATTAATGCAAACTAGTGCATACACTAGCAGTGGAATTGGTATCGTTAATAGTGACGTACTCGATTGTATCGTTGGTTTAGAATTTCTCGGAGATTCACAAATAAGAACTGATCAAGATGGCGGGCGGAAGATTATAGCACAGGTAAATATTAATGACAGTCTAGAATATACCTAATTTTATGGATTTTATCGCGTTTGATTTGACTTATTGGTACGAAGTTCTTTATCGGACGGTACGAATTTGGTGGATGGGGGTTAGGCGATAAAAAGTGTAAGACTTTTTCGTTACGAACCCTTCTGATGTAGTGCATCCTGCTTTGGCGGCTATAAGCAAGCGAGATGGAATAATATCCTTCTCCCTCGCACTCTTTCTTATCTTGCCATAAGAGAAATATTATTTTATTTTGAATGAGATCTTGCCTGTGCCATCGCCCCCGAGCGGTCGTGTACAGGTTTGTTCGCGTGCCTAGCGTCCCTACGCTAGTGCCTCCCGTTCCGCGCCTCGCGCTTTTCAGGTAGTGAGCGCCTAGCGCTGAAGTTCGGTAAGTGTCTTACCGCTAACTCACAGCTCTTACCCCCCCCGCCGTACAGTCGGGGAGGTCTGACTGTAAGCTTTCTCTTATTGTAGAATACTAGTTCTTTATAAGTTTATTAGTATATTATAATTATTTGTGTATTATTATCGTGCATATAATAGTGTTTCTTAGAATACGTCTCTTGCTCTTCCGAGCAAGCCCTTGTCCTTTTGAGGATAAGGGGACCGTTTCAGAGAGTTTAGAACGTCCCGCACTTTTGAGAGCGGTGACCCCCCTCCCCTTACGTTTTTATTGTCATAGTTATTAGTTTAATCAATAAACATGTCCACGCAGGACCTTAAATCATCGTTAATTGAGGCCATCAATAGGATGGATGACCCGCAGTCTCTTGCTGCCGCCCTGGCACTTCTGGCTTCCCCTGCCCCTCAGGCAATCGCCCCGCCGCCCGTCTTAGTGGCATACCTCGAGTCTCAGAACTCGTTCGCGCTACTCGATGCTGAGATGGAGTGCTCTCACTCCGACTCAGCGTCGACAACTTCATCAGTGTCTGCCTCCCGGAAGAGGCCCGCGACTAAATCCTCATCCAGCACCAGGACTTCAGAGACTTCCGACTCTGAAGACACCAGTGCTAATTCGGACGAGTCCTACAAAACGGTTTCGTCGAGGCGCGCGTCAAAGCGTGCAGCGAAAAACCGTTCGCCCGTTGCCGTAACGGCCCGTGCCGCCCCCCCTAGCCCCGCAGCCCCCGTCGCTGCCGCGTCTACCTCCGCAGCCCCCGCCGCTGCCCCTACCCCTCTGTCGCCGTTAGACGTAACGGCGAAAAACAAACCTGCCTCGCGTTGCGCGCCTAAGCTTGCAAAAAAGCAAGTCCCACCGCCAGTATTCCTTAGAGATAAGGCACAATTTACGCGTCTTAGCAAGATATGCTACGACGCGAAAATTAAGTACGACCTAGCTACGAACGTCGGTGTAGCTATTAAAATCTTACCCAACACGTTAGACGATTTTAGGCGTTTAACTAAATTATTTTCTAGCGAGGGTGTGTCGTATCACACCTATGCTCTTCCGGAAGAGCGCAAAGTCAGGGCCGTCATCCGAGGCGTCCCATATGAACTCTCCAACGAGGAGATTCTTGCAGACCTGAAGGCTCAAGGATTTCCCGTGGAGGCTGTGCACAAAATGCACAGTAGGACAGGTCTTAGGTACTCTTTAGTACTTGTAATTCTATCAAACGTACCGGAGGCTCGTGACATCTTCCGGCAAGTGCGCACAGTGTGCGGCTTGTCAGGAGTTAGGGCCGAGCCACCGCATAGGCGCGGTTTCCCGGCGCAGTGCCACCGCTGTCAGTTGTACGGACACGCGGCGGCCAACTGCTCTGCCCCTCCCAGGTGCGTCAAGTGCCTAGATCCACACTACATCAAAGAGTGTCCCCGGCCTAAAGATGCCGTATCCCCGCCCGCGTGTGTCCTGTGCCAGCAGACAGGACACCCGGCGAGCTATAGAGGTTGCCCGTGCGCTCCTCGCCCACGTATCCCCGTCTATAGATAGGCCCCTCCTCCGCCGGTAAATGACCGTTCATTTCCGGCATTATACACTAGGAAGCCCCGTCAGGGCGTAGCGTCTCAGGGCGTTGCACGACCCCCTCAGGGTCCCCCGAGACCTCCACAGGCGCCGCTTAGGCCGCCACCCGGCTTTACAAAGCCTATGCAGGCTCCAGTTTTCCCCTGGGGCCCCAAAAAGGCTGCACCACAACAGGCTGCCTCTGCTCCTCAGCAGAAACAACCTACAATTGCCGATGACTTAAACACGGTTTACGCCGTGTTAAAGAACGTCGACATCAATGAGATTACGATTTTAGCTAGCAAACTGCGTGCGGCTAGGTCCCCTCAGGACCGTCTTTTGGCTCTAGTAGAGCACAATAATTTATTGCGTTCGTTGTAAGTTAAGTTAACTTAATTAGCTTAACTTACAATGACAGAGCCTTCTGCTCTGCCTATACAACACGGTCGTATCAAGCCCAAAGGGCTATCGCTTATTTCATGTAACATTCGCAGTTTGCGAAATAACCTCCCAGAGCTTAGGCTCTTTATTAGAGATCGCGAAGTCGATATACTCCTCTTACAGGAAACATTATTAAAATCTAGGGACACTAAAGGTCTCTCAATTAATAATTATTCTCTACTTCGTAGTGACAGGCCCGATCGCCGAGGCGGCGGTACGGCTATTTATTACAAGAAGTCACTACATTGCTCTCATATTGATACGCCACAGCTTACCAATATGGAAGCAACGATATGCAGGTTAGCTATGACGGGACATCAGTCTTTAGTCATAGCCTCCTGCTACATTCCACCTAATAACCTCCCCCTCAAAGATGATTTTGAGGCCATCTTATCTTTAGGCAATTCAGTCATTATGTTTGGAGATTTTAACTCTAAGCATACTGAATGGACATGCCGTAATATCAACACTAATGGCAGGATACTGCTTGATATCACGCAGTCTCTTGACCTTACAGTCCTCAGTCCTCTCGGTGCAACACACTATCCGTATGCTACCGATCATAACCCAGATGTACTAGATTTTGCGTTACTCAATGGAGTTTCACTCAACCTCAGGTCTATTGAGACACTAGACGATATAGGCTCCGATCACCGACCGGTCTCCCTTATTCTTGGCCATCAGCCACCCCCCACTATAACTACGAAAACCTTTACCAACTGGAAAGGTTTCAAGGACTCCCTAGCAAAAGCTATGGAATCGCAGGACTCCATTAATTACCTTCCGTCGGACTTAGATTTAGACAGTCCTGAAAAAATCGACACCGCGGTCGATTCACTTTCTACCCTAATTAAATCCTCCCTTAAGGAGAATGAAAGGGTCGTCCCGGTTGCTAATAATAGTGGGCTTCCCCTACATATTAGCAACATATTAAAAGCTAAAAAAGCTGCTTTTCGTAGAGCAGCTAAGTATCCCACCCCCGAATATAGGCATACGGCTAATCGTCTTCAACGAAAACTCCGTTTATGCCTTGCCGAATTTCGAGACCTCCAAAGGAGTGAACTCATGGAGAATATATCTCCCTCCCACACAGCGTATTATCGGATGGCTAGAGCCCTCCGTAGAGACGCTATAACGCACATTCCCCCCCTCTCCCGCCCCGACGGAACGGTTGCCTTCGAGGACGACGAAAAGGCTGAGTGTTTTGCAGATAGCATTGCCGAACAATGCTCTCCTAGCTCTCAACCTGTCGACCCCTTACATATACAGGAAGTGGAGGATGAGGTCCGACGCCGGAACTCACCCCCCACAACCTCTGATCCTATCACTGTGTCCAATGATGAGATCTCGTCCCTCATCAAAGGACTTAAGAACAGAAAGGCTCCGGGCGCGGATGGCATATCCAACCAAGCCCTTAAGCACTTTCCAGAGCAGGTGTTAACCCTCTTATCTATTATCTTTAACGCCTGCTTTAATCTTAGCTATTTTCCCACCACTTGGAAAGAGGCCATTGTCATTGGTATTCCCAAGCCAGGCAAGCCTCTTAACCTCCCCTCCAGCCATCGTCCCATTAGCCTCCTAAAGGCCATGGGCAAACTCTTTGAAAGAGTAATTCAAAATAGAATGAGGCGCCATCTGTTTCCCACAGACGGTGACCCTCTTATCATCCCACACCAATTTGGTTTCCGTGAGAAACATTCATGTCCCCAACAAGTACACCGCATTGTGGAATACATCCTCAGCGGTTATTATCCACGTCGACAAAAGACAATCGTGGTCTTTTTCGACATTGCCAAAGCCTTCGACCGAGTCTGGCACGAAGGCCTCATATTTAAATTATATAAAATAGGACTCTCCGATCGTCTAGTACGTCTCGTGGCCTCTTATTTACAACATCGTACCTTTCGTTTTAGATACGAAGGCACGTTATCCCCTCAGCGCCCCATTAAAGCTGGTGTTCCTCAGGGATCGGTACTAGCTCCCCTCCTGTACATCTTGTACACCAACGATATCCCAATCCCATCGAATGGTGTACAACTATCACTTTTCGCAGATGACACTGCTCTTTATTATAAAAGTCATATTTTATCTTACGCTAGGAACGAACTCCAAAAGTCAGTCGATGACCTAGGAGATTGGTTCCAAAAATGGCGAATCGATGTGAACCCGGAGAAGAGCTCCGCAGTTCAATTCGATTGGAAACGACGCCGTCGTAAAAACCATAAAAATATCCCACCAATACGTATGTTAAGGACTCCTGTCCCTTGGCATACGTCAGCCAAATATTTAGGTGTCACCCTTGACGAAGAGCTCACTTTCGGGCCTCATGTCAAAAGAGTGACACGTCTAGCTCGATTTTATCTATGTAGGCTTAACAGTATGTTAGGCCGTCATAGTAAAATGTCCCTAAGAAATAAGCGAACCCTTTATAAGGTTTGTATACGACCGGTAATGACTTACGCGGCCCCGTTATTCGCGCACGCTAACTCTAATATAATTAACGAAATGCAAAAAGTTCAAAACTTATTTTGTCGTCGAGCTACGAACGCACCTTGGTACGTTCGAAACGCCGACCTTCACCGGGATTTAGAAATCCCAACAATTCAGCAATATACTAAAACTCTCTCTGAAAACTTTTTTACTCTCTCTGAAAACTTTTTTAAAGTTTCAGAATCGCACAATAACAAACTAATTCGTGAGGCAGTAACTTATACCGCCCCACCCCCCTCCCCTCATATCGTCCGCAGGCCGAGAAACACTCTCTCGGACCAGCCAAATAAACTTTCAAACGACCTGAACTGCCTCCTGGCGGCTCAGGCCAATTCTAATTAAATTAAAAATTATTTAAAATCAATATGCCTTCGTAGGCAGTCCCTAAACGGCACTTAGCCGTCTGCGCCCTCTTTTTCCCCAAAAGAGGGTCGCTTTATGATACGGTATATGAAGCTTTCGACAGCTAGTTGCCAGTCCCCAAAGGCAGTTTTTAGGGGGCATCACTTAGGTTCCCCATGTAGGTCGTGAGTCCCCCATAACCACTATAGACCGGAACTATAGTGGCATGCGTAATGCATTTTCTGCCTCCCTCTGGGTAGCCCATTTCCAATTGCTTCAGGCGCAAAAAAAAAAAATTTGAATGACGCTTCATTTTAATAGAAGCTAGTAATTCATTTATTTGTATTTGTTCATCAATAATATAATACGTTTATCAATAATAATATACTACGAAAGGAACTTCGTTCCAACCGAGTGTTGCACAACATTCAAGCATGTTTTCTTTTACTTGTTTTAATTCAGGGCGTTTCACAGTCTGAGGACTCTGTGATATTTGACATCCTAATCTTTCAGATATTGCATATTATTTTATGAAAGAGCTCTACGAAAGATTAGAAGCTCGCGGTTTAGTGATCTTAAGCGCGAATGTTGTTCATGAGGTTCCGAGTTCAAATCCCAAAGTCGAGCGTCGAACCAAAAGCAGTTGTTGCGTTTTGTTGTCAAGAAATTCTCTGTAACAGTCCAGATTCCGAAAATTGGCAATGATTCACCCTCTTGACTCATTAAGGTGAAAGCGCCAGGGTAACCCGAGAAATTCAAATTTTCTTACGTTGTTTGCAATTTGTAGGTCAGTGTTAAGTTGTACGTTTAACAAAATATGATTCGCGACCGTAACGACTATGTATTTACAGAATTATAATCATCAATACAACCGTTCTATGTTCGTATAATCCCAATGTATGGCTATTTCCAGAAAAACACTTTCAAATGGATTATATGAACTCAGAAGGTTGTATTGGTGATTTTAATGATAATAATTCTATAAACATATACTCGTTACGGTTGCGAATCATAATTCGTTAAACATACAACTTGACCCTGATCTGCATATTCCAAAAAACTCAAGAAAATTTGAATTTCGCGGGCCACCCTGGAGCTTTCACCTCAAGCATATAAAGCCGTTGGTCCTGCGCTTGAGTATGAGATGTAATATTAGTTACGTGGTGAGGGAATAGAGAATGCATCTGTGCCTGCGTACGCACTAACTTACTTATACGTGGTAGAGCCAAGCTGCAGCTATATTTATAATAGTATAGTTGTAGCATGAATAGGTCGGCTGGACCAGGGAAGGACCACGCTCTCACAGAATACCAGCGTAAAATAGCAGCTTAATGCTGCTGATCCTCCTTACTGAAAACGAAGCGTTCCATCTTAGTCCTTAACAACGCATCTGCATTTTGTTTCTTAATCGATAGATGTAGATGTCTATGGGCCATAGCATACACTTACCATCAGGTGGACTGTGTGCTCGTTTGTCACCCCCACCTCATTATATATAAAAAAATCGCACTACAACGATAATATACATGCGGCACGGTTCCTCCACGTATATTTATACCAATTATTTTACATTTATTTATTTTCCAGATGTGTTCTTTGCAGCGCGCTGGTATTTTAATTCTATGGTCGATAGTACAAGAAAAAACAAAATCAAAGACAAATGACATAGGAAAAGCTTTTTGGTCAAAACTCTCATTGGAGAAAGCCCAAAAGATTCATCTCACAGAATATTTGGATCCCTGTGTTAATGATACATTAGAAAATAGGTTCACTGATACGTTTAATTTGAACGCTGCGAAAAGAAGAATATCAAACAGAAGGCAAGAGAGAAGTTTGTTAAGACCAAGTTCTTCCCGTGTTAAATCAGCCGTTGGATTATATAGTGAAAATACCAGACCGCGCAGTGCTGTCAGTGCAAGAAACAGAAATACGTTACAAATAAGAAAAAATATCCAAAATATGTGGGAATCTGGACTTGTGTGTAATGATTTGAAAATAATGAGGATAAATAACGCCGATAACTTTTTGATAGCCAAAAATTGTGGGGAGGTGCTTTGCTGTACAAGATTTGCAGGCAGTTTTAAGGTTAATAAAGTCTGTGTCGCCAGTATGTATTTTAATTTTATTTGCAGATGTTTTATTTTGTTTTCAGTCTTTATTTAAGTTGAATTAAGTTGAATATTTTTACCATACAGATGATACATCGTCGATAACTTGTTTAGAAGTATCACGAAATGGCCTACCGTATATTTTAGCAGCAACCGAAACCGGAATTCTCAGTTTATGCTGCATCCAAGACAATAGAGTTGTCCTTATTTTGGATTGCAGGTAAGGTTTACATCTATGGTGATGTTCTGTGTTTTCTAATGTTTTTTGTTGGTTCCCGACAAGGATCCCTAGAATCCTTGCCTTTATTAGTCCATAGCAGTTCAATGCTGGTTATGTCTCTCCCGTTTTAAGTAATACTTGATTAGTATTAAAAGCTTCTTTAGTTTTATATTTGGCATATTATTTATGAAGGTAAAAAAGTATTGACCATGCAACCTTTTTCGTCGATCCTTTTATTGCGTTTATCATATTATGTAGATATTTTAAATATTATTGAGTAATGAATTATATGATCGTATTTTTTAATTATTACAGAAATGGAACCTCAAACGCTGTTGAAAAATGTAAGGCAGATGACAAGGGTCGTTTTATCAGCAGTGTTACAACGGACCCTTTAAACACCAGCGTGATGGACTTTGGAAAGGAAAAGAAGGTATTTTTTTTTCCTTACTATTGTATACGGTGGTATTGAGACGTAAGTATGGTATTGTTATTAGTAGGTTGTGTGTATGCGTGAGCGTAAGCGTGTGCGTGCGCATGCGTGCATGTGTGTGTGTGTATATGTGAGTGTGTGTGTTGATTTTCGCCTCATATATCTCAAAAATATATAAACAATAAAACCCTAAACCCAAAATTATGTAATTAGAATCTGTTAAGAATAAAATAAATACAAAAATGGCAAACCAAATTTCAAAATTGATAGTCCGTATTCCTATTTTATGTTCCAGGTTTCCTATATATTCTCACTTTCTAGGGGAAAGTTTGTAGTCTGGTCACCCCGGGTCGTAGACATTTTCTATTCTACTATAAAAAGTTATTAGATTTCATCGGCGGCTGAGTTTTTTTCGAAACAGTAATTGTAATTATAATTACTATGCGAAATTAATAGTACTATACTTTTAAACGCTTATTAAATTGTATAATCGATACGAAAGGCTGGTCTGGTTTGGCCATGAAGAAAAAGAAGATACACAGAAAGAGTACATAGTTAAATTTAATTAAATAGTACCCGAGCCAACCCTTTCTACCCCCCTTGCACCAATGAAATTGTTGACTGTAATTTTAAACGCCAATTTATCAGGAGCTCAGCAATGAAGCAAAACATCTTGAGGAATCTTTACTAGAGCAACGTGGCGGATTTAACTGCTTACTTAATGAGGGCATCCACAACTTTTTCTGCCACCAGGGCGGCGCCACTTAAAAGTGAGGTTATAATATTTGACAGATTTCATAGTGGGGAAGTTAATTTGTTCGAAAAATGTAAAGGTTACTGTTTCTTTCTGTACTATCAGGTTTATTTTATATTAATACGATTAAAAATAAATAAACTAAACCACAGATATTCATAAAAGTAGAAAAAGGAAGTTAAAACTGTGCAAAAAATTAAGGAGCAAACCACTGAGGCATTGTTTTGTGTATTAATATAGTACTCTTGAAACTGGTAAACTTTTATTAAAAGCCCAACTTCTCAATTAAATTACATTGTGTAACAAAAAGCTTTACCTCAGTATCGACTAGCGACATCTGGTGAGCGGAAAATTATTAGCCCTCATTAATTAAAAATTATTATATTAGCCAATGTTGTGTGGCACCATTCTGACTGCGACCATTGGGACTATGCATCCACCTGCCAAGCGTGACGATAAAGCCTAACCCTCTCTTCAACGGGAGTGGGCCATGTGCGGCATTGCACTTGTACCAACAAATACTTGGCGATAAATAAAGAAGAATGATCAAGATGATTTAGTTTTCAAAAAATTAAAAACTTACGTACGTGAACCTTCAGCTTTGAGCCCTATAAAACTAAAGCTAGGAAGAGGGCAGAGACAAAAACACAAAATCGTATACTATAGCTAATATATTAAGAAGAAAAATTGCAAACAAGCTTTGGCAATTATTAGGAACATTTCGTAAAATCAAATAATACAAAACAATAACGCCAACTGTCAAAATGGCGTCGATAAAACAGCGCTCTTATGACCTTTTATTAAATTGTATTGACTGATGAAGAGCTATCGTATCACAGAGCCATATAAGCTGTAGTTTTTGAGTTATAAGAAAATTACCATATTACCCTTACGTAACGCTATAAATTGTTTTTTAATTGGTAAAGTCATCTATAGTCTATTATTTAAAAATTAAACTAATTTATAATTTTGAAGCACTAGGTCACGTCCGATTAAGCTGAAATTGGGCATACTAATGTAACTTTTATGACATTGCAATAATATGGTTCCATGGAGCTGCTCTGATGATGAACCCGGATGCTATCCTTAGCTATGCTTATAAAAGCTTGTTTAAAAATAGAATATTATAATTAAACTTTAATACTTATAGCTTCGGCAAGTGCGTGTGTGCAGATTATCTCTATTTTCAGAACTTTTAATGCTACAATGTTCGTAGTGTTAATTTAATCAAAACTATCTAGTATCAGTTAATTATCAGAATTTTTGACATTTTTACTAACATCATTTAAAAAAATAAGCCTGATAGGTGACTTCGTTCCAAAAATGCCGCTCAGAGCCGTTCTAAATGGCTTCATAAACTTCTCTTTTCTTTTATAAAAAGGAGACGTTAGTTAAATTTACAGCCTATATACGTCCCACTCGGCACAAGCCTCCTCTCATTGCTGAGAGGGTTTTAATGCAAGGAAATGTCCGCCGCTCTGTCTCAATGCGTGTAGGCGAACTTCACATCATGTCTTCGAAATATTTTCATACAAATAAAAGCAGTAATTACGGACAACTAAGTATATACTAAAGTAAGAGACAAATATCGTTGGATAAACGACAATAAGACACAAATTTTCCGCCTTAAACTATGTGCTCGAACTCTCATAATGAGTAGTGGCAGTTGCCACAAAATCACAGAGCAAACAAGTCTCTCTGTCTCCATTAAATTTTTTTTTTATAGAAAAAGGATGACAAACGAACACACAATCCACCTGATGGCAAGTGGCTGCTGTGGCCCATAGACATCTACATCTATCTTCGTTTACGAATTAAAATGCAGATGCGTTCTTACCCGTGAGGGCTAAGATAGAATGCCTCTTTTCCAGTAAAAAGGGTCTCTGGTTTTTTACACTCACGAAATACAGTAGCGTTAAGCTGCTATTTTACGCTGGTATTCTGTGAGAGCGTGGTCCTTTCCCGATCGAGCCGACCCATTCGTGCTACAACTATACTATTAATATAACTGCAGCATGGCTCTACCACGTATAGATTTATTTATTTTTACGTTGCAGATCCATGCTGCATATGCTTAATATTTTAAAAATAAGAAGTTTTAAAACGTCTCAAAATTTATTAAATTTGAAACACAGATGTCCGTAAAATGTTTGGTGTGGTCGCGCGCCAATCCGTTCGATATGTTGGCACTGCTGCATGATGGCGCGGTGTGCGCGTGGCGTCTCACCAGCAGTGACATAAACTCGCGCCGTGTCGACGACGCGGCCGCCGTGTGCGTCACTTCTGGTGACACAATGGTGAGACTTCTTATCGAATGATAATGTTTTTATAGAATGAGGGTGACAAGCGATAATATAGCCTACATTATGGTAAATGGATAATGTGGCCCATAGACATCTATCCTCGATTAATAATTAAAATAGAGATGTTCACGATGATGATGAATGAGTGAATGTAAGAAAAAATATGAACTCACTGTCCACCCGATGGCAACTTATCGCTTATCACTTGCAGCCAACTTAAAACAGAGAAAAGCTACAGATGCGTTGTCACCTCAGAGGATTCACCTGACCGTATTCAACGGAGAGCGGCCCGAATCGTCGACGATGAAGCTCTTTCCGATCGGCTTGATCTACTGGCGTTGCATCTCTCGGGAGTGTTCAGGGGAATTGTGCGGATTACTTCCAGCTGCTGAATTCCACTATCGTGCACTATAACAGAACTCGAAATTCCATTCTCATCATCTCGATGGCTGGCGGTCCACTACTGTGTGATGTACGCGGAATTTTCTGCCACGCACGGCCAAACTGTGGAATTAACTGTCCCCAGTGGTCTTTCCGGTGCGAAACGACTTAGAGACCATCAAGAAAAGAGCCTACTTCTTCCTAAAATGCCGGCAACGCATCTGCAATTGCCCTGGTGTTACAGATGTTCATGGGTGACGGTGATCACTTACTATCTCATGCTCCTTTGCCTAGAAACAAAAAACATGGAATGCCTATAGTTATACGGTCAGTATTATTATTGGCACTTCGTGTTAGTTCTTAACCCTTCAAACCAGCACACAGCACTGCACGCCAGGCGGCAGAACTAGGTAAAAGGGTAGTATCCACTTTCCCTAGGTAGAGAGAGAGAGAGAGAGAGAGCGAGAGAGAGAGGACTTCGGGACCTTCAAGAAAATAGCCTACTTTTTAAAAGGCCGGCCACGCATCTGCAATTCCCCTGGTTCTTGTTCATGGGCGGTGGTAGGCACTTACCGTCAGGTGAGCCGCATGCTTGTTTGCGTCTCATATAAAAAAAACATCCAAATCGCTTCGCTGGGCGTAAATAAATCTTATTTATTAATTTTTGTTATAAAAGTAATTTTGTACTTTAATCCTTGATATAATCGACTTCTGTGCGAAATTTTATAAGAATCCGTCCAGCCAATCAAGCGTGATTGGAAAACAAACATACTATTATATTAGTAGCATAGAGTAGGCCAATGACTTACAAGCGTTTTGTAACATGACATAAAATTTTTGGAGTTTTGGAGTTTACTCCTTAAGAATTGTTAGACATAATATATACGCGCACGGTATGCAACATAGATAGGTAGTAAAATCAAACGTTAACAAATAGTGAAGCCATTAAGGTTTCCCTCTGCGCAACGTACTCGCGCATCTCATAGCGCGAAATGAATAGTATAATATAAGACATATATTTTTATGTGATAAAATTTAAATAATATATTTTATCAAATCAATATAAATAAATGTGGGTCTATTTACTTCCTTTGCCTATTGTATATACTTTAAGACAATCGTTTTTCATTAGTAAACTCCAGTCGCGCGTCGGAGGAGCTGACACGAACAATTATTTTAATGACTATTTTTGATTACAGGCAATTGTTACGTCTCAAAATGAAGTACAAGTTCACAGATTATGCAACGAGCAGCAAGAGATGGAAAATGTAAAGCTGTTTCAGAAATACCTCGCTCTTTTATAAAAATACAGCTCTTTAATGCAATAATTATATTAGAAAATTAGATTAAAATCATGTTTTATTGCTTTATACCGTCTAGTAGCGGTGTAAGAATATCCCCTAGCCCATGTGATCTCGTGGGTGTCATAAGAGGTGAAAATAAATCAGGAGATGGGCAGTAGGGTCTTCCTAATAACAAGTAAAAAAAAACATTCATAAATTTAAAGTGATATAAAAAAAACATGCGTGAGTGTCGTGGAACACTTGGTTGGAACGAAGTTCCCTTTGTAGTATTTTTTTAAATACTAGTAATGATATTAAACATTACTAATATTCCCTTAAGAGCCCTCTTACATTTCGGCGTTTCGCAAATTTAGGTATTTTACGCACCGAGCGGGCGGCAAGTTACGCGACCGATACTTTCTTTCATATCTATTCACTCGCTCGCACTATAATACTGTGAGTATGGCGACTAAACGATCTTGATCTTCCATAATACAAAGTTTTCTTAGGATGGACTTCAGTGGATGGAATATTTTTTGGTGTGTCATTTTAATGTTATCTTATTAATTTATTATTATATAATTATATAATTTATTATTTATTATTATATACCATTTTGATATATTATTCATTATTTATGAAATTTAGTGTCAAAATAAGTACACATAAATATTTTAATTGTTACGCTGTAATCGAATGTTAATAATCGATTATGTCTACTACCGGTAGAATAGTGGTATAAATGAATAAACGGTTGCAACCTGTTTTAATAAATATAACAACCAAATGTAACTCATATTTTTTAATCGGTGCTTACAGTCAATTACTATATTTTTTATAAGAAAAATATTTGCTGCGACGGCATTGACCGAACTTTTTTCGATTCGATAATTTCAGGCAGTACACACTTTTCATAAAAAGCTTGTAACTTGGGTAACATATTGAAAATCTAAAATTGGTCGTATTTGTAAATTTTTAGTACTTTTAATGCATTAATCTGGGCCAATACATATTATGGCAAGTATTCAGACATTTTTATTTGCTAAATGAAGCTGGACTTCGATTTGGTAAAACCAGTCATTATTTTGATTTAATGTTACACTTGAATCACTGAATTTATAACCTTTAACTTTTTTTGTCGAAAGGCCGTATCAAAATCTATTCCGAAAGCTGAAATAGGACATTTAACTTCAATAAGACCGTTGCTGTATAAACCATTAGGTGAAGCCCTCAAATAACAATGATCTAAGTCAATGAATAGACCACATTTTTGAAGAGACGTAATCTAAATTATAACTATATAAAATAGTTTTAAACCGATCGATCAAAAATTGCGGTCGTAGTTGACGATTTTCTAGTATGCAGGTAATCGACGCACACTACGGTAGTATCGAAACGATGCAGCGCCCGAAATAAACTGACGCAGGTCCACCCTCGGCAAGCGCTCGCACGTTAATGATCGCAGATGGCCGGCACAGTGAAATATATAGTACTTTTATTTAATTAATTAAAATATAATAGTAACGATTTAAAAAGTAAAAATAATAGCATAGTGTAAGCAAATGTTGATGATTATTTTGGTATAATTTTTTTTTCTAAATGATGTAGAACTTCGGAAATATAGGGGCTTGTATCGAAGCTTTTTTGGTCGTTTTTTGAATTATGTCGATTTTTTTTCCTAGCGTGAAAAGCATATAACGAAAATGTATTCCATTATTATTAAAGTGTAGGATATTTGGGAGATAAAAATATTTTTTTTGATGGTCGATATTCAATAGAATCTACAAATTAGAGCTCCCAAATCATGTCTTCGAGAGTTTTTTCCTAAACATGCTTTGGGAGAATGATTATTACTAATTAAATAAATAAGTTATCTAAAATCCATTCCGAGCTTATTTGAGGAGAGAAAACGAACTATTTTTACCAAGTAATTGTTATTTCAAGCAATGAACGATAAACATAAAATTTCAACGAGGAAACCTTGTAATTTCGCGATTTTTTGTAATACGCCCCTTAAATCACTTCTGGTAAGCTTAAAATGCTTGTGTTAGAAGTAGTTTAATGGCGGATTCGAACCCACGATCTTTCGAGTTGCCAGTCTGCGCCCTGCCGTTAGGCTGCTGACGCTTCTAATATATTCTTATTGATAAACGTATTATATTATTGCTTAACAAATACAAATAAATGAATTATGTACTTACTAGCGTTTCAAATAAAATAATATTTCTTTCATGGCAAGATAAGAAAAAATGCGAGGTAGATATATATATTATTCCATCTCGCTTCCTTATAGCCGCCAAGGCCGACTACACTACGTCAGAAGGGGTCGTGACGGAGAAATCTTACACTTTTCTCGCCTAGCCCCCATCTGCCAAATTCGTAGCGTCCGATAAAGAACTTCGTTCCAAAAAACTGCGGTTGACAACCCGCTTGCCAAGCGTGGCAACTATGGCAAATATCCATATGAGGCAATCTATGGGGGAGGCCTATGTTCAGTAGTGAAAAGACCTATAAGTGCCATTGCTAATTAAAAAAAATGTTTGATTTAAAAATGTGAGCTACTGCGAAGTCGAGTAAAATAAGGTTAGAAGCATAGGTAATGGCTAATGAAAAATGGCAAACTTATTTTTAGTGTTTGAAGGCGTTCATACCCAAGCAGCATGTAAGCTATATACGAGTTGTATTGAAGTTCGTTTTTATACTAGAGACTGTTCTTATAAGTAAAAAATTGGCACAAATCGTTCGTAGCGCTGTACAGTAGCTGTACAAGCATAAAAGGCAGTGTATAACTGCTGTATTACAGCTGTTATTTGGTGTGCAAGGGAACTATTACATTACAGATATTGTCTTATAAGTAACTTATAAAGACAAACGTTCTAAATAGATTTTGAATGAAATTAAAAGTGAATTTAAAAACAAAAAACGTTTGTTGAATGATGGCGACATTTAATGTATTTAACATAATAATGTTATATTCAGATTGGAGTTGAGTTGTGACGGTGATAATAATTGGTGAATTGAAAGTGCAAAATTAGATTTACAGTAAACTTTTATTACTTTTCTATCTAAAAGTTGCCGCGCCAGAAAAATAACAAAATAATATAAGGACAAAATACTAAATACGGTAAATAAATAGTGGTTGTAAGGGTTAGAATAAAAAACATTTAATGGATATGAAGGCACATTGGGGCACAGTTATCATCAGTCAAATTGAAAGTAATAGTATAAGCTTAAACTAATCTCTAATATTCCCAAAATTATATTTAAACTTTTTTTATGATTCTTAAAATGGTGACAATTTGCTAAACAGCCTAAATGGTATTTCGAGGGTTTTATGGTCTTAGTAGCTGTACTATGTATGTTATGGATTATATCATGTGGCCATTAGTTTTTAATCAGTTCTATAATAGGATATTTTTATTACTTACGTTCTATAGCAGTTTTTTCAACATAAAATATCTTTAGTACGTATAAAACCTTGTCTTGGGCACAGTGTTGGGTAAATTTAATTTAGATTTAGCATGATCTGTTTACTGCACCAAATCTTTTTCTTTTTTCCACATATTGATAAGAAATTAATTTTGTTTCGTTAGCACTATATGAACATGCAATGCAACGCATGCAAAATGGCGATATTTTTTCACTTATAGAGATTTAAGTTGTACTATGGCTGTTATTTATTTTCTCAGTTTTATATCACTCTCATAGACAGAAGTCATAAAACTACTGTACTTACAAAAGTGTAAAATGACACCATAAGTATAAGATTTAAAAGAGAGTTTGCATACACCATTGTCCAGAAATAAGATTTTAGTGATACTATAATAACACTTAGAGCTGTGTAGGCAAGGGATATCATGCAAAAAAACAGCTTTTATACAACTTTAATGATAAAATCAGATTGAAGTGTTACAAAATACTTAAAGTTGTATAGTAGAGTTCTGATATACTGATTAAGAACCCTAAGCTTACTTAGATCCCATAATACAGACATTATACAGCTTGAGCTGTATAATAACTCATAAACCACTCTTGTAAGGATACAACCTCTTTTTAGCACTCTTATACGCTTTTTAAAGAACTCGAAATTCTATGTGGGCTGGAGTATTGATGTTCATAAAGCTTGTGTGCTGCTTACGATAGTACGTAATTGATTTAAAAGACTTTCTTGATATCTGCTAGGTATGTTATTTTAAAGTTCTGCACACATGTTTTTGGATTGGTGAGTTTTGAATCTCCACAACAGCGCCACCTACCGTGTCCAAATGTGAATTTATACCATTTATGAACCATTCAAACACACACAAAAAAATCATCAAAATCGGTCGAGTCGTTTTTGAGTTTTAGCGAGATTAATGGCAGCGATTGATTTTTATACGTAGAAAAGATTATAATAGACAATACAAATATCCAAAATCATTAAATAATTGAAAAAATGTCAATTCATTAATTAAAGACTATCACAAGTTCATTGCTGAACATGGGCTTCGTCCTCTTACAAGGGGGATTTCGCCATAATAGCAACGCTCGATAGGTGGGTTGGTAACCCGTAGCTTTTTTTTTTAGTTGGTAACAGGAAAATACCCATGACTTGTTTCATAATGTAGGAAAAATGTTCGTTTGTTTTTTACCTCCTTCGCACGTATGTACGAAGTAGTTAAAAAATAAACTTACATTTAAATGAAATAATTATGTTGGATTATTATTTTCTCGTTGATATCGACCTAAAGCACATAAAAATAATTTTGAACATTGAATGAAAATTGTTTTTGTTCTTAGTCCTTAGGAAGTCATAACGTAATTACTGTGGCCATGACCGGTCGGTTGACTGCTAACAATTTATTGTTGCCGCCCTGGAAAGTTACCCCATGTTAGGGGAACTTAATATAAATGTGCGAAATCCCCGACGACAATTTTAAACATTACTCTGATTACATTATTTTTACACTGTTGTACATTAATGCTAAAATTATTGTAAAGAGAAAAAATAAGGAAAAATCTAGACAAATACACAAAATACAATTTATATTATGTAAATAAATATATATGCTTAAAGATAAAAATAAATAAATATGCTTACAAAGAGTTTCTTTTTTCACCAAGGAGTATACCGTCCTTGTTGGGAATTTTTTGACAGTTTTACACAGTGGAGTAGGTACATAAAATGGCGTAAATTATATTGTATAATTATATTGTTAATGTCTAAGACAAGATAACGCTACATCAATGCGATTTAATACATTGATGAGGTAACAGTCTTCATTATATTATCACTATTACACATTTTACACCAAATGAAATTAATAATAACAAAACAAGTTCGTCCAAGTAAGTATTCTCAGTAAGCTTACAAAGAGTCAGGTACAAAGTTTTCCCGTTACGTATATTAATATACAGATTATGTAAGTGTACGTACGAGTATATATTGTAATAATATTTAAGAAGTATCTCGACATCGTGAAACTTGATAGAACTTTGTTTTGGGAAAGGGAAGCTATCCATCTAGGCATGGCAATAATTTAATCATCCTATATACAATCCAAATGCCGTAATCATCGGGGCTCACACTTGAATATAAATACCTATATATATAGCCTGGCGTCAGAGTCAGGTACCGCTAAGTAGGATTGACGAAGTCATTGGGCTCTAGTAATATTACATCTCAATCAATCATCACTCATCAGTGTAGTGTTTTAGTTAGTTTGTGTCAGTTTAACACGTTTGAGATATGCGAGTAGCCGTGTCTCGCTTGGCTTAAGAAGGTTTATCGCGAATTGGTTTGGAAATAGAGTGAAGTGATTTATGTAATAAAGTTGTGATTTTTTTTATTGTAAGTATACAATGACTGGATGTATCTTAAAACTGTTTTCATTCATTTAAGTTTTGAATCTTGCCTATTAAGTAGGTACTACAATAATATAGGTTTATGTTTTGTTATTTGTTTGCAATGTATTTCGTCAATAAATTTATGTTATGTTTTATATACTTTTTGAAAAAATAATAGTACCTAGGTACTTAATTATAAATTCATCTTTATATAAAATATAAACCGCCTTCATAAAATTTAAGACAATAAAACTTAATTAAAGGTAATAGCTAGAACTTCGTCTATTTTAGTTACAATAAAAGTTTCATCCCCTATTTTCCATTAATAGGGGGGAATTTTGTTTCTAATTTCTATAGGAACTCCATAGATGATTTTATTCAATAAGAGCATCCAAAAAATTCCAGTCAAAACATATTATAAATAATAATCTATGAGTCAAAGTGTGATCATAAAGTTTTTGTTGTTTGGTATAATTGTTACCTATAAAAAAACACATACAAATACTTGATCCGTCTGAGATCATTCAAACTCTATGAGTAATGTACTCGGTAATTGGAACCCGCGACCTTCAGCGCCGCTTCTCGATGCCAAGCCAATGTGGCACGGAGTGGTCAAAATTTAAAAAAAATTAAACTTTGAAAATGACTACGCGTGGAATTCGCGTGTGGAAACCGAAGGACAAAAACCAGCATTGGATAAAATAGTATCCTATGTCTTATTCCATTTAATAATCAACCTCTTTGGTAAACTTTAATTAATTTCCCGTCTTTTGAGCATGACTGATAGACATAAATAACATAATCACAATAACAAATTAACCTCACTCATATTTTGATAGAGCATTAGTGTGTAAGCATGGAAATACGAAAATTTGAAAACTGACAAAGGATGATAATGAATTATAATTGTAGTACATAGTAAAATTCGATGGCGATTGTGTTTTGTTTCAAAATTAAACTAATCGCTAAGTTAATGTAGGTAACGATATTTGAACATGCATAGTAAGGACGTTACCATACTAATAGATAGATCGTCAATCGATGACATCGAACGATGATGGAATGGATTAGTCGACATCCATCGAGCAGCTTGATTATTCGAGAACACGCCCCGCTCCACCCTTTGAAAGATACTGATGATGAGCTCACAACTACATCGATTAATTGTCGATCGATGATTGAACAATGTTTTATTGACCAGTATCCATCGATCAGCTAAAGCTACCACACCAATCGATCGACATTGATTGACGTCGATCAATGGCATTGGCATCGATCGACGATGGATCGATTGCTGTGGTAACACTAGACTCACTAGAGCATGCAATGCCGCAGTATATTTTCAATTCCGCAATACTGCGGTATCGGAACTTGTAATGTCGCAAAATTTGCGATATTGCGAAATTAAAAAACCCTTTAATGGCGGTTTAACTGAAACAATAAAATGAATAAAAAAATCTTTAACGGGGGTTAAATTAAAATACTAATTTGAGATAACTACAATTAATCACACATACAACTCTAATCTTAATTTTTACCTTGGAAATGTTTATGTAATAATTTAAAATTAATAATTAAAAATGAAAAATTTTGTACAGCCGACTTCAACATAAGTGACTTCAATATAGGTTATTTAAGAATAACTCAATAACCATTAGTCTGACCTTGATCAAATTAATCAAATTCATATGGGACCACACGAGAACTATCAGCTTTCATATAAAAAAAGAATCATCGAAATCGATTCGCCCAGTACAAAGTTGAGGTAACACACATAAAAAAAGCAAAAAAAACATACACTCGAATTGAGTACCGTCTCCTTTTTGGAAGTCGGCAGAAAATATTGTACAGCCGACTTCAATTTAAGTTATTAAGAATAACACAAAAACTATTGGTTTGATCAAATTCATATGGGACCACACGACAAGTACCAGCTTTCAAATAAAAAAGAATCATCGAAATCGGTTCACCCCAGTAAAAAGTTATGAGGTAACACACATAATAAAACATACAGTCGAATTGAATACCGTCTCCTTTTGGAAGTTGGGCGAAAAACAAAGCATGTCCACGGTCTCATCATTTAAAGAACTTCTAATTTTATTACATATGTATCCAGCAGCCGAAAATGCTCTCTCAGCTTCTACGCTCGTTGGCGGAATGCTTAGCAGATAGTTATACACAGTCACCAGATATTTATCCGTTGTTACTCCGGTTTGATACCGGGTTCGTTTTTAATACTGCGAAATTCGCACCTGTAATCTTGCTTTTGCGGTATATGTACTAAAATACAGCGGGAAATTCGCGAAATTGCGGTAACAATATAACGGTATTGCATGCTCCAAGTAACACCCTGATTGATTTTTTTTTTATTACAAAAGTAGTTTCTTTTAATTTTTAAAGCAACATTAACGTAATAAAACCATTATTTATTAACAATATTGATTTATTTATTAAAAATGTGTGAAATAATGTGCCGATGTATTATTTGATAAAACTATGAATGAAACAAAGGAAGTACGATTGATGAACAATAAAGTCAATAACTGTCTATTAGAGATTAAAAGTCATGGTTGTTATGAAATATTTCATCATGTTCATTGACCTCTGTTAGATACATAGATAAGGGCCTTTCATTTTCTAACGTCCGACCGCCGAGCCACATGAGTAGATATAATTTAAAATTAAAAATTTTGTACAGCCGACTTCAATATAAGCGACTTCAATATAAGTTATTTAAGAATAACTCAATAACCATTGGACTGACCTTGATCAAATTCATATGGGATCACACGAGAACTATCAGCTTTCATATAAAAAAAGAATCATCGAAATCGGTTCCCCCAGTACAAAGTTATGAGGTAACACACATAAAAAAAAACATACACTCGAATTGAGTACCGTCTAATTTTTGGAAGTCGGCAGAAAAGTCATGTGGCCGAGCATTAAGAATTTCGTACAATGACCCGTCACTACTTTTCTCACTCCTCGCGCACCCGTGGGTTTTCGAAACCAGTTCTCAGGTAATACCACAGTATTTCCTACTATATATTTACTGTGGTAATACGGCTCGGTCAGTGCGGTAATTTGCAATTGACGGTCGGTTGTAATTCATCAATTAAAACATGTATGTACGTATTTAATATTATTGTCAATGTTTGTAAGCAGCCATATATTAGATGTTTGTATTATTTATTACCTTGTATTATGCGTGAGATTCACCTCCATGTCACACCTATGCCCGTAGTAGTTGGGAGCACTAAGCTCGAAGTTGTTGACGAGTATGTTTACCTGGGACAAATAGTCCGACTAGATAAGTCCAACTTCGACCGAGAGGTCAATCAACGGATTCAACTCGGCTGGGCAGCGTTCGGGAGACTACGACACATCTTCTCGTTATACATACCTCAGAACCTCAAAACTAGATTGTTCAACCAGTGCGTGTTACCAGTGATGATCTACGGATCTGAGACGTGGTCCTTCACTGCTGACCGTATGAGGAAGCTAAAGGTCGCTCAGCGAGCTATGGCTATGTATATATCAGCTATGGTATATATCAGCGGGCTATGCTCGGGGTTTCTCTGTGTGATAAACTAAGAAATGAGGATATCCGCAGTAGAACCAGAGTAACCGACATAGCCCAACGGATTAGTAAGCTGAAGTGGCAGTGGGCCGGCCATATAGCTCGAAGAACCGACAACCGATGGGGAAGAAAGGTTCTCGAGTGACAGCCTCGTACCGGCAGGCGAAGTTTTGGGCGTCCCTCCACTAGATGGAGTGACGACCTGGTAAGACATGCAGGAAGTCGATGGATGCAGGTGGCTCAGGACCGTGCTTTGCGGCATTTATTGGGGGAGGCATATGTTTAGCAGTGGACTTGTGAAGAGCTGTAATGAAGTAGGTATTATGTAATAATCTATATTTAATAAAAAATATTCTATTCTAGTTGGCTGTATCTCATGATCCGTAACTGCTAGACAGTTGAAATTTTAACAGACTATGTATTTCTGTTGTCGCTACAAAAACAAATAATAAAAATAAAAATGAATTAAAAGTTAAAGGGGGCTCTCCTACTAGAAAACTTGATTTACGATGGTACGGAACCCTTCATGCACGAGTCGGACTCGCACTTGGTTGGTTATTTTTATAAACCTGAAATGACAAATGAACTTAGCCCACCTGATAGTAAGTGGGTACTGCAGTCCAAGTGTAGTCAGACCGGAAGAAAGCTGTTGAAGGATTTGAGGGCGGCTTATGCTAAAGCTAAAAAAATTACCAACATCTGACTTAAGTAAATGAAAAGTTATATTATATAACCTAAATTTTAAAATTTTAAAGCCCCCGAAACAAAAAGAGCTGATGATCTTCAAACGGCTGAATATATTTTATTGAAACATAGCTATGAACACTCTAGACTAAGACACTTTTCAAACGAAAAAAACTTTATCATGATCGGTTCATCCATTCAGGAGCTATGATGTCACATACACATATACATACACAGATACACACTACAAACAAACAATATCCCTCTGTTTTCGTCGGGGGTTAAAAACTAGCCTTTATCCCTGACTCCGCTCACGCTTTTAAAAACACCGACAATTTTTCACTGCACCATGCACCATGGATTAAAAAGAGCGTAATTTGGGGTAGGCTAAAACTTTTTATACAAAAAATACCCAAGGTATGTCCTATTCTATTAAAATGCTAGGTTACATCAAAATCCATTCAGTAGTTTTCAACAAATTTTCACATTTATAATATTAGTAGGATAAATTCTTACTTATAAAAAAACGATACAATAATTATTATATTCTAAGATTTTTGATAAATGTGTATTATGTGTAATAAATGACTAAGTAATAAATGGACGTGGGTATGTACCTACGCGCGAGAGTGGTAGACCATGCGTTTTGACCTTGGTCAAATAAGTCGCGTTCGCGTTAACGTAAAGTATATACGCAAATACTTAGTCGATGCAAATTAACTATAATAGTATTCATAATTGTATAATAGTTTCGGGGTTTTTTGAAATTGCAAATAGGTGTATTTGATTGGTGATTCACCGAGTCGTTGATTTCAACTTAGCATATTAAGATGAAATTGTATGTAGAGTTACAAGTAGCTTGGATGGTTTGAAAACTTGTACTCGTATATACGTCTATGAAATAAAAAAAAAGCAAGAGCATGAAGGCGGCCAATATTCATTTCGGCAGCGCTGCGGACCCTTCTTTGCTTTAAATATGCTGAAATGAGAGGAGGCCTGTGCCCAGCAATGTAACGTATGTAGGATGTTACTTTAATGATGTCCTCCAGACGGAATTATGGCCACGGCGGCCAGAATCAGTGGAGACTCGCTATATGCACAGGGCAGGATTATAATGCACGAGTGTGTACACAAACACATGCACACTATTCCCCCACTCTTAGTTTCGATTGGACGCAAAATCCGGATACATGTATCACGTCCTTTCCGTGGCACGGGAATGAAACACCGCTTACCTTCTGACACCGAGCTGCTTTTGAGAAGTTCTTGACAGAAAAATCCTATAACTGTTTTCGGCTCGACCCGGGATACGAACCCGGGATTACATCATGATTAGCAGTCGCGCTTAGAGTCACTAAACCAACGATACTTTTCTACCGACTTCAAAAAGTAGACTGTACTCAATTCAACTGTATGTTCTTTTTAAGTGTGTTACCTCATAACTTTTTACTGGGTCAACCGATTTCGATGATTCTTTTTTTATTTGAAAGCTGGTGCTTCACATGTGGTCCCATATATATTTGATCAAGGTCTGACCAAGAGTTTCTGAGTTATTCTTAATAATTTATATTTAAGTCGGTTGTACAAATTTTTTAATTTTTAATTATAACATTATCTATTCTGTGCCAACGAGGAAGTGAAGCTGTTAGTGTTCAGTTAAATAATTATAACATTTAAACTTAGATTATAAATAATCTAAGCATTTAAACTAGGTACCGGTTTTCGAACGGTTGCAAATGACTTGAACTGTGTAAAATAATGTATTCTAAGTTATTGGTACCTAATAAAATTTTGAATAATCTTATGTACCTATATTAATTAACTTTTTATAGGTTCCCAACGCTTAAGGTGTTATTTATAATATTAAGAAAAAGCTTCTTCGTATTCTATATACAAAGTAAATATTTTTTTCATAGTTTTATTACATTTAATAATAATTTATAATTATATGTGCCATTTTGTTCGTTAACTTGTTGCCATCTTGTAGGTAGTGATCATGGACGTATAGTGCATAGGACCTTTTTTATACGTCCATGGTAGTGACATAATTATAAGACAAAAAAGATATTTGATCAAAAAATGCGACAAGCAGTTTTGATAGACTTCTCTTGATGTTCTAATACTACCCAAAGAATCCTGAAGAGACCGAAACAGGTGAAAATCTAAGGGTTCAAGGTCAGGACTAAATGGTGGATGCATTAACACTTCCCAGCCAATCTCTCTCAATTTTTGCTGAATGGCCAAAATTGTGTGTGGTCTGGCGTTATCACGATGAAACACCACTCCTTTTCTGTTGATCAATTTCGGAAGATTTTTCCAATTTCATGCTTTAGTCTCATTAGTTTTTGGCAGTAGAGATCCAAATCGATGGTTTCGCCCAAAGAGATTTAAATATGTAGTTATACTAACTTAAATGTCTTTGGTTTTGCCCGACGGTAAAAGCTCATAATAAGCGATGCCCTTCCAATCCCACCATTCACACAGCATCACCTCATTGCGTGTTAATCCGGGTTTCGCTACAGTCTGTGGAGCTTGACTACCCTTTGACCATGATCTTTTTCGCACGTTCTGGTCGTAGGTGACCCACTTTTCATCACCAATGATCAATCTTTTCAAAAATGTTTCGGTTTCATTACGTATCCATAGATAATCACAAATAAGTACACTATTCATTAGGTCTCTTTCAGTGAGCTCGTGCGGTACACTAAAATCGAGCTTTTTTGTATAGCCAGACTTTTTCAAATTGGTCAAAATTGTTTTGTGGTCAGTCCTCTATTCCTCGGCTATGACATTGGCTGACAGAAAAACAATTGAAAATGGCGGGAAAGTGTTTTTTGACTTTTTATTTTTCTTTTTCTTAATGTCCTTTAAGTATTCATATTAATACCAGCCAGATACAAACAGTACAACCAAAGAGATTTTTCTTCAATTTTATACAAACAAAATACTAAGAAACTTTTTCTGCGACCTACTTATTATTTGCTTTTCGTTTATAAGGGTTTAAGTAAGTAAATAGACAGTTCAACAAAATAAGTAATTCAAAATCGACACGAATTGGCTTTTGTATCACATGAGTTTTTTCCACTTCTCATGCGTCGGCTACACGGCTTTCAGTCAAAAATAATACATTTTACACTATATTACATTACAACATTGTGAAATATGAATTAGTTATGAAAAAAATAACTAATTAAAAATATTAGCGTGAAAAATATTATATCTTTTTATTGGAACGAAATTCTTTATCAGACGGTACGTATTTGGCGGATGGAGCTAGGCGACAAAAGTGTAAGATTTTTCCGTTACGACCCCTTCTGACTAAGTGTAGACGGCCTTGGCGGTTATAAGGAAGCGAGATGGAATAACATCCATCTCCCTCGCACTTTTTCTTATCTTGCCATGAAAGAAATATTACTTTATTTTAAATGACGCTTTATTTTAATAGACGCTAGTAAGTAATTAATTTATTTGTATTTGTTAATCAATAATATAATACGTTTATCAATAATAATATACTACGAAAGGGACTTGGTTCCGACCGAGTGTTCCGCGACACTCGGTCGTGAAGCACCGATGTTCCGGAAGGTCTTCAGTCTATGAACATGTTCAAGACCATTCCCGCCATAACATTAGATTTGATAGACCACAAATACCGATTCCTACCAAGGTGATTCACGGGGCTTTTAAAATAAATAAAAAAACATCCTAATTTCAAGAAAGAATATGGATGGGTGCTGCCATCTGTTTTGGATCCTATAATTAATAAAACTAAATCTAAACCTAAGCATACCACTGCAAGACTTCAAGATACTGTAAAACCATTCTGCGTAGATCGGACCAAACATTAATATTTAAAAACTGAAGGTAGCCGGGCTAACTTTGGCATTGAGACCTTGGGTGCTGTAAGGACGGTTCCGTAAAATTAGTTTAATGTGTAATGTTCGCGTAAATATATATATATTATAAGAAATCATTAATGTCCCATATTATTTAAATTATATCACCCCGGTCCTTTGCTTTTATTGTCTTAGAGACAATTTTGCAATCCTAACATTAAAGTTACGATAAAAAAGACAGATAAATATATCTAAATTACAGTTGTATGAATAAAATAGTAATTTTTTTTATGGAATAGGGTGACAAACGAGCACACAATCCACCTGATGGTAAGTGGTTGCTGTGACTCATAGACTCTACATTTATCCTTAATAAATACTCAAATGCAGATGCGTTGTATGGTGAGCATACGAAACACAGCAGTATCAAGCTGCCATATTACGCCGGCCGAGCCGACGACCCATTCAACTACACTACTATTCTACACAACTATAGTACTAATATAAAATAACATGAATTGTTTCGATTTTATAAGTACTTTTAGTGGCTGAATACTTAGGTTTTTTTTTGTAGAATTAGGGTGACAAACGAGCACACAGTCCACCTTATGGTAAGTGGTTGCTGTGGCCCATAGACATCTACATCTATCCTCGATTAGGAGTGAGGACTAAGATGGAATGCCTCGTTTCTAGTAAAAAAGGGTCTCCGGTTTTCTACACTCACCATACGAAACACAGCAGCGTTATGCTGCTATTTTACGCTGGTATTCTGTGAGAGCGTGGTCCTTCCCCGGTCGAGCCGACCCATTCGTGCTACAACTATACTATTAGTATAGCTGCATCATGGCTCTACCACGTATAAAATATATAGTATTTAGGTATAGTAAGTTAATTTGATGGTTAGGTCACATAATAAATATTAGTACTACGTAGTTTACCTGACAATTGAAAAAAAAATAGATACCTATTAACCTATAATACACACACATAAATATTGTGTACACGAGATAGGTACTAATCTTGGAGTATAGACTAGTGTAGTAGCTTGGATTACTAATTGTATTGTGGTTAGTAGGTATATAAACAGCTCAATTATCTTTAATCATTATCATACCTACATTACCTACTATCAATAATGTCAAACACGTTTCCTGGTGCCATCTGTATGTAATTAGTCTTAGGTGCCATCGCAATCGCACTGAAAACAAATTATTTAACTAGCTAATCGCAGACAATATTTGCTTTTTTATTTTAATTTTTAGCGTCTGTACGGCTCGTGATTGCCAGTGTCATTGACACTATTGACCTTAATTCTGAACTCCACTGTTATTAATTTATCTATGACTGTTATCAAATGAAACGGCCTCATATGTACAGGGTTATTTTTCAAAGAGTAGCCAAATTTTTAAACTTAAGTTAAGGCTTCTACTTTTATTTGAAATTATCCCAAATTGAATGTGATTTATGGGCTACAACTACGCGTTCGCGCGCTCGTCTGTATGCGATTCAATTAACAACGTTTTTGCCGACAGATCGACCCTTAGGGCCTTATCATACTAGCGGTTTGCGAACGGCTTCGGGGCGGAGCGGGCGCGCAGCGAATGCGTCGCGGACGCGCAACGAATTCGCCGCGCATGCGCAGCGAATACGTCGCGGACGCGCAACGTTTTCGTCGCGTGTTCGCAGCGTGTTTACGACGTATAGTACACTCAGTAACAAAATGGATTACGACGAGGAAACACTGCTGTTGGTTATGTTACTTCGAAGACGCAGGAGACGCAAACGAAAGCATCGACGATTTTGGGAGGATCCATTATCAATTAATCGACTGGATGAGAGCGACTACTTTGTGTTGTTTTGCAAACGAATAAAAAATAATCCTAATAAATTTCGTTCCTACCTGCGAATGTCAAGACCTACATTTTATGAGTTGTTGCATCTGATACAAACTGACTTAAGACATGAAGACACACATTTGAGATTATCAGTGTCACCTGAAGAAAGGCTCGTAATTACTATAAGGTATGTTTTAAACATTAAATACACCGGAGATAATTATTAATACTTCTTTAATATTTTTCGTTAATCTCTCTAATCAACATAACGGTAGTTTTACAGTTGCGATTAAATTATTTTCACAATTAAAGGAGATACTTCACCAAGATTTAGGAAATTACTATTATGAAAATAAATCACTATAAATTGTATCTTCAGCGTTACTGTTCTCGTCATAAACACTTGGTGAAGAATTAATTGGTTGCAATGAATTACTTCGGGGTGGCTCTGGACTTGTAAAATATCCTGAATAGTTTGGAGTATAGCTGTTTGACATATGCTTATATTTTTTCAAAACTCCCATGATCTCCATTTTAGCATCCATTTTATAGTCTGGGTGAATTGATTTTAAATCTTCAACCATAGACAATGCAAAGTTATATTCGGGCTCACATTCACCACTTTTTTTGTCTTTATTCATCCTCTCTTCCATCCTTTTCAATAAGTTTATAATCATTTTATCCTCAGCATCATTAGATTTTTTCTTCCTTTCTGTAACATTTCTTGTATCATCATTGCCTATGTTCATTGTATTCTCATCATCTGAAACTGCTGGTGGCGGAGTTTCCGAAGGACGAGTCTGCGTAGTAGTATTCAAAAATGAAAGCAAATGTGAATACAAGTATTCTTTAGAAGTAGATGCACCGGAGCCACTCCTGATTTTTTTGTTCCTATCTTTGACGTAGGCGTCGCGGATACCCTTCCACCTCTTTTGCAATGTAACAACTGTAACAAAAAAAATATTTCAGATATTTGGCAACTGGGTGCTCTTTAATGGACTTACATTTTTCATTTAGAAGAGGATTTTCAACAATACAAAAAATAGTTCGGGAGACATGTCAAGCTATTATTAAAAATTTATTTTATATTTGTATGCCACCCAAGCAAACAGAAGACTGGGGAAACATTAGTAAAGGCTTTCTAGAAAATGCTGATTTCCCTAACTGCATAGGTGCAGTGGACGGCAAACATATTAGGATGATAAAGCCGTGTCATACCGGCTCACTATATTTTAACTACAAAAAGTATTTTTCGATGAATTTGCTAGCCGTGTGTGACTCCAACTACAAGTATATATTTGTTGATGTCGGTTCCTATGGTAAAAGTTCAGATTCAACTATATTTGACAGAAGCCAATTGAGAAGTGATATAGAAGAAAATCGTTTAAATATTCCGCAACCGAAAAATATAACAAACAATGAAATAGCGTTGCCCTTTACTTTTATTGGTGACGAAGCATTTCCATTGTCAAAGTACATGCAACGACCTTATGCCGGCAACTATTTAACGCCTAAAAAAAGAATATATAATTATAGATTAAGCCGAGCACGAAGATATATAGAGTGCACTTTTGGAATCATGACAAATAAATGGCGTATTTTTCATCGACCATTAAATGTTGGAATAGACTTTGGTGAAGAAATTGTCAAAACTTGTTGTATATTGCATAATTTTGTACGATCTAAAGTTAAGGTAATAAGACGTCGTAAGAAACTACCACGAATATTTGGACTTTATGACAACCCACACGTTAGTGAAAATGTTTGTAGACTCTCAGGTATTACGATAAGAGATAAATTTGCCGACTATTTTATTTCAAATGACGGGGCATTACCATGGCAGCTTAGGTACATATAAATATTATTGTGTTTCGCTTACCTGCTTCATTTTTCTCCTTGACTGTTTTTTCCTTAAAGCCTTGAATAAATAAATTGCAAATCTCTTCCCATGCTTTTTTTTTTAAATTACGATCGCTAAATTCTCTTCTTTTTTGATCCCATATTACGTATCGACTTTGAATTTCACTTATAAATAACTCTGTATCAATATCTGAATCTCCCAATGATGCCATGATGATACGACCACTCACATTCGTGTCTCGTTTTGAACTGAAGTGAGGCGGGGCGGACGGGCTGGCGTTCGTACGAGAGTGTACAAAATGGCGTCCACGCTGCTATTCGCGGCGATCTCGTTGCGCGTCCGCGACGTATTCGCTGCGCATGCGCGGCGGATTCGTTGCGCGTCCGCGACGTATTCGCTGCGCGTCCGCTCCGCCCCGAAGCCGTTCGCAAACCGCTAGTATGATAAGGCCCTTAGGAACGTGTGCGTGCGTAGTAAAATAGTAGGCGTTAGATATCTATGAATGGCAACAGTTAAAATAATGCATTACCATGCATTTTAAATTTAAAGGCGATAAAAAGGACCGAATGTTTGAGATATTTTTAATTAATTTTTCTTCAGTATTTGCCAATACTACTTATTCTGAACCTTCTCTGCAAATGTGGGCGGTTATTGCAAAATAACCCTGTATAATTCACTGCACTGGTATCTATAGCGGCGTGAAATATATATATATATATATATATATATATATATATATATATATATATATATATATATATATATATTGCGTTGTGTTATTTGCCTGTTTGCAGTCACAACCGCGTACAATGTTTGTACGGGTATATGAGAGATAACAATATATGGGTACTCTTGTTTGCTTAATAATATGTTTTGTCTTGGTCCAATAGAACTATTTCGTAGCAATTAAAATGTAAGCATCATGTTCCATTTCTGAATAAATTTAGTAGTATTTGTATAAGAGTCAAATAATTGTTTTGGGTCTAGAGTCTAGATGTCTGGTCGTAGAAATTTTATTTAAAATATATTTAGTCGCCTACACGAAACAGGAGAATTCCAACAGTAGATGAAAATAGGCAAGTAAAGTATAGTTCTGTCAAGCTTTATTGATTAAGTGCGTAATACGACTGCTTAGGTTTTAATATGGTTATTAAGTGCCAATATATATATCAAGTAGCGACTAATAGATTCTACTTTAATCGGGCAGTATTAACTATTACATAACTTGATAGATTGTAACTAGAGATATTAGGTACTAAGTACTAAGTGATAGTATCAGGAAGCAGACCGCGAACTGAAAAGGTCGTGATTTCATTACCAGGTTAGATTGTAGTATACTCGTTCTAGCACTAGCTTAATATGTATAAAACAAATGAATAATGCACCAACTTGCAAGGCATATTTTAGTTATATTCCAGTTGATTCTACCAAATAAATTGAATGCCACACTTCATCATCGCGGTCCAACACGACTCAATCGCTGAATATAAGTTAGTTGCAAAGCTCGGTCCTGAGACACCAGCCTGCATCGACTCATTTGGTCTGCATTACGAGTCTGCTAATCGTAAGGGCCAGTTCACACAGAGACGCGACGATGCGATGCTTGAAGAGGCCAGTGGTTTCACACCGGGAAGCGCGCCGCTGCGAGACATATCGCAACGTCGTCGTCGCAGGTAGTTCTACATGAGTAAATAAACAGCACAGTGGCAAAGCTTCCTAAAAGAGCGTGCTAAATTGTTACCTATTTTGGTAGGGTTGTCACAATAGGTGAAGACAAATTAAACAAAACAACACCTATCATATTATTGTCACTGAAGTTACGGTATACAAAATTTCAACTCAATCAGACATCGGGAAATGGACAAATCTTACTTGCAATATGTGAACTTAACCCACATCCCTACTACATACCGACCCACCTACATAATATCTACAAATATTTAGTAAAAGCTTGTAATATCCATAAAAAGGTAAAAACTCACAGTGTAGTACCTTCTCCTTATTAAAAAAAGGATCATACAATAAAATAAAGATACTTGAAAAAGTAATAATCAAATATATACTTACCTAGTACTCCTTGGGATAGTTAATGTATCATATATTTTTATTTTTTCTATTATTATTCATACACACAATACAATAAACAACCATTATTAATAATACCACGTTTTTACATTAAAATATCCAAACTTGGAACTAACAAAACAAACAACGTGCGTCGCACTGACCCTGAGATTATTGTCCACTGGTTGTGCCAGCGTAACCAGTTTTTTCCAGTCTCGCCGCGTATGTGACAAGCGGCCAGTGGTGACGCACACATGCCCCGCGTGCTTGTAGTAGTGCAACCGATTCGCGCGGTTGTATGAAGCTTTATCTCTGTTCCGTTTATTTACTCATGTGGCAGCGCACCGCACTTGCACGATGCGCCTACCGACGAAGTTCTGGTGCGGCGTAACACATGAGTAGTTCTTTACTCATGTGGTCGTGATGCGTTGCGCTACGCCGCGTAACATATTACCTGAATAAATGTATATCGTTTAGTGTAGTAAATAAAGTTATATTTTGCACCATTATACGCGGTAGAGCCATGTTGCAGCTATATTAGTAGTATAGTTGTAGCACATATGGGTCGGCTCAACCGGGGAAGGACCACGCTCTCACAGAACAGCAGCGTAAAATAGCTTAACGCTGCTGTGTTTCGTATTGTGAGTTGTGAGAACCGGATACCCTTTTTACTGGAAAAGAGACATTCCATCTTAGTCCTCAGGGGTGACAACGCATCTGCACTTTGATTCTTTATTGAGGATAGATGTAGCAGGATGTACTAGGTGTATGTACTAGGATGATATGAAACAGGATGTACTAGGGGCGGTAAGAACCGCCCAGGCACGCAGGTGTACGGTGTGCACTTAGTGTTATTTTTAACTGAAGTGAGCCAGATAGATATATAACTCTAAAAGCTGATAACCATTGAGTGATAAAGATCGTTGAGTGGCAATTTTATCTTTTTATGCAAGTCATGCTAAATAGAAGCTATGTAAAAAGGTGGTTTGTAATTACAATGCAGTTGTTTTGTTGATGCTAGCGTGGTATCATTATTACATGTAGACTTCTTGATGACTGTGATGACGTGTTGCGAAAATAAATGTTTTTAATGAAACTTTATGTATTTTGATTTTCGATATCTATTTTGCCACCAATATTTGACTGAAACTCAGAGTCACGGCACGCCAGTGGTTTCCTACCTATAATCCAATCGTAACTATTCGCAACCACGTGAGCTGTTGACTATGTAGTGGCGGCGTAAGAATATCCACTACCCCATAACGTCACACCTTAGGGAAACAAACAAAGAAATGGGCAGGTCTTTCTAATAACACCTAAGAATAAAAGAACTGTGATTTTCGATCAGCCTGCCAAACATGGCAACTATGGGGAGAAGAGAAGAGGAGAGTAAATAATCTATGAGGAGGCCTATGTTTAGCAGCGGACTTTTTATAGGCTGTAACGGATTATAAGCTGTAACTGTACCTTGAAATTAAATTATTTAACGGTTTTTACCGATATCGATATCGATGTCGATACCGGAGCTCGGATAACGCATTGTTTTTTTTTTAAATTTACTCTTATTAGCGTTTTTATATGAATAATAAACATAATGTGAATTTAAAGATTCGCTTTTTATAAAGCGCGCTTTTTCAGTTACCATCTTGTTTTTTTGCCCTTTTTATTACCAAGATCGATTTTACAGCTTGAATTGAATACTTGGCTTTTTGTCATCAGACACAATAAACACACGAGTTTTGGCGGAAACATAACCGCCGGCGGAACTTCCCCTAATACTATATTATATATCATCATTGCTATCCACTATAAACCCTCTCTTAACCACAGGTTTCTACGGAAAACTGTATATGGTATTTTTGTGCAACTTCATCAAGTTGCCGTACCTGCGTTAGCCAGTACAAAGTACTTAAGAAGTTTTCTTTTCTATCGACTGTCGGTTTTCCGAGTTACATAGCCAACCCATTGCCACTTCAGTTCTCTAATATTTTGAACTATGGGTGTAATCTTGAATTTACTTAAAACTGTTTCTATTCTTCTGCAGACAGTAAATACTCAACTGCTGGATAAGAATGAGCCTCATATAGTAGGGTGAATTTTCAGCTTCTACTGTCGTTTTATTAGTTATCATGTCATATTTATTTAATGATTACTACATGTACACAGATTACTATCAACAAACAACAAGTATTAGATATCATTATAGTTACCAAGCTTTGAGATTTTTAACGTACCTATATACTACCTATATGCTACCGTCGCAATCGCTTTTTGTACATGTTTTTTTTTTTACTTTACACGATTGATAATTGAGCTCCACTAAATTGAGCAAACTTTAAATAAAAAAGTTAAAGGTCAACTCTGAAGGCAAAGAAGGATTTGCCTGTAATCGCAGTTTGTAATTATACTATTCACTTGTAACTTTATTAGAGCTGTTACAAAAATACCAGTTAGGTTAGTAGGATTTCAAGTATTTTCAACCGACTTCAAAAAAGGAGGTTCTCATTTTGACTCGTATGGTTGTATGTACGTATGTTTGTCCGCGATTATCTCGCGTTTGGGTGAACTGATTTTGATGCGATCTTCAGAAAAGTATTTGTTACATTCTGGAGAAGGTTTTGGTATACAACAAATAGATATCCCATGGCTTTGTCCGTATGGATCCGTTATTAAGCGATATACTTATTAATTCAACTCGACCGATTTAGTTGATGCGGTTTTCTATTTTGAAATTGCTAGCTAGCATTCATTTTTACAAAATGTCGTTTTATCCGTGTTTACAGGCAATGAAAAACTGCTACAATATCATTAGAATATAACTATAGAATATAACTATACATATATATATATATATATATATATATATATATATATATATATATATATATATATATATATATATATATATATAACTAATGCCATTACTACCTGCTTAGTGACTAACAAAACAATCTACACAACTACAGTGCGAGGACCTTGAGATGCCAATGAATCTCTCACCGCTTTACTTGATGTGTCGCGCTTCTAAAACACGGTACCATTGGGTATGTAGATGACACAATTGTTGGGAAGAGATATCTGTCTTATACTTTGGCTAGTCGGTGCCAAGACAGTTTGAATGTAACCAATCTAGTCACGTAATATGATCAAGGCAGGGCCATGGGTATGGGTGTGACTATTGGTTTAGTGGTCAAAAATTCAATTGCAGATCGTGTGGTTATTCTGTCAAAAAATTAGCCCGGAGACAGAAAGTTGGCAATATTTCACTCCCGTGCCATGGAAAGCATGTAAAGCCTTGACCCTGCGCCTGATCCCGCTCTTGTCGTGTCGGATTGTTCATCGAACTTTGAGAGTGAGGGTATAGAGCACCTTAGCTTTTGCACACACTCGTGCACTGTATAATGCTATTTTGCGTACATGGCTAGTTTTCGTTGAGACCGGTCGCCGGGACTAAAGAGGAGAAATGTCTTCTTTGGTCCCGGCGTCATTCGGTCTAGAGGACTTTATTATGGGTGCTGAAAGGCAGTCCAAACGTCAGAAATCAAAAATACTTATGATAAAATGAAACAACAATGATAAGTATAACTTTTAACAAAAAGTAAAAACTGACTTCAAATTGCTAAAAAAGAAGTTATTTATTTGCTACCCTTAGTGGTGTAATTTATATGGAGCCACCCCTGAAGTATAAACTATTTTATTAAAAAGAATCATTAAAATTGATTCTCAATCTGTGAAGATATCATATGAAATTCTTTAAAAAATAGTCCGGTGGTCAGGATAACTCCTGAAAAGTTGACGTATCGAGACCAGCTTTTATTATTATCTTCAGAGTTACATCAATTGGTCCCCATTTCATATCAATAGCCTATTATAGTACGCGTAGTTAATAAAATGATTATAAGCTTTTATTGCTATAAAAATTTAAAGGCACTTTCATATTTTTTAGCGCTTGATAGACAAAGGAGAAATGTACCATACAGCCCACATCGATTTTATACTTTGTGTAATCGATTTATCTTGGTAAACATTAAGTATTATTTTTTTTCCCTGTAGTTGACACTAGCTGTTAAAATAATGCTATCAAAAACATAACTTGTAAAAAAGCCAAGTCTCGCAACTCAGTTCTTCTACCGTAAAAAGTTGTGAGATCCATGTAATACCAAGTCGGTTAATTTATTCAGTCCCTACTTAAGGGTCCTTCTGTCTTAAAATTACATAATTAGCTAACCTAACAAAATCTTACTGTGACCCTATCAATATCAAAAATCTTTTATGTTTTAAATAAATAAGTTGACTTGGCCATCGCATGAAAACATAATGTATCTCTCAAGTAATACAAATTATATTAAATTAGATTGTTTATTGCGATTGCCAAGTCAATTTATTTACTTAAAACATAAAAGATTTTTGATATTGATAGGGTCACTATAAGATTTGGTTAGGTTAGCTAATTACGTAATTTTAAGACAGAAGGACTCTTAAGTGGGGACTGAATAAATGAACCGACTTGGTATTACATGGATCTCACAACTTTTTACGGTAGAAGAACTGAGTTGCGAGACTTGGCTTTTTTACAAGTTATGTTTTTGATGGCATCTCATTTCTTTTTGTAGATAGTTATATCTAGGTACCTATCTACACCTATTATTCCATTATATTATACATATATAGGTACACTGATTGATTCACTGCAAATGTAACTTTGTAATCTTATATATTTATATGGGATAACAAAGTTATATATGCAGTTGGTGTATCTCGAAAACTGGACCGCAATTGCAAAATATTTTAATTTTTCCTTGATTTATATATTAAACCATAATTGTATTCCAAATTTGAAGCTTCTATGTCTGCTAGAAGCCTAGAAGTGCCTTAGAGTTTTGATGATCGGTCAGTCAGTGAGTGACAAAATTAAGAAACTTTGACTAGTTATAATTCTTAAACTACTGGATCAAGTTTACTGAAATTTGAAACATACCGAGTTTATAAAATGCCTACTTGGTTAGTGAAAATTCAGGCTTCTAGTTTTATCTACAACAAATGTTGAGGACAGCTAGAGACCCGCCGCCCCGTCGCCCCTTCGTACCCCGCTACCCCCCGCGCACCCCGCACACCGGCGCCGACCCAGTGATGTCGGCGTCCAATCAGCGCGCGTGTGGCTCCATTTGTCGTCGCACGGCACTACTCACAGACTGAGGCACCTTCTTGCGAGATATAAGAAGGGCGTCTCGGTCTGTGAGCTGTTCATTTGACTTCGGAGCGGCACTTAGGAAGAAACCTGAAGAAGACTCAAGACTCCAATTCAAGACCTCCCTCTGTACATAGTGTTAGACATAGTTATAGTTAGTCAGTGCCGAATTGTTGTAAATAGTTAATACAGTATATTAAAAAGTACCATCTTTTCTTCAAGCAGTCCCCTAGTATAGCTAACCTCAGATCAGTCGTTAAGTAATCAGTCACAAATAAATATACAGTCCACTGTTCATCCATTATATTCTTGGTCCTTCGAGCCGGATTCAAGCCAGAAGAAAGAAGCAAGAAGTAAGAAGAAACAAGAAAGAAGCCAATTATAGAAGAAAGAACATAATTATAGAAGAGAGAAGATCATTATAGAAGATCTTCAAGGAAGAAAGAAGTTCGTCGACGAAGAGAGAAGATCGTCGGTACTAATTTCTTCCCTGTTTCTTGTTACGATTACGTCACATACGTCTATTGTCTGTTTCCAGACAATTTCTTGTTTCTTTAACCGCGTTTACGCGGCCAGTGGTCACTCCCTAACGGTGCCAAACTGTGACCATCTGGTAACGCCCTTGTGGCGGGAACGACATCCATACGTGTGTCTTTTTAAAGACTGTACGTACGTCTTTTTGAAGACGACCGGAGGTCGCAACGTGGGACCATGAGGAAGACACGAAGCCAGAAGACACGGAACGATGATGACACGCCGGTAGGAATGCGCATATTCGAAGAAGCACCCGCGTCCCCGTCCGATTATCTCGCGATGGCACAAGCGCCCTCCGCCGCGCCCGCGCTCCAGGCCCCGCCCGCGCCCGCATCTACGCCCGCGCCCGCGCCCCCGCCGCCGCGCCCCGCTATGTCCGTGTCCACGACCGATCGTTTGGGAGAGGTTAGCACTTCCGCGCCGCGTACAGAGACACTCGCCGCGATTATTGAAGATCTTCCGTCTACAGAGATTAGTTCGATAGTACGTACCGTCGCGCCTGTAACAGACGTACATAGGCCCGCACCCCGCGCCCCGTCGGTTCGCTCCGCTCGTTCAGCCCGGTCGACGGCTAGTGCGATAGCTAAATTAAAGCAAATTGAGTATAACGCCGCGGAGGAACTAGCTGCAATTAGAAGGAAGCAATTGCAGTTGGAAGAAGATCTTATTAGGAAGAAGTACGCTAGGGACGTCGCGCAACTGCAAGAAGAAACAGATAGGGAAAGTGTCAACGAAGACGAGTTAGTTGAAAATAGGGTACGCGTTGATAGGTGGTTAGAAAACGTAGAGACTGTGCGGGGGGAGTCGCCTTCCCGCCCCTCTCAGCCCGCGCCCCGCATCGAGTTAGAGCAGACCCTACCGAACAGGGTAACCGGTTACGACCACAGTGAAGATGCCCAGGGGAGGACGGAAGCGAATAACGTTCAACCGCGCCGCATAGATTCGGTACAGAGGGAAGATGGAGTCGCCGTAGAAATGAACCAGGTGGATCGTCGTGTACGGGTTACGTCGCCGTCGCGCGTCCAACGCCGCACTCTATCGCCTACACATAGATCGCCACATCGCCACGCGGATCGTAGATCACCGTCGCCGTATAGGGATGTAGGTGTACATAGATCGCCATCGCCACATCGCCACGCGGATCGTAGATTATCGTCGCCGTATAGGGATGTAGGTGCGCATAGGACGCCAGCGCCACAACGTAGGCTAGAGAGAGATAGGGATAGAGATAGGTCGCTTACTCCGCGAGGGAAAGATAGGGGTATAGAGCGACTAGCGGAAGCTCTGGAGAATATGGTCAGAGTTAGGCCCGCTGCCGCGAAGCAGACGCAGGACTTGCCTATTTTTAACGGTTCGGCCGCGGAATGGTTAGCGTTCAAAGCCGCGATGAAAGAATCCACGCGTCTATATGGATTCACAGATACGGAAAATATGGCAAGGTTAAGAAACTGTCTACGCGGTGAAGCTAGGGAGGTAGTATCGGCACTGCTGTTTACCGCGAAGGATCCAGCAGATATTATGCGAACATTAGAGCAGTGTTTCGGCCGCCCGGAAGTAATTATCGATCGAGCGTTAGAAGAATTGAAACGCCTTCCGCGCCCGGGTCAAACCGCACAGGAATTAAATGCGTTCGCAATAAAGTTGCAAAATATCGTGTGCATTTTGCAAAACGTCGACGGCAAGGGATATCTGCAAAATCCAATGCTTACTAGGGAAGTAACGAGTAAGTTAAGCCCTCACTTACGGTCGCGTTGGTGTGATTATGCGGAGCACTACGGAAGTGCAGACGAACCGGACATCGTTACACTGTCCAGGTTCATGATGAGAGAGGCTGATCGTGCGTTGAGTCATGCCTATACGTCCGTAGAGCCGACTAAGGAATCGCCCGTAAGACGAGAGGCCCCGTCGTCGAAAAGGATAGTGACACGCCGCGTAGAGAATAGGGCTCGCGACGTAAAAACGTTCACCGCACAGGAGGACACCAGTAGTGCCTCTTGTATGTGCTGCGGAGGTGAACACGTGATCGCTAAGTGTAGAAAGTTAGCGCAAATGGGTGTGGACGACCGGTGGAATTGGGTAAAGGAAGAGGGGGTGTGTTTTCTATGTTTGAATAGTAAACACCGACGGTTTAAATGTAGAGCGAAGAAATGCGGCGTCGACGGCTGCAACGCCCCCCACCATGCCCTCCTTCACACCCGCAAGACCCGCGCACCCGAGACATCGGCAAAACCGGATGAGACCGTGCTCGTCGCGTCTAACGTCGCTAGTAATGCGTCCGTATTATTGAAAGTGTGTCCCATTACGTTACGTGGACCACGCGGTAGGGAAATAGATACGTATGCGTTGCTTGACGAAGGCTCGACCGTTTCGTTGATCGACGACGACTTAGCGCGCGAGTTAGGAGCGGAAGGACCGGTAAAGCCGCTGAATATTAGAGGAGTAAGCAATAGTCAGCGCGAAGCCGATAGCAGGCTAGTTAACATAGGCATACGTGGAAAATCGCGCAGCGAGATGTATAGAATAAATGCGCGTACAGTAACAAATTTACAGATAGGTTCGCAGTCGGTAAATAAAGACTGTCTACGGTTGAAACACTTACGCAACCTACCGAGCTCGGTTTGCTACGAGGACGCCAAACCGAGATTATTATTAGGCGCCGACAACTGGCATTTAATAATCACCCGTAATTTAAGGATAGGACGTCGAAGGCAGCCTATAGCTGCACGAACCTTATTAGGATGGGTGATACAGGGAACCGTGCCGCGATTCACGTGTAGGGAGGACGGTGAAACCGTATTACACGTCGTAAGCAGTAGCGGACGGTTAGATAGGGACATTCGAACGTTCGCCAGTCAGGACGAGGAGTTAACGGAACTCCTTAAACGGCAGTACGAGATCGATTCCATCGGTATCTCGCTAAAGAGTAGGCCGCGACGGGAAGAGGAGCGCGCTGTCGAGATATTCCGGCGCACCGTCAAGAAGGTCGGCGAGCAATACCAGGTGGGACTGCCATGGAAGGACGACGACGTGCGGATGCCTCCCAGCTACGAGATGGCTGCTCGAAGACTGCGGACGATCGAGAAGAAGATGGACAAATCGCCGGAGTTTCGAGACGCCTATACAGCACAAATAGACAACCTCCTGGCGAAAGGATACGCAAGGGAAGCCGAAGGGACAGAGAGAGAGGACCCCAAGAGCTGGTACCTGCCCCACTTCGCAGTACAGAATCCGAACAAGCCTGGGAAGACAAGAGTGGTTTTCGACGCGGCAGCGCGTGCGTCCGGTAAATGTTTGAACGATTATTTACTTGACGGCCCCGACTTGTTACGGAACCTACCGGGCATACTATTTAGATTTAGGGAGAACGAAATAGCCGTGTCCGCGGATATTAGGGAAATGTTTTTACGCGTAAAGATAGACCGTCGCGACCAACCCGCGCAATTGTTTCTGTGGCGAGGTAACGAGCGATCCAGCCCACCGCGGGAATACGTTATGACTTCAATGATTTTCGGTGCGAGGAGCTCGCCGTTTCTCGCACATAGTGTTAGGGATCATAACGCGCGCGCACACGCAGAGACACATCCGTTGGCACTTAACGCTATCGTACGTAGTCACTACATGGATGACTACCTAGACAGTTATGCTACGGTAGAGGAAGCGGTAAACACTGCGAGGCAGGTTATGGAAGTACACCAGCAGGCCGGCTTCACCTTAGCAGGCTGGAATTCGAACCACGCAGCCCTACTAGAAGACAAGCCGGAGGAATTACTAGCGAGCAAGCCTAAGGAGGTAGGCTTGAGACAAGACAGCCCAGGCAGAACCCTAGGGCTATTATGGATGGCCGATGAAGATGCCTTAACGTTCAACACATCCATGAACAGGGTACCGAACGAAGTAAAGACGCTGCAGAGGCCACCGACCAAAAGAGAGGCGTTAAGTGCAGTCATGTCGGTCTTCGACCCGCTGGGACTGCTGAGCTACCTCACCATCACCGCTAAGATCCTGCTGCAAGACCTGTGGCGAATGAAGAAGGTCGGATGGGACGACGAACTACCCGAGGAGGCAGCTGAGGAATTTCAGAGGTGGCTGCGAGTCATCGAGGAAGTATCACGACTGCGGCTGCCTAGGTGCTATGCTCCTACGGGGGGAGTGGTAGAGCGTCAGCTTCACGTGTTTAATGACGCAAGCAAACGTGCGTACGCATCCGTGGCGTATTGGCGATTACGATACCGCGACGGAACGGTTAAGGTACGATTAGTGGCGGCCAAGGCGAAAGTCGCCCCGATAAAGGCGCAAAGCATTCCGCGGTTAGAGTTACAGGCGAATCTAATAGGCGCGCGACTCGCGGAATTCGTGCAAGGCGAGCACAGAGTGGTAGCCGATAGGGTAGTTTATTGGACAGACTCCACTACGGCGCTCCATTGGATTCAGAACGATACGGCGCGTTACACCCCATATGTAGCACATAGATTAGGGGAGATATCGGAGAAGACGTCACCCGAGCAATGGAGGTGGATACCGACCGCAGACAACATCGCGGATCAGGCAACGCGCATTTATTATACGTACAAGGAAGAGAGCGACAAATGGTTTACGGGACCACCATTCCTGTACGAAGATGAAGATCGATGGCCTCGACGTCGGGAAGAGAAGGCAGGGGATGAAGATGACGAGCTGGAGGAAGTCGTGGCGCACCAGAGCGACACCAGGGACGCTCCACACCTGCCAGACATCAAGAGGTTCTCTTCTTATGAGAGATTGGTCAGGGCCACCGCTCGCATATTACAGTTCGTCGATGCCATGAGAGGAAAGGCGCACGGACTAACATTGGACCACATCCAGAAAGCAGAACGGATGTGGATAGAGCGAAGTCAACAAGACAGTTTTGCTGAAGACATCAGTCGACTGCAGAAAGGAAGGAACTTGGCAACCGGCAGCGCGTTGAGGAAGCTCGACCCCATATTCGAAGATGGCATACTGCGAGCTAGAGGACGGATTGACGCAGCCGATGTGGACAGTCAAATGAAGAGGCCCACCATCCTGAACGGACGCCACCAGTTTGTAAAGCTGCTTGTGGAGAAGGCGCACAAGGAAGCAAGCCACGCCAACAGGGAACGGGTAGTGAACGACCTACGCACGAGATATCACATACTTCGACTACGACCGACCGTAAGAGAAGTGGAGCGGAGATGTCTGCAGTGCAGGGTACGCAAGGCGACACCACGGCCGGCGGTTATCGGAGATCTACCACCTGAACGGTTAGGGGCATTCGCGCGACCATTCACCTACACCGGAATCGACTATTTCGGGCCTGTAACGGTAACAATAGGACGTAGGCATGAAAAACGGTGGATAGCATTATTCACTTGTTTGACGACGCGCGCGGTACATCTAGAGATAGTTTATTCCCTAACGACGGACTCGGCGATATCGGCATTGCGGCGCATGGCGGCTAGGCGTGGGTGGCCACGGGTCATCTACTCTGACAACGGAACGAATTTCCATGGGGCGGACACCGAGCTACGACGAGCAATGGAGGAGTGGGCACCCCTGCTGAAGGACTACGCGTTGACTCGGCGGACAGACTGGAAGTTCATCGCGCCGGGCGCGCCGAACCAGGGAGGCGCATGGGAGCGTCTCGTGCGCTCAGTGAAGACCGCGCTCGAAGCCACTCTACACCAGAAGAGCCCGCGGGAGGAGACGTTGGTGACGCTCCTCACCGAAGCCGAGAACACAGTGAACTCTCGACCGTTGACACACGTACCGGTCGACATCGACGAGGAAGAAGCGCTGACACCCAACCACTTCCTGCTGCTGGGACCATCGAGCCTTCCAGTAACCGCGCCGTGCACGCCTAGTGATCGTCGGGCGTGGAGAGCGGCGCAAGGACTTGCCGACGAGTACTGGAAGCGCTGGATGAAGGAGTACCTGCCGACGCTGGTTGCGCGCGGGGACTCACGGGATGTGCAGCAGCGACAGCTACAAGAGGGGGACCTCGTCGTGGTGGCAGACGGTAGCCTGCCAAGGAACGTGTGGCCGCGTGGAATTATAACGCGGACCTTTCCCGGACCAGACGGCGTGGTGCGCAACGTGGAGGTGCGGACCAGGGGCGGATTGCTGCGGCGGCCGGTCAGGAAGATCGCCGTCCTCCCGAAAGAAGATGAGGCTCGCGAGCTACGCCGGGGGGAGGATGTTGAGGACAGCTAGAGACCCGCCGCCCCGTCGCCCCTTCGTACCCCGCTACCCCCCGCGCACCCCGCACACCGGCGCCGACCCAGTGATGTCGGCGTCCAATCAGCGCGCGTGTGGCTCCATTTGTCGTCGCACGGCACTACTCACAGACTGAGGCACCTTCTTGCGAGATATAAGAAGGGCGTCTCGGTCTGTGAGCTGTTCATTTGACTTCGGAGCGGCACTTAGGAAGAAACCTGAAGAAGACTCAAGACTCCAATTCAAGACCTCCCTCTGTACATAGTGTTAGACATAGTTATAGTTAGTCAGTGCCGAATTGTTGTAAATAGTTAATACAGTATATTAAAAAGTACCATCTTTTCTTCAAGCAGTCCCCTAGTATAGCTAACCTCAGATCAGTCGTTAAGTAATCAGTCACAAATAAATATACAGTCCACTGTTCATCCATTATAACAAAGTTATAGGGTTTCAAAAATGGCCTAAACTGCTTCGAGAAAAGGATGGTACGGCCGTGCCGCTTTTTTGCTCGACTTGGCGGGGGCACTGCCGTGCCCCCAGATAGAGCGCCAAATTTAAAACATGTTAATAACATATTTTAAAAGTCAGGAAAATAATTATTTTATCAAAGAGGCGTGCACTTTTGTATTTTCCAAACTAATTTCCACTCTTTGGGGCGAGTTTTTTTTTTTCTTAAAATTTTAATGGGACCACCCTTGAAATAAAGCCTATTTAATAAAAAAGAATCATTGAAATCGGTTCACAATCTGCAAAGATATCGCGTAACATACATACAAAAAACACACACACTGGAATTGAGAACCTCCTTACTTTTGACGGCGGTTAAAAATCCGTAAAATTAGTTATATTTATGTGTATCATATGTGTTAATATAAGAAATCGGTATAGTAAACTTTAAAGGCCATAGTAGTCGGATATGCCAAACTTCTACCGGCTAAAACTCCATGGTGGTCACCATCAGGGTAGATCCCTGGATCGCCATTCAAAACGCAACCGACTCCCACCATCGCTTTGCTTTGGTAGCAGCGTAGCCAGGGGCAGTAATTGCTACGCCCAGTATCCTCGCAATGCTAACACGATGGCCCGAGTCAATAGCCTATATAAAGCAAATTTACCCCCAGACCCTCGTAAGATACACAGGTTATTCTTTGTTTCAGAGCCACAATGAGGGTAAGCGTGCTTGTCTTACTCTCAGCATTCGCTGCGGTGTCGTCAGTGTCGGGATACAACATTCTGTGTATGTTCCCGATACCATCACGGAGTCACGCCCTCTTGGCTAAAGGCATTGTCAATGTCCTCTTGGAGGCTGGCCACCAGGTAATTTAGTTTAATATAAATTCTGTTTCCCTTTGTAGATTCCATTGTTTTGCACGATTGGAAGCTTTAGTGAGGCCCACATACACATATTATAGTTATTTAATATAGAATATATACACATATAGAATAAGGGTGACTAACTAATATAGAATATATACACATATAGAATAAGGGGATAGTCATGATATAGTATTATTTGCTGATGATACTTCCTTGATTTTTAAACTTAAACGTCAATCATTTAAATGTGACGAAGTGAATAATGCTATATCAAAATTAGTGCATTGGTTTAACGGAAATAAAACTAATTGTGTTAAATTTACAACAACGAATGTTAAAAATCTGAATACCAATGTGTTTTTAAATGGGGAGGAATTGAGCCCTGTTGTATCTACTGTTTTTCTTGGCATCACTCTTGACGCAAAGCTTCAGTGGGGCCCCCATATATCCAAATTAGCAAGCAGACTAAGTTCTGCAGCCTATGCTGTAAAAAAGATTAGAGGTCTCACTAGTGTCGAGACAGCTAGATTAGTTTATTTTAGTTATTTCCATAGCATAATGTCTTATGGGATTTTGCTATGGGGAAATGCGGCTGATTCAGAAACTATTTTTGTTTTACAGAAGAGGGCCATTAGAGCTATTTACAATCTAAAACCGAGAGAGTCTCTTAGAGATAAATTTAAAGAAATTAATATATTAACTTTGGCCTCTCAGTATATTTACGAAAATTTAATGTATGTTCACAAAAACAAAGATAGTTTTAGTAAAAAAAGTGATATACATTCTGTAAACACTAGGAACAAACACAAGCTAGTGATGCCAGTTTCTCGACTCCACAGAGTCAGTAATTCATTCTTGGGGCAATGTATACGCTATTACAACAAGGTCCCGGAAAGTGTACAGGTTCTCTCTATTACCAAGTTTAAATGTTTTATTAAGCTGAAACTGTATAAAAAGGGTTATTATAGTATAAATGAATACATGGTTGATAATAACCCCTGGGAATGAGGTGGTCGCTTCCAAGCAGTTTCTAAAATAAATTTTGTAAATAGTTCGTAATCATTTATATTGTAAAATTTATTTTAAAAAAATTGTCCCGCTGGGTTTCTTGCTGGTTCTTCCCAGGACAGAGGGTTTTTTTTCGAACCAGTGGTAAAGTAAAAAATGACTTTCAATAACAATTACACATGTAATGTATATTGAATAAAAATTATTCTATTCTATTCTATTCTATTCTAAAAAACGAGCACACAGTCCACCTGATGGTGAGTGGATGGTGTGGCCCATAGACATTTACATTTATCCTCGATTGAGAACGAAAATGCAGATGCGTTGCCACCCCTGAGGACTAAGGAATGCCTCGTTTCCAGTAAAAAGGCGCTCCGGTTCTCTACACTAACCATACGAAACAGCAGCATTGAGCTGCTATTTTGTGAGATCGTGGTCCTTCCCCGGTCGACCCATTCGTGCTATACCATAATATAGCTACAGCATGACTCTATCACATAATAAAAGGAAGCGTTTCCCTATAGCAAAATTCTATCCGAAATTAATATAAAGAAGTAACTAATGAAGTAAATCTTCTATTATTCCAACATGCTCTGCTGAGCTCTCAACAGTTAATTGCAATTTTTAGTGCTGATTTACCGAAATAAAAAATATTCCAGAACATGTGAAGTCCGCCCACAAATTCTGAGTAAGCACAGACAATTCTTCCCTGCTCCAAAACTTTCAAAAAGAGCCGGGCAGTGCGACAATATAGGTTTTACTTGACTTTTCAGGTGACATGGGTTACGCCGTTTCCAGAGAAGTCATCGCATAAAAATTTGAAGCAAATCGAAGTGAGCACTACTCGCGATCTTGTTAAAAGTAAGTTACTTACTTTAAAAATTAAAGTGTCCTAGTTTGGACGGCAGTTATACAGGCTGTCCCAGTAATGGTGGATAATCTGGTACATACGTGTTCGGGCGGGGGTGAGGTGGCCTCGGTTCCCTAAAAAAATTCTATCCCAAACGGTTCGCGCTCTACGCCATGTTTTATAAAATTCCGAAAATTCATACTTCTGCTCACATTTGTGGTCATCACGTCCGCAGTTTAATACCTAAATCGGATTTTTTTTATTTTAATGTGTTCCCTAATAATGATGTTTCTAAATTATCCTTAAAAGTATTCAACTGCTATGGGTAGTATTTTACAAGACGGCACTAAACATAAGTTGAAATTTTTTACTTTATTTAACTGCTAAGTTTGAGCACCTGTGGTGAAAAAAAACGTATAGGATCTGTGTGGCCAACCATTTATAAAGTTTGCCTATATCATAAGGATTCTAAAACATTAGCATACCATGTACTTCATGTCATTACTTACTGAGCTATAGCCGTTAATGTGTAAAAGTAGGCATTTCATTACAAAATTACAAAATTATTGGCAGATAGTTTTTTTTAAACATTGCATGTCTTTATTAGGTAAGTACATTTGTCGCCCTTGAAAATTTTACTTTACTACCTGCTCGCCTTGTTTGGACGAGTTCTAACCTGTGTAAGCGAGACAACAAAAAATCTAATGGGTTAATATCAGGTGATCTTGGTGGCCACAATATCAGTCCCATTCGACCGATCCACCGGTCACGGTTGGCTTCGTTTAGGTAACTCCTTACTTGGATGGCGTAATATGTTGAACAACCATCATTTTGGAGCCACATTCTTCGCCGGATGGCTAGTAGCTCATATTCTAATAAATGACGCAGCTCATTTTGCAGAAATTCTAAATAATTGGCTCCACTTAGTTTACTCGGTTTGTTCGCTGCCAACTGTGCAGATTATGCAAGTTAAGGTATTCGTCTCTTTTACACGTTGACTCGTCGCTTAACAAATATTTTCTAAAAAAAACGCGGGATCTTCATCAATTCACCTCAGAATTTCTCTGCAAAAAGTAACTCGTGCTCGGTAGTCACGTTGTTGAAGAGTTTGCATACGTGTAAAGGGTGAAGTCTCCATTTTTTGACAATCTGATGTGCTGTAAAGTGGGATACTCCAGTGCGTTGTTCGATATCTCGCATCGTCTCCTTTTAGGAAATCGGCAGAAAAGATTCGTCTATTTAGACGAATCTTTTCTGCCGACTTCCTAAAAGGAGACGGTACTCAATTCGACTGCTCATGCGATGTCGAGAAGGTCGAGATACGCACTAACCATATTTAACAATAACCAAACACGAATTCATACAATGGAGAATCTGTCGATCCTTTTTACTCACATTAATCCTAAGCACCGTTTATCTCTTAAAATTCGTCCAAACAAGGCGAGCAGGTAGTAAAGTAAAATTTTCAAGGGCGATAAATGTACTTACCTAATAAAGACATGCAATGTTTAAAAAAAACTATCTGCCAATAATTTTGTAATTTTGTAATGAAATTCCTACTTTTACACATTAACGGCTATAGCTCAGTAAGTAATAACATTAAGTACATGGTATGCTAATGTTTTAGAGTCCTCATTATATAGGCAAATTTTTAAATGGTTGGCCACACAGATCCTATACGTTTTTTTTCACCACAGGTGCTCAAACTTAGCAGTTAAATAAAGTAAAAAATTTCAACTTATGTTTAGTGCCTTCTTGTAAAATACTACTCATAGTAGTTGAAAACTTTTAAGGGTAATTTAGAAAAATCCTTACTAGGGAACACATTAAAATAAAAAAATCCGATCTAGGCATTAAAATGCGGACGTGATGACCACAAATGTGAGCAGAAGTATGAATTTTCGGAATTTTATAAAACATGGCGTAGAGCGCGAACCGTTTGACGTCAAAAAGGCTTTATTTGGTGATATGTTGGAAAAACAAATATCAGATAATATGTATAATCTGAAGACTCTAATAAATAAAATAAAATAGAAAATGAATCAAAAAAAGCACAGACAAATAAATACGAGTTCAGTGACTGCGGCCTTATATGTGGTGTTCTCTATAGTGAAGATACGACAGGAAATGACGGGGTCCAGTGTCTAATATGTAATAATTGGACACAAGATGGATGTATTAAAGGTGAATCTACATTATTTACATGCCCTGGGTGTTTAGCTGATTGTGTTTCTCTCACAGAATACCAGCGTAAAATAGCAGCTTAACGCTGTGCTGTGTTTCGTATGGTGAGTGTAGAGAACCGGAGACCCTTTTTACTGGAAAGAGGCATTCCACCTTAGTCTTCACGGGTGACCACACATCTGCATTTTAATTCGTAATCGAAGATAGATGTAGATGTCTATGGGCCACAGCAACCACTTACCATCAGGTGGACTGTGTGCTCGTTTGTCACCCTTATCCTATAAAAAAAGGAAGGCGAGGCAGTCCCTCACAAGATTGGTGCATGCCTTCCACTTTCATACACTTTCCTCGGTCTGCTTCTTGTATGTACCAATAGAGTCCACGACTTTATCGAAGAAACTCACATTACTGGCGCGTCCAGATAGTATGCCGTGTAGTGGCCGTCAAAAAGTTAATAGATCAATGTGTCGCTATCGCGGCGTAAGAAATTGGACAAACTCATATTTATTTTTATAATAAACTAGTGATCCACCCCAGCTTCACAAGGGTGATATCGGTATCTCGACAACAGCGTCATTTACAGGTTCATATGTTAATGTAAACCATCCAGAGAGCCAATTAATAACAAAAAAAAAATCATCAAAATCGGTCGAGCCCTTTTTGTTTTAGCGAGACCAGAGTAGGACGACGCCTTTGATCTCGTGGTAAATGCCGACAACGTCTAGACAGCGTATGGAGGTTAGGGTTATCACAAATTAACAACTTTTACTAATTTAATTATTTATTTTAGATCTACATCGTCATCAACAGCATGATTACTAATCTAAAAAATAAGTAACAATTTGTTCTTAGATTTTCCTAAAAGTACTCAAAACGTTAATTGCACGCCTCACAACGCGAGTGAGTACTCTACTCTCGATATGTGGCCATACCTCAATTTCGCTACATAAAATCGTTCTCATACTCTTAGCTAGACTTCAAATCCATATTATTATTAACGTTACAGTGACTACAGACATTGAATTATTACTTTATTTTATAATTGATTCTTTAGGCTTTCGAAAGTTCTTCCAACTAAATCAGGTCTTCCAATAACTTCCATCCATAATTTGCATCTGAAATTTTTAAATAAAATACTTATTAATAAATTTTCATAATTATCACCCCCAGAAACCTTAAAATTGACATCCATATTGTATTATTAAAAAAAACCACCATCTTGGATATGAAAATTGATGCCGTTTTCGTAATTGGCACCCCAAGAAACCTGGCAATTGACATCCATAACATTAAAAAAAATTATGTCCACCATCTTGGATTTAAAATGAATTCCATTTTCGTAATCAGCACCACAAGAAACCTCGACATTGATACCCAGATCATAATATTAAAAAAATGTCCACTATCTTGGATACGAAAATGGATGCCGTTTTCGTAATCATCACCCCTATAAACCTTGATATTGACATCATTACATTGACATATTAAAAAATGACCGCAGTCTTGGATTTAAAAATAAATGCTAATTACGTAATTAGCACCCCGACAAACCGCATTTAGACAAGCAGCATTTCCAGTCCTTACGGCTTGTTATCTAATGTTTAATAATAATGTAATGTAACAATTGGACGTAGTTATACAAAAATGTTCCAACCCACAAGCCATTAAAAAATGAGTTAAATATACAGATCTATCTTACTTATTTTGACATCTTCGCGAAGACGACTGACTTGATATAACAGAATTCTTTTAATAAGAGAAGCCAAAAAGTAAAGAAGAAGAACTCATTTTTGAATGACTTGTGGGTTGGAACGTTTTTGTATAACTACGTCCAATTAATAACACTACTTTCAAATATTTTATTTATTTTTATTCATTATTTTTTCCTAATGCAAATAAACATAATTTTGTTTGTTTTGGCACAGCAGTTTGCTCTTGTATATTATTTTACTTAAACTAAGTATAAAATACTGTTAGTGTAACAGAATATTTAAAAAATTTTGGTATTTACATTATTTTACTTCATTCATTTCATCATTCATTTATTTTACATCAAATTTATAATAATCCTATATTGCTGTTTCCTACCTACTATATTTATAACTACTTTAGACTAAAATAACAAATTATATGAAAAAAATTAAAAATCAATTATAAGATGACAATTATTTAACAATAAGCTATTTAAAAAAAAAGCCTCCATATGAACAGTACCTGGGCAACTGAACAATTCAACGTATGAAAGATATTAATATGGTTTCCTCGGGGACGACACATACCTATTTAAATAAACTAGGAAAGTAAAATATTATCTAAATACAAAACTTAGTCTCTTGATCACTTGATTCATGTAAATGTGAGAAAAAAGGTTATTTTATAAAAATTAAAAATAATTATATTATGTACAAAAAATATATTTTTTTTATATATGTATTACAAATGCCTATCTAATACCTGTTCAGGGTTTTGATTTTTTTTATTCTAATACCACAGATTAAGTAACTACTACTATTACTAGATAACTTGTACTAAATTATACATTAAAAATGAAATGGAAACAAGTAAAATTAAAGACAGTACAACCTTGATGTAACAAATCTGACGGGGATTAGAAAATATTTGTTATACCAAGTAATTTGTTACATTAAGGTTTATTTCGTTGTTTGTTCATAGATAACACCTAGTTGTAGGCCGTATTTCAAACAACTAAATATTCTTAGATAATTAATAGAATCAGGCGTCACTTTGCAGAAATCCATTATAATGGGGTTGTTACAAATTAATTTGCTTAATTCTGCATAAAGAAAGAAAATGATGTGTCCTGTCCAGTTTTAAGGGGACGTCCCACCCTCACTCAATCGCGCGCACTATACCCGTCACCGTCAATTACAGCACTACCTGCAGCACCACCACTCTAGGCACAACACACCACTCTCGAAAATACGACACATGTTTCACCACTACACATGGCATTCTCAGGTGTAGTAGACTCTGCGGAGGCTGGGGACCTGCGGTGCTGGGGGGTGGTAGTGCTGTAATTTTTTTTTATAACATTTTGTTTATAACAACCCCATTAAATATTCTTACCTTACCCTGTACATACATTTATGATTTATGCCTGTTTGTCCGCAAAAATAATAATATTTTCAATAAGATTAAAGATACACATAATATAAATACACATAGGTAATAAAAATAAATTATACCTACCACAGTCACAAACAAAAATGTTAAATACCAGCCTCTACTATATGGCAATAAAAGTTTACAATAAATTACCACAGAAAATAAAAAACATATCAGAATTAAGCAAGTTTCAATCAAGACTCAGTAAATATTTAAAACATAATCCCTTCTACTCACTACTCAGTGGAGGAGTATTTAGATAAAACATAACACTATTATTTATTTTTATATTTATCTAGCTTCTAAGTATATTTTATGTTTTACATATATAAGCACATTTTTAATTTAAGACCAATTATGTACACTTGTATGTATTATGTAGTATGTATTGCAAATAAATGATTTGATTATATAGAGGTTAGGTTGGTCTTAAGCAAACTTAAAACAGTAAAACACATTGTAATAAATGCCTTACAATACTAAATATTAATTTATTATGAGAGTTTAAATTCCTGGATTGTCTTACAATAAATTGAACATATCTGAAACTGTTGAGACAAATTCTTGTTAGAATACTTTATGCAGAGGCTAATAATTGTACTTTCTATTTATGTTTTGCAATGATTGCAAAATTGTTATAAAGAGGTTTCTTAAAAAAGTTATTTGTAATGTAAAGATTTATTTTGTATAACTCTTACTGCCCAGTTCTAGGGGATTTCTAAGAGGTTCCTTATATTAAGGATGTACTGTATTAATTTTCTAAGGCCACTACAAGTGTAGGAGTGGAATAAGAGAATCCACTACCCCATATCATCCCATAGGTGTGGTAAAAGGCAACCAAAGGAAACTGAACAGAAGATGGGCAGCAGCATCTTTCTGATAACAGCCCAAATTAATAAAATAATCAGTTTCCAATCCGGAGGTCTATTTTCAGTAGTGGGCTTTTGCTAGGCTGTAAAATTATATATCCTCCGAGTTCTGAAGAGTTAGTAAGCCTTGGTATTCCATTTCTTTGTACATTATATCTTGATTTAAGGTGTGTAAAATATCTTGGAACCTTTGTCTTAACGCCAAATTCTCCATTCCTGCAATTTCATGTTGAGTTCTTTGCCGGCGTTGCTTTAACTCGTCCAGTTCTGTTTTTAATTGCTCTATTCTAAATTGCATATTATCTTTAGACATATCCCGTGATTGAAAATCACCATCTTCTTCTGAAGACATACCTCCACCTTTAGATACGACAGACACTGCAGGAGTAGTAGCACGACTGTGGCTCGCTGACCTCTTAGAGCTTTGTCCCCCTTGGAACATTCGTGACTCAAACTGAATTGGAAAATCTCTCTTTGAATGCATGTCTCCTATACCATGCGTTGAATTTGTATCAGATAAACGACTATCATATGGAGATAATCGGCTATCTTCCATCTCAACATTAATATTATCATCATCACTGTCACTTACAGCTCCTCCAAATATATCAACAACATTAGACGATTCGGGATTAGTAGCATCAGATGTTATGGATTCTCGTTTAGAACTTCGCTCAACTTTTGTTTTGCGTTCAGGTTTAGACTGTGAAGATGAAGCAACTTCTTGCTTAGGATGGTCGTCTTCCTCTTTGATTACTTCCCACGTCACACTAACAGCTTCATTATCTGCGCGAAGGAGTCTTTTCACTTCCTTTTCTATTTCGGGAGCTTCCACATACTTTTTCTTCAAAGTTTTTCGGAAACGTCGTTTACGTACATTCTTTGTAGGTGGAGTAATACCATGGGGCCACAAAAATTTTTTATCCACTTTATGGGGGTCTTTTTTCTTATTTTTTACTGGAGACTCTTCTTCTACGCATGGGGTATCAGGTTCATTTTTACATATCATCATTTGACAAATATCTGCAGTCTTATAGAAACTTTTATTATCAATTGTCTTTAACGATTCAATAATGGTGGGTAAATCGACTATCTTTGCATGCATCAACCAATGATCAAATCGCACCTCACCCTGCCTCATATCGTTTTCTATTTGAATAGTCAAACGATTTTTGAGATTTTCCCCTGACTTGAGTACCTCTCTGAGTAACTTTGCAGGCTCTTCAGGAAGTCTGAGTACGAATTGCGACTCAAGTTCAGCAGGATATTCGGGTTCTCTTTTCTCTCTATTCATTGTCATCATGTAAATTGATTACTGCGGCCGAAGTATATAGTAACTTTATCAAAAGGAAACAACGCCTCTACACAAATTTAGTTATTAAAAAATATACAATATTTTGGTACAAAATAGTAAACACTAAATTTTTTATCTAAATACGTTAGAAGTCAGGACAAAAATTTTAGGTCATAGATAAATATATATGTAGCAAGTTTTAGGTTAGCGCTTATGTTGTTGTTTTTATTATTCGCTCGAGAGAGCTGGCAAAGGAACTAAGCCATACAGCCTTGTCTTTTTTTATAAATGTATAATTCACTGCTTCACAATATGTTGATGCGTCACATTATGCAGCCCTTGGGAGATTTTGACGGCAACTTGAGCCAGCAGACAGCTGACAGTTGGCGATGGTATCTAAAGGCGCCTATGTAGACAAACAGCTTATCTTGAGAATTCATCACCGTCAGAGCACTTGTTTCACCGTTTCCACTAATAGTTCACACGAGCAGACAGTTAATACATAAAATCGCACCACTTTTACATATCAAAATCCACTTCAAACTATTATTTATACTATAAGGCCCGCCACATACATACGGAATTACGTTTTTGGATTCCGTTTCGATATTCCGATTCGGAATCCCGAACGCAGCAAGTGCATATAATATCTATGACCCGCCACACACGTATGGTATTTTTCCATTCGAAATTTTGCGGGCAAAACGGGATTCCGTATATGTGTGGCCGACCCGTTCGGAATTCCGAAACGGAATCCCGAAACACAATTTCGTATGTATGTGGCGGGCCCAATACAGGAGCAGCAAACCGCCGCCGGTCAAGTTTCCGCCAAAAACCTGCTTAGCTTATGTATATTGATTTGATTATTGAGGCAAAGACAAGACGGGCAAATAACATAGAGATAATATAGATAGAGTGGAGAAGCCATATGCTTTTCTGCAAGTGGAACTGACGCGCTGTTAAAAAGAGAAAGAAGATGAGAGTTGCTGTCTGTCCTTCTCTAACAACAACAGAGCGCATGCGCGGTATTATTTTGTCATGTTAGGTTAGCTTGACAACATGCGTCGTTAGAGAGAGACAGATAGCAATCTTGATCTTCTCTCTCTTTCTATCGAGAAGTCACATTTGCGGTTGGCTTCCCTACTCTAAAGAGTCAGGTTAGGCAAAGGTCACTGACCATACAGCCTAGTCTGATCTAGATTTAGTTCACAAAATTTTCTTTAACTCATTATGATTGACATTACATTATTTAATACTGATGCGTGACAGGTATAGTGCGCGCAAGATAACTCTGCGCGCGGCTAAAATTGGAACTAATCGTGTGCCGCCATCTTACTGTTGGCATTACATGGCAGGTGCAGGGTGAGGCAACTTTGTATGAAAGCTGAAAAATCTGCACACAATCATAATTATGTCAATATGCGTGTTGGGCTTGTAAAAATAAAGCGAGATAAAATATCGCTGTCTCTTTCTTTGATGTTGTTTTAGATTGCCATTTTAAAAATTAGATAAACAAATTCATATTATATGGGATGAAAATAAAAATGTTAATTCGGTGTTAAGCTTTTATCGGTTTGTTCTTTAAAGTATAATTACATACATTTTACTCAGTGATTCGCACAATTAGTTTACCTATTAATTGATTTAAATTAAGTTATTAAATATTAGCAGAATTGTATCAAGAGAAGCCATGAATTAATAGAAGAAGAAAAAATGATATTTGTTTGTCAACGTCTTTCATATTGAAAATTATTTTCTGAAATTTATTAAAATTTATTTCATTGGTTTAGTTTTTAATATTTATTATTTATTTTTGGTTAAATTCAGTTACATGGACTTCATTTTCGTATGTACGCGAATATACAGTCATAATATCGTCGTGAATGAACAGTAAAGATTTTTTTCTTGTAAAGATTGTTTTTTGTCTTGTCAATATCTTATACAGAGATGTTAATTCTGTATAAGATATTGACTATAAATGAATTCATTATTTCAAAGTTTTATGCACGATTTGTGGTCATCATCGAAAGTAAGTTAAGTGTTGTGCAAATAAAAAAGCACAAAATCTGATCACTTTCTGCAAGTTTCCTATGATAGGAAAAGCACAACTTATGACAATATTGTGGTAAGGCTATAAACATTTCGAATTTATTGGCCTTTATTTGTATTTGGGTTTATTACTATATTGACTCGAATTGTATCTGTTTCAGATCACGTATTTTGGCTGAGTTAAGTTTTCATTATGAGAATTTTGCTGATTTAAATTTACGTTAATGTTCTGTGAAGAATAACTCCCTGACAATAACATGTGTTATATATCAGTAACGAGCGAGGAAATATTATGTGCAAAAGCAATAAAAACATCAATAATAATGTGTAGTTCATAAAACAATCTGTCTTCCAGAAAATAAAATTACATAACTATACTTTTTATAGTTTTATTTTATCCCACATACTAATCTAAAGTATATTCGAGTAATTTTGGTGCAATCTCTCAAATATATGGGAATTTACCCCACAGGTTTGTGAGGCTTGAGCCAAAATTACTCGAATAAGCCTTAAATAAAAAGTTTAAAGTTACAGAATACAAAGGTTTGAAATTCCCGCGAAAAAGTATTACATGGGCGTCCACCGTGGCGCTTTTCGTATAAACACATAAACACGTGTTTTCGTGTTCTGTGGTGCATAGTTATCTTGCGCGCACTCTAGGTCACAGTGCGAAGTTCATGGGAGATTTTAACGACAGCTTAACGTTGATAACGATAAATTAAAACTCTACTATATTTTACGATGAAAATGTTAAATATTCAAAATGAGGTTCTTCTATCCGGAGAAGAAACGGCGTGGAACCCTCTTTATTGTCATTTTTTATGTCAAAAATAAAATATTTTTAATTAAGATTTTAAAGAAAAAAACAACCAAAGCATGTTCTATAATAATATTTAACAGAAAAACAAATCAACTCACTAAATTGAATAATAATATTATCATAGCAAATAGGAGGTAAGTCTGCTTGGTTAACCCTAAACAGCAACCTTTTACTTCCCACTAAAATCGTTTGGTATTTTACTGCATTCACACAGACTCCATAGCGCGAGGACTAATCTTTAATTGTGTATAAACTCTGGTTTAATTTGCAAAATCCCATTATGTAGATCTTCAACACCACAAAGCACATATAGCTGCAGATCATCGGAGTACAGATGGTACGAGCAATCAAAATTATGAGTGATAAAGTTTATAAAAACTGAGAAGATGATAGGAGAGAGTATACCGCCTTGCGGTACGCCACATCCAACTTCTGCTCAAACTGAGGTCATTTGACCTACGTGAACTGACTGCTGACGCACGCGAAAATAGTATGCAAGCTATTCTAAGACAGTGGGCTTAAAATTAAGAATTAAGGATAGGATGGAAAGAAGGATATCATGACCAACTGTGTTAAAAGCATTAGAAAAGTCAACTAGGACTAGCACTGCTATCTTTTTTTCATCCATACCTTTTCTAATGTCTTCATTGACCTTTATTAGAGCAGTAGTAGTGCTGTGACCTGGGCAAAACCCGAACTGAAATGCACTCAGTAGGTTATGTTTCAAGATAAACATAGTGATTTGCTTATGAACACAGACTTCTAAAACTTTAGAGAGGAACGGCAGAATTGATATAGGGCGAAAATGGCTGGGAAGGATAGGGGCCGGTACCTTAGGAAGGGGCTTAACATAAGCCTTTTTCCAATGACTAGGATATTGCCCCGAGTCAAGGGAAAAAATTATAATATGAGTTATTGCCGGGAAAAGAGGATCTAAGATAGCGACGAGTGACGACCAAAGTTTCTGCTTAATTCATCGCAGCCCATGACTTGATTGCTAAAATAAACTTCTTAACTTAAATGCTGGAATGTGAGGAGATTGCATTGACGCAATAACATTTAAAGTGTGAGTGCAATCTCCGAATTCCAAGCACGACAAAACCTATGGATTTATAAGAGATTTGTTTACAGGAGGTCATGCACGACTGTACTCACGCCTTCACGCAGGAAGGGACTTATTAACGGATGATGTAGCTTACGTTCTAAGAATGCAACTTCCAAACTCAGCAACTTTAAATATTTATGTAAGCGCTACTTGGAAGGTGCTTATTGGATGGTGATATCTGAGCTTTTGATGTGGGCGCATTAATTCTTCATTACTCTTAGCACTGAATTCAAAAGATAATAAGTGAAAATTATATTATTTTAGAAGTGAAACTTTTGAATTTAGTACAGTATTAAAAATAACTTTTCATCGCGGGGGCTGCATGAGTATTATTTAACCTAGTTATGTAAAATCTAGATAAATAAAATGATACAGGTTTACAGTTGTGCGCGCATCACGGAAAAACTAATAGTAGATTTGAATTGCCTTATCTAAAAAAATCTAAGAAATATTGCCATACGAGTATCTTCATTTAATATAAAGTTATTAATGTTTTGAGAAACAACGATTTTTATAAGCACTACGTGTTCAGTGATGTATGTTTTCTTGATATATCGAGCAAATCGGACGAAGTCGCGGATATCAACTAGTATAAAATAAAAGAAGAACGATATGTCTTAAAGAAGTTTCACTTCGTACGTGTGTACACAATTAAAAGCACATTTTTTTAGATTTTCAAGTCAGTTTTTCCCTTTTCTTTTAGTTTGTTTTTAATATTATTAATGTAACTGACTTGTATAGCTAATAAGATAATTTTTAAAATAAATTATCAACGTTTGTAAGTCACCCGTAGGCATCATCATCATCATTATCATGATCACATAGGCCTCCACCAAGAAATGCCACTGTACTCGGTCCTGAAACCCCTGTATCTGACCTGATTATCCATCGATTTTCTGCATGTATTACCAGGTCATCCCTCCATTTAGTATGTGTGGGGCGAGGGGTACAGTTCACTTACCAGTACGAGGCTGCCGGCAGTGATGGGGTTATGTCGGATACTCTTGTTCTACTTCGGATATCATAATGCTTATCGTCACGCACAGTCCCTGACGGGGTAGCCAGAGAGAACAGATCGTCAAGTGTCACGATCCTTACATACCTCTTTCGCTTCTTTCAGATTCATTATCTTCTTCATACATGCACGTCTAGGTATCCGAGTACTCTTGACCCTCCCCTCTTCGAGCAATTTGCTCACATGGTCTTCGAAAGTTAGTCTCGGTCTACCTCGACACCTTTTAATATTAACTTTCGCGCTATATATTTTCTTCACCATTCGGTCTTCACTCATTCTCTCAACGTGCCCAAACCATCGAAGCACGCCCTTATCAATTTTTGTGATAAGGTCATCTTTCAAACCTTCCATATTGCGAATCTCTTCGTTTCGCTTTCGGTCAGCCATGGTGATGCCGCACATTTTACGAAGAGATCGCATCTCCACTGCATTCAACTTGCTTTTATGCTTCTTCTGGCATACCCAGGTTTCGCTGCCATATAACAAAGTCGGTACCAACACTGCGTTATGTATTGCAAGGCGTGCACTCTTCACTACGCCTTGCCTTTTGACTAACGCAGTCAGGGCACCATTGACTTTGTTCCCGGCAGCGACACGCCTGTCCACATCTAAATCACATCTTCCATCCCGGCTAAATGCACTCCCCAAGTATACAATTTCATTTACCTGTTCTAGACATTCCTGATTTACCCATATTTCACACTTCGTTCTCTCTTCGTCCCTTTCAAATACCAGAACCTTAGTTTTATTAGCATTCAAGCGGAGACCTTTAATTTCACATTCCTCTTTCATACACGTGACTAATGCCTGCAGTTCTGCCTCTGATGGTGCAATAAGCACTGCATCATCAGCATACAGCAGACAATTTACTTTAATGTCACCCAATTTCACACCCAAACAGCTATCTTTCAGCTTCTGTAAACAGCTGTCGAGATACAGTATGAACAGCCAGGAAGACATAACACAACCCTGTTTTACGCCCGTTTGGACGCTAAACATGGGTGACAGGTCATGCCCTACCCGCACACAGGCTTTACAGTCACAGTAAAGTGACTGCACAGCCCTTAGCAATCGACCATCCACACCATACCCCGGCAACAGTTCCCACATTTTCTTCCTTACAACCTTATCAAATGCTTTCTCAAGATCCACAAAAGCACAGAAAATCTTCTGGTTAGCAGCCAGAAGCTTCTCCGTGATCATGCGTAGAGAAAACATTTGATCCGTGCATCCTCTTCCAGGTCTAAATCCGCATTGTGCCTCCCATAGAAATCTTTCCGATTTCTCTTGCATCCTACGTGTCAAAACCTTCGAGTAAACTTTACTTGCTAAACTGGTCAAGCTGATCCCCCGATAGCACCCGCAGTCAAAATGTGAACCTTTACCTTTATATAAAGGCACAATGACTGCGGATCGCCAATCATCCGGGACATCCCCCGTCCGCCAGCACAAATTGCACAGCAGATGAAAGCTGTCCCAGACGCGAGGCCCACCATACTTGACCATTTCAGCAGTAACTCTGTCTAGTCCCGCAGCCTTACCACATTTCAAACTTCGAATCGCACGTTCAATCTCTTTCATACTGATGACCTCAGTGTTATCGAGGTCCGGGTCTGGCGTACCAGTCTCGACGTCATCCCCGGATCCCTCACTAAGATCATCACACGCATACATTTCTCTATAAAATTCGCTCCATCGCTGCATGACGTCCGATTTTTCTGAGAGGACGTCATTAGTTCTCGAAAGCACTTTGTTCATTCTTAAGGCCTTCGCACCACTTCGGGTCCTTCCAACCTCTTTCCAGAAGAGTTTGGAGTTCTCCTTAAAGTTGTGCGACAACCTTTCGTCCGCTTCCATTCTACACCTTTCACGCACTTCCTCAATCAATGCTTTCGTGTGAACTTTCTGCAGCTTATATCTTTCGTTCATCTTCTCTCTCATATCTTTATCATTACTAGAGGCCAAGTAGTCTAACCATGCTTTCTTCTTCTTCTTTACAGCTTCTTTCACTTCTTCATTCCACCATGCATCTCTTCTTTTACTACTGCCTCTTTTAATCGTTCCACACACTTCTTCCGCTGCACTTTCCATTCCATCCCTAAGGTTCTGCCATGTTCTTTCAACACATTCTTTTCTGCCATCGATGTTGTCAAGCTTTTCGGCTACCCTCGCATGATATTTGTCCCTAGTATCCGCTTCCTGAAGCTTCCAGCTTCGGATGCGACAGACCGACTGTGGTTCTGTTACTGCCGTCCGGTAGCGCCAACCCGCGAACAGACCCCTAAATCTAGTAATCACTAGATAGTGATCCGTTCCCAGGTCAGCACCCCTGAACACTCGCGTATCCATCACCTGTTTTCGCAGTCGGTCATCCACCAGGAACAAATCGATCATACTTCTCTCATTCTTACTTTCTCTAGTATACATATGGATCTTCTTGTGATTAAACATAGTGTTTGTCACAAGAAGACCCTTTTCCTTGCATACCGCCAGTATAAGCTTGCCATCATCATTAACCCTTTTATCGCCAAACTTTCCAAGCACCGACTCGAACCCTGGTGGAGCGGTACCAACCCATCCATTCAAATCACCACATACAACAATTCTTTCGTTTCCCCTAGCCAAATCTAGAACTTCTCTTACATTCTCCCAAAACTCCTCCAGCTCAGCCCTGGACGACGAAGCTACCGGCGCATAAACAGCCAAAAGGAATAACTTCGTCAGTCCCAATTTAAAGCGAACCCAGAGAAGTCTTGAGTTCACAACCTTATATTCAGTCATAACATCGACCAACCGAGACGACAGCAGCACCCCCACTCCCTGGCGGGCGCTCTCGCTCTCCGGGACTCCGGACCATAGAGCTAACGCCCCGCCAGGGAGCTCTTCAGTACCACTGCCCTTCCGTTTGGTCTCCGACATACACACGACATCTAATTCTCTTTCTTTCATTATTTCGATCAACTCATTCGTCTTATCTCTCATGCCTCCTCTAACATTCCACGTGCCAACTCTGCACTCTGTCCTCCACCTTCCGCCGTGTCGGGCTGTGCGTGACGGGTGGCGGTCCCCATCGCCGCTTTGCGCGCTGCATTTCACACCAACGGGGACGAGCTGGTGTGCGTCGCCTTGGGGGGACACCCTAACCCTCGTTGACATGGGTGCGCAGCTAAGTAGAATTGCAGCCCTGAAAAGGGCTGGCAGGGGTCGCGACGAGCACGCTTCTACAGTGACCCCCTATCCTATATATCATAATGCCTGTAGGTATTTAAAAAAAAATCTATTATTTTTTATTACTTTAAATTTTTTTTGTTATAGCACACGACGTCACGCAAAACCCGCTACTGGGTATGGATTTCATTCGGCAGTTCGCTAGAAACATTTCTCTGGCTGCGGCAAGTTTCCCACCGGTACGAGAGGCCCTCGTAAAAGAAAAGTATGACGCTGTTATTACGGAATGGTTCTTCTCGGATATTGAGACCGGGTAAGATTTCTTTAGTTAATATGGAATCAGAAGTTACTTTGCAGGAATATATTTTATTGGACACTAGCTTCTTCTTCTGGCATGCGGAAACCTTCGCGGACGCGCACACAACTTACCAAGGTAACATTGAATCAGAGACTTTCTTACGTGGTAGAGCCATGCTGCCGCTATATTACTGCTATGGTTGTATCATGAATGGGTCGGCTCGACCGGGGAAGGACCACGCCTCACAGAATACCAGCGTAAAATAGCAGCATAATGCTGCTGTGTTTATTATGGTGAGTGTAGAGAACCGGAGACCGTTTTTTACCTGAAACGAGGCATTCCGCCTTAGTCCTTACGGGTGACAACGTATCTGCATTTTGATTCGTATTCGAGAATAGATGTAGATGTCTATGGGCCACAGCAACCACTTACCATCAGGTGGACTGTGTGCACGTTTGTCACAGTAATTCTATAAAAAAAAGATGAAGTTGTCCGTTTAATGGCGGTGTAAGAATTTCCACTACTCTGTATCGTCCCGTCGATGTCGTAAGAGGCAACAGGGGGAAATTAAAACGGATGATGGGCATCTATCTGATAACAACTTAAAGTAATAAAAAATCCACAAAGTCCTCCCTATGAGCAATCGATGAGGAGCCCTTTGTTCAACAGTACTTTTATACGCTATAATGGATGAATGGAACAGACGACTGCTGGACGTAGGTCTCTTCCATTGTAATCGACACGTTTGGCAGGCGGATTCTAGTAGACGGTGATTTCCGTTGCCGGTCTGGATCTCGTACATATAGTCTACACTAGATGGAGACACCGTTATCTATCGGAAGCCATGAGAATTTTCTGACCTATCTTTTTATTTATTTATGTTTATTCACATAGGCTCATATTCATATACCTATAAGCTCTTATGAATGGTCAAGCGAAAGATCAAATACAAGAGAATAAAAATACAATTTAACAAACCAACTAATTTTAACAGATAACAGTTTCTATCAATGTAAACATTATTTATATAATTTATAGACAAAAAAGAAATTGAATATAATACAAAATAACACTAATTTGTTACCTATTCCATAGTCGTCTCGTACGACATCCGCAGGTTGAAATGGGGTTGTGAATTCTCCTTACTACTTACTTTTTGATGAGAATACCTCTTTAAATTTTCTTTAATAGTGGGCGGCGACTTAGAAAATAGGGGATAGATACAGTTTGGTGTTGCAGCTACATATGTATCACCTACAACCAACGTTTAATTACACCACTCGATAGCTAAATAATCAAAAATTTTGTTACCTACGTTAAGTAAGGACTGTGACGCCATTGCGCGTGGCGTAGGGCGGAGCGCCGCCATTTTGACGTCATTTCGTTACGTACACTTATTCATGTAAAACACACGGCCGTGTCTACTTTGATTTTTACTTTATTCATATTTATTATCCTGTCAAATTGATTAATACACTTTTTTAGGTACGCTGCGGTCCAACAAGTACCGTGGATCATGCTGAGCGGCGTGGTGATGCATCCGTACATGGAGTACCTCGTGGACACGGTCCGGTCCTTGCCAGTAGCGCCATTTATGATGAACGATTTCCCAGCGCCCATGAACTTTCGGGATCGCCTACTCAACACCTTCAGCTTCGGTGCTATGATGTTCTCTTTCTGGTATGCATATTTTTTTCTCGACTAGCTTGTTAATGTCCATCGCTAGACATGGGCCTCTTCAATTTCAGGGAGTATTTGCCTTAATGCCTTAATCGTCAAGCTTTATTATATATATTATAATATTATATCCGTTTTCTTTCTTTGTTGGTCTGAGGATACTTGAAGTATTAATAATTATTTTAATTAATTAACGTATTAATAATTTAACTGTCAAGTTAGTTGACGAAACTTTGCAATTGCGTTTAGTACCTGGCATGATAATAACGTGTTATTATCTTATTCCCTGTGAATATTTTATTTGTTATCTTATTATTTAAGAGTGGGGTGGGGGCTCAGAATTTTTACAAAAATAATTTTGTACACGATGCTGGCACACGGCACGGCAATGCACGTGTAGTCTTGCGGATGTATTACCGTACCGTATGTATGTGCGTGTGTGAGTGAGGAATCTTTTTGATCAGTTTATTTAATTTTGACTAAAGATCACCTTTATAAGGGGTCGAAGTGGACTGTATTTAATAACTGTAGCTAGTGGACTGTATTGATTGATTACTGAACTGATATTACGCTAGGGGACTGCTTAAGAGGCGTATTACAAAAAAACGCGAAATTACAAGGTCTCCTCGTTGAAATTGTATGTTTATCGTTCGTTGCTTGAAATAATAATTATTTGGTAAAAATAGTTCATTTTCTCTTCTCAAATAAGCTCAGAGCGGATTAAAGATAACTTATTTATTTAATCAGTAATAATCATTCTCCCGGTGCATGTTTAGGCAAAAACTCCCGAAGACATGATTTGGGAGCTCTAATTTGTAGATTCTATTGAATATCGACCATCAAAAAAATATTTTTATCTGCCAAATATCCCACACTTTAATAATAATGGAATACATTTTCGTTATATGCTTTTCAGGCTAGGATAAGAAAATCGACATAATTCAAAAAAACGACCAAAAAAACTTCGATACAAGCCTCTATATTTCCGAAGTTCTACATCATTTAGACGTAAAATTTATACCAAAATAATCATCATCATTTGCTTAAACTATACTATTATTTTTACTTTTTAAATCGTTACTATTATATTTTAATTAATTAAATAAAAGTACTATATATTTCACTGCGCCGACCATCTGCGATCATTAACGCGAGGGTGGACCTGCGTCAGTTGATTTCGGGCGCTGCATCGTTTCGGTACTACCGTAGTGTGCGTTGATTGCTATCGTAGTGTGCGTCGATTACCTGCATGCTAGAACATCGTCAACTACGACCGCAATTTTTGATCGATCGGTTTAAAAATATTTTATATAGTTATAATTTAGATCACGCCTCTTCCATTAAACATGGTAGGGACAACCAGTCTGTAGCATTGGCAGAATTGAGCAAACAAGAAAATATTATAGAAAAATGTGGTCTATTCATTGACCTAGATCATTGTTATTTGAGGGTTTCACCTAATGGTTTATACAGCGACGGGTTTATTGAAGTTAAATGTCCTATTTCAGCTTTCGGAATAGATTTTGACACGGCCTTTCGACAAAAAAAAGTTAAAGCTTATAAATTCATGAATGAAGTGTAACATTAAATCAAAATAATGACTGGTTTTAATCCAAGGCCAGCTTCATTTAGCAAATAAAAATGTCTGAATACTTGCCATAATATGTATTGGCCCAGATTATGCAGTAAAAGTACTAAAATGTACAAAGACGACTAATTTTAGATTTTCAATATGTTACCCAAGTTACAAGCTTTTTATGAAAAGTCTATACTGCCTGAAATTATTGACTCGAGAAAAGTTCGGTCAATGCCGTCGCAGCAAATATTTTTCTAATAAAAAATATGGTAATTGACTGTAAGTACCGATTAAAAAAATATTAGTTACATTAAACATTTGGTTGTTATATTTATTAAAACAGGTTGCAACCGTTTATTTATTTATACAACTATTCTACCGGTAGTAGACATAATCGATTATTGACATTCAATTACGGCGTAACAATTAAAATATTTATGTGTACTTATTTTAACACTAAATTTCATAAATAATGAATAATATATGAAAATGTATATAATAATATTATAATAATTAACAATGGTATATTATTAATAATTAACAGTGGTAGTGCCAGGCGGCAGCTTTTGCTGTCGCATGGATGGGCCGGCTCGAACCGGGGTTGTACCACGACCTCACAAAATGCCAGCGTGAAGTAGAGGTTTACCTCTGCGTTTCGCTTGGTGGGTGCAGGTGGCCGGATGCCCTTTTTACTGGAAATGCGGCATTCCATCCTAGTCCTCACAGGTGAAAACGCATTTGCATTAGATCAAAATGATCTGTAACAGAGGATAGATGTAGATGTCTATGGGCCGCAGCAACCACTTACCATCAGGTGGAGTGTGTGCTCATTTTTCACCCTTATCCTATAAAAAAAATAAAAAGAAATTATATAATTATATAATAATAAATTAATAAGATAACATTAAAATGCACACATCAAAAAATATTCTATCCACTGAAGTCCATCCTAAGAAAACTTTGTATTATGGAAGATCATGATCGTTTAATCACCATACTCACAGTATTATAGTGCGAGCGAGTGAATAGATATGAAAGAAAGTATCGGTCGCGTAGCTCGCCGCCCGCTCGGTGCGAAAAATACCTAAATTTGCGAAACGCCGAAATGTAAGAGGGCTCTTAAAGAAAAGATGGTACTGTAGACTATACTGTATTAAACTATTTACAAATGCGGCTTTCACTAATTAACTATATACACAAAGGGAGTCTTCAATGGAGTATAAATTCTTCTCTCTTGATGGTTTCTCTTGAGGTTTCTTCTCTTGTTGTCTTCGAGTGCCGCTTTCGAAATGAACAACTCACAGACCAAAACGCCCTTCTTATATGCCGCAAGAGAGCGTCTTAGCCTGTGAGTAGTGTCGCACGACGATACCGCTCATTGGTCGTCGATCTGCTGCCGTGGCGCGGGGTGTGAAGGGACGACGGGCCGGCGGTTCCCTCGCCGTCCGCAACATCCTCCTCCCGGCGTAGCCTGCGAGCCTAAGCTTCCTTCGGGAGGACGGCTAACTTCCGGACGGGCCGCCGCAGCACTGCGCCCCTGGTCCTCACCTCGACGTTGCGCACCACGCCGTCCGGTCCAAGAAAGGTCTTCGTCACGATTCCCCGCGGCCACACGTTTCTGGGTAGGTTGCCATCTGCAACCATGACGAGGTCTTCTTCCTGGATTTGGCGCTGCTGAGCATCCCGGGAGTCCTCGCGCGCAACCAGCGTCGGCAGGTACTCTTTAACCCAACGCCTCCAGTATTCATCGGCGAGCCCTTGCGCCGCTCTCCACGCCCGTCGATCAATAGGTGTGCACGGCGCGGTGACTGGTAGGCCCGATGGTCCCAACAGCAGGAAGTGGTTGGGTGTCAGCGCCTCTTCATCGTTGATATCGACCGGTACGTGCGTCAACGGTCGAGAGTTCACCGTATTTTCTGCTTCTGTCAGGAGCGTCGCTAACGTCTCCTCCCGTGGGCTCTTCAGATGCAGAGTGGCTTCGAGTGCGGTCTTCACTGAGCGCACGAGACGCTCCCATGAGCCTCCCTGGTTCGGCGCGCCCGGTGCGATGAATTTCCAATCTGTCCGCCGAGTCAGCGCGTAGTCCTTCAGCTGCTGTGTCCACTCTTCCATCGCCCGTTGCAGTTCAGTATTTGCCCCATGAAAATTTGTCCCATTGTCCGAGTATATGACCCGTGGCCACCCACGACTAGCCGCCACGCGCCGCAATGCCGATAACGCCGAGTCCGTCGTAAGGGAGTATACTAATTCTAAATGCACCGCGCGCGTAGTTAAACATGTGAATAACGCTACCCACCGTTTTTCGTGCCGACGTCCTATTGTTACTGTTATAGGCTCGAAATAATCGATTCCGGGGTAGGTGATGGTCGCGCGAATGCCCCTAATCGTTCAGGTGGTACGTCTCCTATAACCGCTGGCCGTGGTGTCGCCTTGCGTACCCTGCATCGCAGACATTTCCGCTCCACTTCTCGCACTGTTGGTCGCAATCGGAGGATATGATATCTGTAACAGAACTCAAAAAGTCGTGATAAATGGTAAAGGTTCCTCCGGATCGGTAGTATCAATGGGCGTTTCTCAAGGCTCGATTCTTGGCCCATTCCTGTTTTTAATCTATATTAATGACTTACCTTATCTTGTAGGGGACAATCACGATATAGTATTATTTGCTGACGATACCTCTTTAATTTTCAAACTCAAACGGCAGTTAATTAATTATGACGATGGAAATAATGCTCTATCGAAATTAGTACATTGGTTTAACGCCAACAATATGCTCTTAAACGGCAATAAAACTAAGTGTATTAAATTTACAATACCTAATGTAAAACATTCGAGTACCAATGTGCTATTAAATGGGGAGGAGTTGAGTCTTGTGGATACCACTGTTTTTCTCGGTATTACTATTGACGCGAAACTTCAATGGGGCCCCCATATATCTAAATTAGCAAGCAGACTTAGTTCTGCAGCATATGCTGTAAGAAAGATTAGAAGTCTCACAGATGTTGAGACAGCTAGATTAGTGTATTTTAGTTACTTTCATAGCGTAATGTCTTATGGAATTTTGCTATGGGGTAATGCGACTGATATTGAAGCTATATTTGTTTTGCAAAAGAGAGCCGTTCGGGCGATTTATAACCTAAATTGTAAAGAGTCCCTCAGACAAAAATTTAAAGAAATAAACATATTAACTTTGGCATCGCAATATATTTATGAAAATCTAATGTATGTACATAAAAACATAAATAGCTTTAATAAGAATAAGGATGTGCATACTTTAAACACTAGGAACAAACATAAGCTTGTAATACCAGTTACTAGACTCCACAGAATCAGTAATTCATTTATGGGGCAATGTATACGCTTTTACAACAAAATCCCAGAACATATTCAAAGTTTATCAATAAACAAGTTTAAAAGTTTTATTAAAGAAAAACTGTACAAAATGGGTTATTATAATATCAAGGAATACATGAATGAAAATAACCCCTGGGAATAAGGTGATCGCCACCATGCTGGTTCTATTAAAAATCATTTAAAAATTGTATAAATGAAATTAGTGTTAAGTGAAATATGTTTGAAAAAAAATGTCCCGCTGGGTTTCTTGCTGGTTCTTCCCAGGACAGAGGTATTTTCCGAACCAGTGGTAAATAAAAAATGACTTTCAATAAGAATTATGTAATAATCGATATTGAATAAAAAATTATTCTATTCTATTCTATTCTTTTTTTTTATAGGCTAAGGGTGACAAACGAGCACACAGTCCACCTGATGGTAAGTGGTTGCTGCGGCCCATAGACATCTACATCTATCCTCGTTTGCGAATCAAAATGTAGATGCGTTGTCACCCGTGAGGACTAAGATGGAATGCCTCATTTCCAGTATTCTGTTAGGTCGTGGTACCACCCCGGTTCGAGCTGGCCCATACGTGCGACAGCAAAAGCTTGCTTCCTGATGCGCCTTTTCTACAAGCAGCTTCACGAAATGGTGGCGTCCATTTAATATGATGGGCCTCTTCATCTGGCTGTCCACGTCGGCTGCGTCGATTCTTCCCCGGGCTCGTAGTACGCTATCTTCCAATATGGGGTCGAGCTTCCTTAGCGCGCTGCCGGTTTCCAGGTTCTTCCCCTGCTGAAGTCGACTGATGTCTTCAGCGAAGCTTTCATGTTGGCTGTGCTCTATCCACATCCGCTCTGCCCTCTGGATGTGATGCATTGTCAGTCCGTGCGCCCTTCCTTGTATGGCATCGACGAACTGCAATACTCGTGCAGTGGTCCTGATCAATCTCTCGTAGGAAGAGAATCTTTCTACATCTGGCAGGTGTGGAGCGTCCTTGGTGTCGCTCTGATGCGCCACGATTTCCTCCAGTTCTTCATCATCCCCTGCCTTCTCTTCCAGACGGCAAGGCCATCTGTCTTCGTCCTCGTAAAGGAATAGTGGTCCTGTGAATCATTTGTCACTTTCTTCCTTCCTTGCATAGTTTACGTGCGTTGCCTGATCCGCGATGTTTTCTGCAGTCGGTATCCACCTCCATTGCTCGAGTGACGTCTTTTCCGCTATCTCCCCTAACCTATGAGCCACGTATGGGGTGTAACGCGCCGTATCATTTTGTATCCAGTGGCGCACCGTAGTGGAGTCTGTCCAATACACTACCTTATCGGCTACCACTCTGTGCTCGCCTTGCACGAATTCCGCGAGTCGCGCGCCTATTAAATTCGCCTGCAACTCTAATCGCGGTATACTTTGCGCCTTAATCGGAGCGACTTTCGCCTTGGCCGCCACTAATCGTACCCTAACCGTTCCGTCGCGATATTGTATACGCCAATATGCCGCGGATGCGTACGCACGTTCGCTTGCGTCGTTAAAACGTGAAGTTGACGCTCTACCACTCCCCCCGTAGGAGCATAGCACCTAGGCAGTCGCAGTCGTGACACCTCCTCGACGACTCGCAGCCACCTCTGGAATTCGTCCGCTGCCTCCTCGGGTAGTTCATCATCCCATCCGACCTTCTTCATTCGCCATAGGTCTTGTAGCAGGATCTTGGCGGTGATGGTGAGGTCGCTAAGCAGTCCGACTGGGTCAAACACCGACATGACTGCGCTTAATGCTTCCCTCTTAGTCGGTGGTCGCTGTAGCGCCTTTACTTCCTGCGGCACCCTATTCATAGAGGTGTTGAACGTCAGGGCGTCTTCGTCAGCCATCCATAACAACCCTAAGGTTCTGCCTGGGCTGTCTTGCCTTAAGCCTACTTCCTTAGGCTTTCTCGCCAGTAGTTCCTCCGGCTTGTCTTCCAATAGGGCTGCGTGGTTAGAATTCCAGCCTGCCAAAGTGAAACCGGCCTTCTGGTGCACTTCCGTAACCTGCCTCGCCGTATTTACCGCTTCCTCTACCGTTGCATAACTGTCTAAATAGTCGTCCATATAATGACTACGTACGATAGCGTTAAGCGCCAACGGATGTGTTTCTGTGTGTGCGCGCGCGTTATGATCTCTAACACTATGTGCGAGAAACGGCGAGCTCCTCGCGCTGAAAATCATAGACGTCATAACGTACTCCCGCGGTGGGCTGGATCGCTCATTTCCTCGCCAGAGAAACAATTGCGCGAGTTGGTCGCGACGATCGATTTTTACACGCAAGAACATTTCCCTAATATCCGCGGACACGGCTATCTCATTTTCCCTAAACCTAAATAGTATGTCCGGTAAGTTCCGTAATAAGTCGGGGCCGTCGAGTAAATAGTCATTAAGACATCAACCGGTTGCGCGCGCTGCCGCGTCGAATACCACTCTTGTCTTCCCCGGCTTGTTCGGGTTCCGTACTGCGAAGTGAGGCAGGTAACAGCTCTTGGGGTCCTCTATCTCTGTCCCCTCGGCTTCCCTTGCGTATCCTTTTGCCAGGAGGTTGTCTATAAGGAGGGTATCTGGGCTGTGTAGGCGTCCCGAAACTCCGGCGACTGGTCCATTTTTCTTTCAATCGTCCGTAGTCTTCGAGCTGCCATTTCATAGCTGGGTGGCATCCGCACGTTGTCGTCCTTCCATTGCAGTCCAAATTGGTATTGCTCGCCGACCTTCTTGACGGTGCGCTGAAATATGTCGACAGCGCGCTCCTCTTCCCGTCGCGGCTTACTCTTTAGCGAGATACCTATAGAATCTATCTCATACTGCAGTTTGAGGAGTTCCGTTAGCTCTTCGTCCTGACTGGCAAACGTTCGGATGTCCCTATCTGACCGTCCGCTAGTGCTTACGACGTGTAATACGATCTCGCCGTCTTCCCTACACGTTAACCGCGGCACGGTTTCCTGTATTACCCACCCTAGTAACGTACGTGCAGCTATAGGCTGCTTTCGACGTAGGTAAATATTAAATGCCAGTTGTCGGCGCCTAATAATAATCTCGGCTTTGCGTCGTCGTAACAAACCGAACTCGGTAGGTCGCGTAAGTGCTTTAACCGTAAGCACTCCTATCTTTAAATTTGCAGTCGTCCGCGCATTTATATTATACACCTCACTGCGCGTCTTGCCACGTATACCTATATTAACTAATCTACTATCGGCCTCGCGTTGACTGTTATTCACGCCTCGAATTTTAAGCGGCTTCGTCGGTCCTTCCGCTCCTAACTCGCGAGCTAAGTCGGCGTCGATTAACGAAATAGTAGAGCCTTCGTCAAGTAGCGCATACGTATCTACTTCTTTACCACGCGGTCCGCGTACGGTAATGGGGCACACTTTCAATAAAACGGACGCACTACTATTAACATTCGACGCGACTAGCACGGTCTCATCCGGTGTTGCCGATGTTTCAGGTGCGCGGGCCTTGCGGGCGTGAAGGAGGGCATGGCGTTGCAGCCGTCGACGCCGTATTTCCTAGCTTTACATCTAAATCGTCGGTGTTTGCTGTTTAAACACATAAAGCACACCCCATCTTCCTTAACCCACTTCCACCGGTCGTCCAAACCCATTTGCGCTAGCTTCGTACATTTGGCGATTGGCGAAGGCACTACCGGTGTCCTCCTGGGCGGTGAACGTCTTTACGTCGCGGGCCCTATCCTCTACGCGGCGTGTCAATATTACTCTTTTCGACGGCGGCGCCTTTCTTCTTACGGGCGATTCTTTAGTCGGCGCTACGGACGTATAGGCATGTCTTAACGCACGGTGTCTCAGCCTCTCTCATCATGAAACGGGATAGCGTGACGATGTCCGGTTCGTCCGCACTTCCGTAGTGCTCCGCATAATCGCACCAACGCGACCGTATATGAGGGCTAAGTTTGCTAGTGACCTCTCTAGTTAGCATCGGATTTTGTAAATATCCTTTGCCGTCGACGTTCTGCATAATACACACTATATTCTGTAACTTAATAGCGACCGAATTTTATTCCTGGGCGGTTTGACCCGGGTGCGGAAGGCGTTTTAATTCCTCTAACGCACGATCTATAATTACTTCCGGGCGGCCGAAACACTGCTCCAGTGTTCGCATAATATCTGCTGGATCCTTTGCGGTAAACAGCAGTGCCGTTACTACTTCCCTAGCCTCACCACGTAGACAATTTCTTAACCTTGCCATATTTTCCGTATTTGTGAATCCATATAAACGCGTGGATTCTTTCATCGCGGCTTTACGCTAACCATTCCGCGGCCGAACCGTTAAAAATAGGCAAGTCCTGCGTCTGCTTCGCGGCGGCGGGCCTTACTCTAATCATGCTTTCTAAAGCTTCCGCTAGTCGTTCTATACCCCTATCTTTCCCTCGCGGAGTAAGCGACCTATCTCTATCCCTATCTCCCTCTAGCCTACGCTGTGGCGCTGGCGACCTATGTACACCTACATCCTTATAACACGGCGACGATAATCTACGATCCGCGTGGCGATGTGGCGATGGCGATCTATGTATACCTACATCCTTACACGGCGACGGTGTGACGGTTACAAGGGACGTAACCCGTACACGGCGATCCACCTGGTCCATTTCTACGGCGACTCCATTGTCCCTCTGTATCGTATCTACGCGACGCGAATGAACATCATTCGACCGAACCGAACTCCCCTGGGCATCTTCAGCGTGGTCACAGCGCTCGGTTCGCAAAGCACTCCTCTCCCTGGACATCCAGAGGTCGAGTGGGCCTGACGGACCAATTGTGCTGAGGACGTGTGCTCCGGACTTGGCACCGGTCCTAACACGTCTTTTCACGTACTCCTACTCCCAAGGCGTAGTCCCGAATTCATGGAAGACAGCTTTTGTCCACCCGAATCTTAAAAAAGGCGACCGCTCAGACCCGTCCAACTATAGGCCTATCGCGATCACCTCCTTGTTCTCCAAAATAATGGAATCCATTATTAACTGCCAGCTCATGCGGTACCTTGAGGATCACCAGCTGATTAGTGACCGCCAATACGGTTTTCGTCGGCGTCGATCAGCTGGTGATCTTCTGGTTTACCTGACCCATAGATGGGCGGAGGCAGTAGAGGCCAAGGGGCAGGCGTTGGCCGTTAGTTTGGAAATTGCGAAGGCCTCGATCGAGTTTAGCACAAAGCGCTTCTTTCGAAGCTCCCTTCCTATGGGCTTCCCGAGAAATTGTGCGATTGGATCATCAGCTTCCTTGCAGATCGGAGCGTCAAGGTCGTTGTAGACGGTGCATGTTCTGACTACAAGCCTATCGCGTCTAAGCCTAAGCGGAATCCTCGGAGTCGACATATCGAGTGACGTGCAGTTTCGTGGTCACTGGAGGAGAAGGCCAAATTGGCAGAGCGGGAAAGTATTTCATGCCGGCACACCGCCTGCAACTTTACAAGGCGCAGGTTAGGCCTCACATGGAATACTGTTCCCACCTCTGGGCAGGGGCTCCCCAGTGCCAGCTACTTCCACTTGACCGCATCCAGCGCAGAGCGGCTCGAATCGTCGACGACCGAGTCCTTTCTGATCAGCTCGATTCATTGGCACTGCGAAGAGATGTTGCATCCCTTTGCATTTTCTTTCGCATCTACCACGGGGAGTGCTCTGAGAAATTGTTCGGATTAATTCCAGCCGCCAAATTTCACGAACGCACATCGCGGCAGAACTCCCGATACCATCCACACCATCTGGATGATTGGCGATCCACTACTGTGCGATTTAGAAGATGTTTTCTTCCTCGCACGGCTTCCCTGTGGAATCGATTACCATCAGCGATTTTTCCTGACCGATACGACTTAGGGACCTTCAAGAAAAGAGCGTACTCCTTTTTAAAAGGCCGACAACGCATCTGCAATTCCCTCCCTGGTGTTGCAGTTGTTTATGGGCGGCGGTAGTCACTTACCATCAGGTGAGCCGCAGGCTAGTTTGCCCCTTATCCTATAAAAAAAAACTGTATCGGAGCCGTTGACGGCAATCATGTTGTAATAACTGCTCCGTCAAACTCCGGATCCCAGTTCTTTAACTATAAAAAAAACTTTTTAAATCGTCTTGATAGCAATTGTAGCCGCTGATTACAAGTTCATATGTCGATGTTGGTGCTTATGGACAAACAGTGACGAAAGTATTTTATCAAACTCAAACATTGGAAAAGCATTAATGTCAAACACATATAATGTCCCGGAATGCAAATATTTACCTGGAACTTAAATTACAGCGCCACATGTTATTATTGGAGATGAAGCATTCCCTTTAAGAATCTACCTAACGAGACCATATCCTAAACCTCAACTATGTGATCCAAGAAAAAACACATTCAATGATAGACTATCTCGTGCAAGAAAAGTTATCGAAAATGCATTTGGTATTTTAGCTCAAACATTTCCTCTCTATGCCTGACATAAGAATACAACTTCATCCTGATAATGCTGATAAAGTTGTAATGGAAATGTGTATCTTACATAATTATATAAAATCCGGTGTTGTTCAGCATGTGTATAATGAAGAAAACACATCATCACATTCTTCATCAAACCTACCTTGACAGGGCGGCAATTACCAGGCTGCCGCATTCAATGTCAGAGAGAATTTTGCTAGGTTTTCGATTTTAAAGTTAAGCTACTAATAGCTATTTTATTATTTAATATTAAAATAAATGCTTACCATTCCTTTTAAGTTTCATTCCTATTTCATTCCACGCCTGATCCTTTTTCTGATTGTCACTGTATTTTTTATCAGTTAAATCATAAAGGTATTTATAGAATCGCGCAGACAAAATATTCTTTCCGCGATTACTGGCCGGGGACGGCGTGTGTCTGTCGGCGTCTGCACGGCCGTCTCACGATAGATACATTCATTAATAAACACTGTATAAAAGAATAGTATATTATGGTCAGCCACGACATGTGTATGGCACGCTCCATGTGTGTAAATATAAACGGAATCTTAAAGGGGAATCTAGAACATCTGTTTAGTTATCTTGGTAGAATCTACAAATACTGTATTGATCTAAACAAAAAAAAATCTCTACTAATTATTTTACTAAAGTTATCGTGTAATTAACATTTGTGTAAGATAAGCGGTGGATGAACATTAACCGGTTTGAAAAGTACTCCTTTGAGGCATACAGCGCTTGGAACGTGTACACGCCCATAAAAATATTTTTATGTAATCTTGCAAATAATAGGAAAATATTCAAAAATAGTGAAAAAGAGACTTAGGAGGTTCTGGCATTTGAACCCAGAACTGTTCGTGCCACTTTGCACTAGCGCTTATGCTTATGAGATTCGTTAATTTTAATTATTATTCAATAAGAGTACTGCAAAGTCCATTTTCGGGTTTCCTATCTACCACCTTTTATACCTGTAACATGTACACTCTTATGTTTACGAGGTTCTCACAAGTTCGGAATCGAAACCACCCTATCTATATCGTATATCGCTCATATTTTGTGTAACTTAGACAACTATACAAAAATGTCTTAGGCTGGTTTTATCGTCACGCTGCTAGACGCGCCGCTGGGCAGCGCGCTTGAACAGCGGTGCACTATAAAACGAGATTAGTGCCACGCGTTCCGCTGCTGTGAGACAGTCGTGTACAAAATGAACGTTAATGCGGTTAGAGTACCGGCTGTTTACATTTTATAGAAAAGAAGGCAACAGCGATTTAATAGAAGAATAGTTGATCCTTATAACGCTACAAGGTTACTGAGAGACGAACACGTAACATCTTTCTCCGATTTACGAGAAAATAATTATAAATTTTATAAATATTTTCGCCTATCAACAAGCAGTTTCGACGAATTATTATACTTGTATGAATCATCGGCCGGGTCCCATAAAGATCTTCTAAATCGCACTTCCTCAATTACTCGTCCCGTATCGATGTAATTGATTTTGTACACCACCATACCTAACGGCGCGTCTCAACGGCATCACACTAAAACGCATAGTGAATGTAGAAGCGCCCGAGCAGCGCGCGCTTCGGCAGCGCCGGCGATCAACGCGCGTTTACCGAACGGCGCTGCTCAAGCGCGCGACTTTAAAACGCAACTACTACCCCAATACATATCGGAACGCGCGCGCTCCAACAGCGCAGCCGAAACGCACAACGATAAAACCAGCCTTAAAGTATATAGACATTTACAATAACACTATATTTCGCGATTATCTGTGAAGTTAATATGTCTGAAGACAGCCGGCGCCGAGTCATCGTGACTGCAGCCCTTGAAACTCGAGGCAGATCAGCATAAGTCCCGGGGAGTGGACATGCATTCCTTCACATTTTTCCTGTAACCCGAATTTAGGGCATTTGCAGTCCATTAATTTACGTATAATCATTCTTATAATAACTCTGAACCAGCAGTTGGTCACTTAAACCAACACACCATTTTTAGTCACTCCAGCCGGGATAGATAATTTTACCACACCCCACTGACAAATAATATGAATTACCAAGTATATTTGTAGCTAAGATTTAAGTAACTGCTTTAGAACTTGGCACTTATTCAGATCAACAGCTATGGGCAAAGCCAACAACTTCAAAAGTCTAATGTGTTCCCAAACCCTAAACGTTAGTACCGAGCTTAGTCCCCTTTCCATATTCATGTTTTTGGTGGAATTACGTTTTGTTTAAATATTTTTCATTGCTATGCAAAACAAATACATAATTTAAATGAAAAAGACGGGAAGAGTTCTGGTGAAATGAAACTAAGCGCTAATTGCATAGAAACGCCTGGGTGTATGATCTACAAAATACAAGGATATAATATAATAGTTACCGTGAAGTCTAATAGAGGTCACTTTTATTAAAAAATATTATCTTTATTTTGTTTCGTTGTTATTCCAGGAGAGATACAGCAAGAACTACTTCTATTTACGAGCAGCATTTCGCACCTCTCGCAGCCGCTAGAGGAGTGTCGCTGCCTCCGTTCTCCGAGGCAATGCACAATATTTCCATTTTGCTTGTGAACTCGCACCCCTCGTTCACACCTGCTATAAGCCTCCCACCCAACGTGATCGAGATTGCTGGGTATCACATCGACGAGGTGGCTCCACCGCTGCCTAAAGTAAGTTTAAGATAAATAAATCTCATGACATTTTGAAACACCGTCAGTAATCAGGCGTATATCCTCTATTAAGTATCAAATGCGAATGCATTGTCACCTCTGAGGACCATTGCCTCGGTACCAGTTACAAGGTTCATCGGTTCCCTTCGTTCAAAATACGAAACACAGCAGCATTATTCTGCTATTTTTGCAGAGTGGTTATTGCCATGTAAATTTGCTGCATTGGTTCTTTTTCAATAGAATAAAAGTGACAAACGAGCAGGCAGTCCACCTGATGATAAGTAGAAGCTGTGGCCCTAGACATCTAATTCGAATCTATTCTCAATTAAGAATATAAATCTAGATGCGTTGTCACAACTGACGACTGATATAGAATGCCTCGTTTCCAGTGAAAAGGATCTCCGGTGTGAGAGCTTGGTCTTTTTTTATTCAAAGCTATTATTCTAAGCCAGCGCTTAACTACAATCCCACCTGATGGTAAGTGGTGATGTAGCCTGAGATGATGAAGCGTACTGACTTAAAAAAGCCTATTCATTCTTGCCTTGAAGACACCCACACTGTAACCGGATGGAAAGACAGATGCTGGCAACTTATTCCACTCCTTTGCTGTACGCATGATGAACCTTCGAATTCGTTGTCAACAACGAAAGGGTGGAGACTGGCCGAATGTCTGGTTGTCCGATGGTGTAAGGGAGAGGGAGGTAATAAATTATGCAATTCCTGCGCACACTCATCCTGTAGAAAACCGAATGGCTACTTTGCGCCTATGTTCGAGGCTGGAAAGATTGGATTTAACCAAATTCGTAACACCAATAAGCCTCTTAGCATGCCTTTCCATTAAGTCCAAAGCGGCTAGGTGGTATTTTGCAGCTCCAACCCATATGTGGCAGCAATAATCCATACACGACCGGACTTGCGCTTTATATAAAGCAAGCAGCTGTCCCGGCGTGAAGTATCGCCGCACCGTTGCAAGGACTTCTGGCTTCCTTGCAGCTGCTTTGCCCTTGGACTCAATGAATAGCCCCTAGATCATATTTGAGGATATCTCAACCCCCAACAACTGAAGGCGGTCGGTGTATTCCAGTGATACATTTCGGATAGAAGGAGTGAAGGTGAGCTGACTCCTTTTTTCAGTGAAGAAACACGCTTGTATTTTGGAGGCGTTGAATTTCACAAGATTGGCATCGCCCCATTCGGAGACTGCCTGTAGTGTGAGTTTCACACGCTCTAGCATTGTTTCTCTGTCGGACTGGATTTAAATCCGACTGACCCAAGGACTTGGTGGGTATCTCTTCACAACTATGCTATCGTCTGAATACCCATAGATACCGAGCATAAGCAGATCATTAATATACAGCAGAAAGATAGTTGCGGAGAGAACGGATCCCTGAGAAACACCGGCGTTAGTCGCCACAGGATCAGATGAGCAGCCATCGATGACGACCCGGACAGACCGTTCACTCAGAAAGTTCCCAGTCAATCAGACCAGGGGATAAGCAATACGCTAGAAGCTTACCCAAAAGGCTAGCGTGCCAAACTCTGTCAAAGGCCTTCGAGACATCAAGGATAATAGCAAGTGCTTCACAAGATGCTTCCCCACTGTTCCTTTCCCGGTTGAGCCGATTCATTCGTCTTATAACAATAATATAGCTGCAGCATATCTCTACCACGTAGAGAAGTTGTTCCTAAGCCATTTACAAACTTCTTCAGGATCTTCAAGAAATTCTAGATGCATCCCCGAGAGGCGTCGTCTACTTCAGCTTGGGATCCGTGCTCAGGTCCGCTTCTCTTCAAGAGAAGACCAAGCGTGATTTGCTCAATGTTCTTGGCGAGCTTCCATATACTGTGCTGTGGAAATTTGAAGAAAACTTGGACGGACTGCCTAAGAATGTACACATCAGGCCGTGGATGCCACAAACCAGCATTTTGTGTAAGTCTTCGGTATTTGATTCTGAGTAATTAACTTAATTAGATTAGAACGTTTCAATGGTTTTTGACAAATATTTTTCTGAAATTCCGATCTTAACCGCTAAATCACTAAATTATTCTCCTGCCGTCGCGGAATCATTACTCAAACAAAATTTAAAAGCGTGTACAAAGAATTTTACATTTCATAAAGTATCGTTAAATGATATTATAAAATATTTCAAAACTATTGATATTAAGAAAACGGCAGAGCTTTGAGGTATTTCCGTTAAAGTTGCTGCGTATATAATAGATACAATCGCACCTCGTTTAGCTATTATTTTAAATAGTACTAGTATCGAGTCTGGTGTTATTCCTGATTTAATGAAACATAGTAAAGTAAAACTTTTATTCAAATGTAGTAGTATATTTGACCGCGCCAATTTTAGACCTACTTTCTAGCAATGCCATCACAAAGTAAATTTTTTGGAAAAATTATTCTTGATCAAATCAGAGGATCAATGATACGGGTACCCCGGGCTACAGAAGCCCCGAACGTATGTAAGCAAACATTCTAAGGACTTCTAGGGAACAGCATGTTGGTTTGAATTGTTTGCTTAGTTTCTAGGAGTGTTATTTGTAAGTAATAACTTATAATCAATATATTTTAATTCAATGCGAGAGTCTTTGTTCCTTTTGAGAAAAATCTTTACCCTTCATTAGGGACCCCCGACAACGACGACGACAACGATACAAGGCACGCTACTCCTGGATCAAATGTCACATTTTTATTAACTTAACTTATCTTCACGCACAATCCCTGACAGGGTAGCCATAGAGAACAGATCGCCAAGTGTCACGATCCTTACATACCTCTTTTTATTAATGTAAATAAATTACTTCATAAAAATCAATTCCGTTTCTGAAGGGATCGTTAGACAACTGATGCTGGCGTTGTGTTGATTAATCATATCCTCAATGCATAGGAGAATTCACAGGATGCTTTGGGTATTTTCTGTGACCTTTCTAAAGCCTTCGATTGTGTTCACCATGAGATATTACTCAGGAAAAACAACACTATAGTGTAAGAAGTGATGCCCTTTAATTTGTTATTTCATATTTATGAGTACTTCTACGTCGAGAGTACAAATGGGCGTGCCTCAGGGTCAATACTCCCAACCTTTCGGTTTCTTGTCTATATTAATGACTTACCTTACATAGTAGGGGATAACCATGATATAGAATTATTTGCTGATAACACTTCATTCATTTTCAGACTAAAACGACAATTACTGAAATATGACGAATTAAATAATGCTATATCTCAATTAGTAAATTGGTTTAACGTTAATAATTTGAATTTAAATGGCACTAAAACTAAATGTATGCAATTCATAACTCCAATTGACAAACATCAAAATACTAATGCAATTTTAAATGGGGAGGAGCTAAGCCCTGTCGCTATCACCCTATATCTTGGAATCGCACTAAACGCGAAGCTTCAATGGGTTCCCCATAATATATCAAAACTAGCAAGTAGACTTAGTTCCGCAGCATATGCTATAAAAATATTAGAAATATTACCAGTATTGAAACAGCGAGCTATACTTTAGCTATTTCCATAGCATAATGGCCTATAGTATTTTGCTATGGAGACACGTGACTGACACTAAAATTATATTTGTTTTGCAGAAGAAGGCTATAAGAGGTAAAAATTTAGGGAAATTCATATATTTACGAAAATGTAATGTACCTATGTATACAAAGATATAAGTAATTTTAATAATTGTCGACTTAATTTGAAAATTAAAAAAGTGTCATCTGCAAATAATACTATATCATGGTTATCTCCTACTATGTAAGGTAAGTCATTAATATATACAAGAAACAGAAAGGGGCCGAGAATTGAGCCTTGAGGCACGCCCATCTGTACCGTCGACCCGGAAGAACTCATACTGTTAATGACAACTTTTTGCGTTCTCTTACTTAAATATGAAATAATTAATTTAAGAGCATCACTTCTTGCACCGTAGTGTTGAAGTTTCCTGATTAATGTTTCATGGTGAACACAATCGAAGGCTTTGGATAGGTCACAAAATATACCCAAAGCATCCTGTGAATTCTCCCGTGCATTAAATATATATTTAATCAGCTCAACACCGGCATCAGTTGTCGAGCTACCCCTTGTGAAACCAAATTGATTTTTATGAAGTAAATTATTTATATTAAAGAAATTTAACATTTGATCAAGAATAATTTTTTCAAAAATCTTACTAAGAGTTGGTAGTACAGATATAGGTCTAAAATTGGCGGGGTCTAATGTACTACCAGATTTAAATAAAGGTATTACTTTACTATACTTCATTAAATCAGGAAACACACCAGATTCGATAGTAGTATTAAAAATAATAGCTAAATGAGGCGCGATTGTATCTATTATAGACGCAATAACTTTAACGGAAATACCCCACAGATCCGCAGTTTTCTTAACATCAATAGTTTTAAAATATTTTACAATATCTTTTGATGATACTTTATGAAATGTGAAATTCTTTGTACACGCATTTACATTTTGTTTAAGTAATGATTCGGCGACCGCAGGAGAAGAATTCAGTGACTTAGTGGTTAATATCGGAATATCAGTAAAATATTTCTCAAAAACCATTGCAACGTCCTGATCTGATTCGGTTAATTTGTTATTAACACTTAACTGGTACCTAGTTTGAATCGCGAGAGTTGATCTTACCAGTTTCGCTATTAATTATACTCCATGTCATTTTAATTTTATTAGAAGCCGTCTTAATTTTGTTGCTCAAATGCAAAGACTTGGCTGTGGAGCACACTCTTTTAAATATTTTTGAATATTTTTTTACATATTCCCTAAATTCGACGCTATGATTATATGACCTTTCATAGTAAAGATCATATAACCTATGTATGCTCTTATGGACTCCTACTGTCGCCCATTCATTAAATGACTTCCGACTGTTCAAGGAGAATGTTTTAGAAGTAAAAGTATTATTAAATTCATTGCAAATAAGCTTAAATAATGTTCCATACAAAAAATTTGGATCATTTTGGTATGAAAGTGATGGAAGTTTTTTCACTATGTTACTTCTAAATTTCTCCAAGCGACGTGCATTTACTGGAACAAACACAACTTTCTTATCTACTTGCTTTTTGTGAACATATGGTAACGAAACTACTTGTCCACAGTGATCAAAACTTAATTTTTGAATTATACATTTATGCAACGGCTTCACATTTGTAAAAATGTTATCTATACATGTTGCACTAGATTGAGCAATACGCGTTGGCTCTAAAAATAAATTAAAAAGACCATATGATTTAAACAATGATCTAAATTTAATATTGATTGAGGAAGCTTCTAGGAGATTGATGTTAAAGTCTCCACATATTACAACAGATTTATTCTGTTTATTAAGCTTAGCAAAAACTTCCTCCATATTTTTTTCAAAAGTATCGTATATAGAACATGGGGGTCTGTAGACGCTCACAACAATGAGGCGCTCAAACTCAACACATGCCATTTCTACAGTTCGCTCAACAGATAGGCTCACAATATCTTTACGTTCTTTACATGACAATAATTTACTAGCTAATATTAAGAAGCCACCTCTTAAAACCGTTTCTCTATTGAAAGAACTGACCACCTGGTGATTACTGAATTTAAACATTAAGTTATAAGCTTTTAACCAATGTTCAGTAATACATAAAATATGAATATTGTTGCTATTTAAGAACAACTCAATTTCTAGCTTTTTGCCTACCATGCCTTGTATATTTTGATGCGCCAGGTGTATACAATTTTCATTATCACTCTGTGGAGTCATACAATTAAAGATTTGTAAGCTACATTCTAAATTATTTAAATTATTACAACTGCTAGAGATTACCTCTATTGTCTCATTTTCTAATTTAAATTACTTGGCACTGATTCCAAATTACATATTAAGTCATTATACTGCTCAAAAGGAGCAGATGTCTGTGTAGCCAAGTCCTTGGCTGAGTTAATATATAAACAATAAGATAGCACATTTGCTATCTGTCTTAAAATATATTTAGATAGGTAATACCTATCACTAGTCAAAAATTTCTTAATTAAATTATTTATGTCTATTAACTTAAATTTATTATTATAATTATAACAATTAAATGTCAAGTTTAAATTATTATTACATGAAAAGTTATTCATTAATAAATTTAAATCATATCTCATTTTATTTTCCTGTGGCCAACCCTGTACGTAATGCAATGTAAACAAGATAATTTTATGTACATTTAAATTATCAATATATTTTAATAATTGATTTTTGTTTAGATTGCCTCTTCTCCCAACAAGAATTATTAATGTGCTATTAGGGCAAAATTTACTAGCTAAAACTTTATTCATTATATGACTAAAGGATGCTCCTGGCATGCAATAATTACTGATCATATGTCCTTCTAAACAGTTATTTAACATCATGCCCAAATTTTTGCCTATGTCATCACAATACATAATAACTTTTTTTTTAATATTTACATTGCTTTTTAAGTTTATATCCTTTGTCATGGCACTGTCATAGAGTGTAGGTGAAAATAATGAGTCCTTACTGTTTACTTTGTTATTTACACATATCGTCCCCGATGAACCTGGTATGGAGCGCTGATACTCACTCTGATGTTTTATTAAGGAGTCAAAGCGCTCCTCATTATATTCACATGATTTTACCAGATCATTCATGGCCAATATGTGTTCTTTTATCTCATCTTGAGCCGATGCATATTTATTTGATAAAATTTGTAGGGAGTTTTTAAGGGATAAAATTGTTGAATTTAGACACTCTATATCAGTCTCATAACAGTGATTCATATTTTCCACCTCAATTGAATATATTTTAAGTTTATTAATTAATTCTTGCTTTTCTTTGCATACATTTATATAATTTTTAACATTAATTTTAGTTTTAATTAATTTTTGCAGTTTTCTAATATATTTATTAATTTTTATATATTTCTTTAATTTTCTTCTACTGCAGGTAGTCCTTGCTGCTGTTCTTGATGTGACATAATCATCACCAGTCAAATCAATTATTGTGGAGGATTGCAATGATTTAGAAGATTCACATTCTATGAGCTCGTTGAACAGACTTTGAGTTTGGGACGCTTTCATGTTGTCTATGTAATGTTTTAATTGCACAATCTGCTCATTAGCCTTACTTAACTGTAACTGCAATGCAGAAATTAATCTGAGGGATTCCTCATATTCCTTGCTGCATTGGTCAAACTCATCGACTGTTCTCTGAAGTTCATCCCTTTCTTTTGAAACAAAATAAATAAAATATATAGTATAAAATAAATGATATTCATTCTGTAAATACTAGGAACAGACACAAGCTAGTAATACCAGTTACTCGACTCCACAGAGTCAGTAATTCATTCTTGAGGTGATTTATACGTTTTTACAACAAAGTCCCAGAAAATGTACCAAATCTGTCTTCCGCCAAGTTTAAATCTTTATTAAACAAATTATTGTATAAAAAAGGTTATTATAATATTAAGGATTTTATAAGAAACCCCCAAATTCAAATTGTTTATTGCATGTCACGTCACGTTACATATTATGGTACATTAATGTTTGGTACACAATGTTTGTTTAACTCCTTTGTTCTTTCCCCTATCGTTTCGTAAAATTTCTTTTTTAGGTACAATATTTAATACTTATGTCAATTTTATATATTTATAATGCCCATCAGCGCATCCGAACGTGAAGGTGTTCATAACCCACGGAGGTCTGCTCAGTACGCTAGAGTCACTGCGCTACGGGGTTCCATTAATTGTGATCCCGGCTTTCGGCGACCAGCCCGGCAACGCAGCCCGCTCCGTGCGGGCCGGTCACGCACTCAAGGTCACGTTCTCACCCGACATGGCTTCTGAACTCAAGACTGCACTCAACGAAATGCTTTCTAACGACAGGTAAATATAAATTATTCTAATAAGTGTGTTATAGATTTTTTACAATTTAACATTGTTATGGATTATTAATTTATCAGCTTAGGTCTGTGAAAGTGACATTTCGCTTTACATTGTGCGCAAAGTGTGTTAAGTGTGTTAGATGTGCAAACAAATCGCACTAAATTACATTTATCATTATTTAAATTGCTATTTATTTTATATTCTTCTAAGATTTTGATATATCTATTGTTTCCTTGAAATTAAGATGATAATGATTTTATAATGGCGGCGTGTCGACAATGTTTGTTTATATAATCGTATTTCTCTTGTAGTTACTACAAGAAGGCCAAGTCGCTATCGAAGTTGTTCAACAGCCGGCCGGTGAAGCAGAGTAAGCTCATCTCGCATTACGTTGAGCTGGCCATCGAGAGTAAAGGTGAGATTTTTAGCCAACTTTATAAAAAGATATTAATAGGTTCAGAGGTGGCCTCATATATATTTGGGAAAAAATCCACCGCTCATTGTGTTGCGTGCCACCGTGCCATCGATGTCACACGACATAATATTTTGGGCACGCCATCGATCACAAAGTTCACTATGAAGTAGATAATAAATTACGAACGAACGCGAGTGATCCTACGCTACATGTGTATGTTCAGGCGCGGCGGTAATCACGAAGTCAAATTTTTTACGGCACGTCTATGACCTCATTGAACATTCTTTAGAAAAATGACACGTTGATACATAAAGGTTCGCCACCCATTATTTACTCGATATACGAGCTTGTGATACTATAAACGGGTCGAAAAATTACACTTTTAGTAGGAAGTAAATGCCAATATAACCATAACAAAATAATTTCAACATTACACACATACACACTGTGTCTTAGCACCGCCTACAGAAGCTGTTTTGTGACTTTTTTTCTTTTTAGTCCTTTGAAATCTGACTTTACTTTTAATTAAAAGTCTAATTTTAAACCATTATAATCTACAAGATATATTTCAACGTGTTACAGTCACGCTGTAGCTGTGTTGTGGCTCGACCGGGATTTGACCTCAGTCGCATATAATACCAGTGTAAAATATTATGTAATGTTTCGTATGGTCAGTGATGAGGACCGGGGACTCCTTTTACTAGTAACGGAACGTTTCATATCAGTCCTTAGGGATGACAATGCGTCTATATTTTGTTCCTTAATCGACTATAATCGATATGTAGGACCTGTGAGCCACTGCATCCACTTACCATCAGGTAGATGTGTATTCGCCATTCTTACAGTAAAAACTCTGCTCCAATTTCTGAAAAGGTTTTGGGCCAGGAAAGTCCGAAACGTTGCTGCAGTGCGTATTGACAGACTTCACACTTCTTATATAAATTTTAATCGTGAAAACGTGTAAGTTTTTCAAGATGTTTTCCTTCACCGCCGGGCACTTAAAATTGTAATAATTTAACAATTTGGCCGTGTGGTGTCTGCGTTTATTGACGGTGCAAGAGAATCCACTACTTAATATCATCGCCTTGGTATCGTAAGAGGCGAAGGAAATGAAAAAGCAGCGGCATCTTCCTGAATAAAACAAAATTTTAAAAAACTGCAGTTGCCAACCCACCTGCCTGTAGTATGTGCGTGTACGTCTGTGTGTGATGAGAGCGTGTGTGTGTATGTGTGCGTGTGCGTGGGTGTGTACGAGTGCGTGTGTGTGCGTGTACGAGTGCGTGTGTGTGTGTGTGTGTGTGCGTGTGTGTGTGTGTGTGTGTGTGTGTGTGTGTGTGTGTGTGTGTGCGTGTGTGCGTATGGCAAATGAGGGATATATGGAGCAATCCATAGGACATGCCTATTTTCAGAATAGGCTTCTGATAGCCATTAAAAATATTTAAATATTTTAGTATAACCTTTTTCCATAGCTGCTGAAGTGGTTTGCGGTTCTAGGTTCTACATCATCATTAAGCCCTAAGCAAATAAGTGATGGATTCTCTTAAGCCGCTGTCATTCGGCATAAGGTAGATTACAATAAATTAGATTTTTTTTTCTTCTAGGAGCTTACCATCTGCGTTCCAAGTCGATTCTTTACAAGTGGTATGAACTGTGGATGTTAGACCAAATTGCCGCTGTGTTAGCTGTCTTGGTCATTATATACGTAATTGTAAAGAAAATCATTTGTACAATTTTAAAGAAACTTGCGAAGAATAGCAAGACGAAGAAGGACAAAAAGAACAAATAGAAATAGTTATTACAGTGAGGCCTGGTTTCAACAAAACAGAAAATACGAAAGTAAAATTACTCTTCAGCTTTTAATTTACGGTTAAACTATTTTAGTTTGTTCACATTATTCCACGATTAATTTGTTTAGTATCTAGGCAAAGGAATATCGCTCGGCCTTAGAAAAAAAACTTTCAGGGTAGTACCCATCTAGATAAAATTGGAAAGTAAAACAATAGTGCAACTAACTACAATTACGTACACAAGCACGCGCGCCTGTCCGTACACCACAACTACAAATCGGGAATTGTGTTTCCATTTTCGGCGTCAACATCAATCGTATTCCTTTGATGTTGCCGCCGAAAATGGAAACACGAGTCCCGACATTGTTTCAAGTTTTGTTGCCAACACTAGGTGATTACAGAAACATTTATTGGCAACACGTGTTGCCAACTGTTGTGTTGGCAACAAAACTTTGATGGAGACGCGGCTTAAGGCTCAGCCGCCTTCGTAAGATTAAACATGTATAGTAGGTACGACGATATTTTAATTAAATCCCTATCGAATGATACTTTGTTGAAATCGGACCTCAACATAATTTTATTATACGAGTATGTGATGGTTATGATAAGTAAATTTCTAGTAATAGTTAATGGCAACACAAATAATTTCTTACAAATTAAAATAATTCAAATTTTTATGAACATTTTGAATAATCTAAAAAACAATAGTACTTAGTTTTTGTTTCGTCGACGTTTTTAATTAAGTATTAATTTTTTTATAAATATGAAGCAATTTTTTTATGAGATTCTCTTCAAATTGTGTTACTAATGATATAAATGCATGTTGCCATGGGACAACTCGGTATATTTTTAACTCCATTAAAACTTAAATATAAAAAACAACCTAAAATTCATAACTCCGAAAATATTAACTTTATCGTAAAAAGTTATAGAACCTTTTTTATTCGTATTTCAACAAAAAATATTAAAAAAAAATCCGTCTGAAAATAATAATTCCTTGCAATTGAAAAAAAAATCGGTTGAAACAATATGGCACCGAGTTGCCCCATGGCAACATGTGTTTATATCATCAGCAGGAAAAATTGAACAGAATCGCACAAAAAAATTGAGGTGGAAATAGTTTTCGGTAGTCACATGCCGATTCCTCGCGAGGGCTAGATTGATTGAACGACCTGGCCGTCCAGAGCGGCTGATTAAATCATCGAACTGTGACACGTCCTGCATAAATCTCTGTAAACCTCACTTTGTAACCTCAGTCTCACTCCTTTTTTTGTTTTATATTTTAGAAATAGTTATTAGTCCATGGGATATAACTGTAAGTGAATAATGAATTTGCAATCAAGTTGTGTATAGATGTAGGTATAGACCTAATGCTGAATTATGTAAAATATGTGAAGGATGAGGTTATACGTTTATATAGAAATAAACAAATATTTCTGATAATATATATATTTGCATTTGTACAAAGGTTTAATACTGAATTTTTTTTTTATTATACAAAAGGATACTATTTGTAGAAAAATCAATAAAAGAAGTTACACTTTTCTTGCGTTTTATTCACACTGGCTGTACTAAGATTATAATTAGTGTCCGACCTATAGATTTAGTATATACTTAGATTGGCAATGTAAAAGAGAAAGGGTATAGCATAATATGCTTACGTTAGAACGAGATAGAATGGCTAGACCATACACGTACACGCTATCAGCCTGTATTAGCCTGACGTCAATGGTTAACGAAACAAATCCCGCTTATTTCTGCGATATTTTTGATTTTGAAGTATTAATAAGTATTTAAAAAGTGTGAATAAATATGGTGACGTGTGACGTACCTGAATGCAGTTCATCGAGAAAAGAAAATCCACAAAATTACACATTTTCCATGTAAGTAAAATTAAAATATTTAGCACTCTATATTCAATTATTTAGAATTAGTACAAATGTTTTATACACAAATGGATAGGGAAAAATATAGCATTTTATTACGATAATGCTCTAAATGCGTGAGAATTATATTAAAATAATATCAAATACGTGAATTCCCGCTATTTCTGATCAAATTTTTGTAGGGATTGACATTTGACACTATCAATATCATCTTATCGATAATATATTTATAACAGGCAAAGGCATGTCCTTGGATGCAGCCTCTTGTGACTTCGTTTTTTTAATTTTCTATTTTTACGTTTTAGTGTTTCGTAATAGTAAATACTTACGCATTATTGTGAATACTTTAATGAGATGATTTAAACTCTTATAATGTTTCAGATTCCCAAAAAATGGTTAAAAATTATATAAATGTAGAAGGATGGGTTCCCAAAAAAAAAATTCAACTACATGTAGCAAGCGCTTTGAACAAAAATGTATTTTTCATAGAAGTGCACAAAGAGTAAAGTTGCGTTTTGGATCAAAACCCACATTATTTATGCCCGTGCGTATTTTCTTAATTATATATTTTACTGTACATATGGTCATTTTGTTTGCGTTTGATTGATTTTTTTTTGATTGATTGATTGATGATTTGTACAATGTGTTGTTGGCATCCACGTGGTGTATATTTTTTTATAAAACGAAAGTAACAAAGGAACTTACAGTATCACTTGATAATAAACGGCTACTGCAGTACAAGTAAAAAGTACCAAGGTCACCAACAGTCATCTTCAAACAAAAAAAGTAGAGCCATGCTGCAGCTATATCAATAGTATAGCTGTAGCACGAATGGGTTGGCTCGACCGGGAAGGACCACGCTCTCACAGAATACCAGCTTAAAATAGCAGCTTAATGCTGCTGTGTTTCGTATGGTGGGTGTAGAGAGCCGGAGACCCTTTTTACTGGAAAAGAGGCATTATATCTTAGTCCTAACTGCTGACAACGCATCTGCTAATTAATTCGCAAACGAAGATAGATGCAGATGTCTATGACCCACAGCAACCACTTACCATCAGGTGGACTGTGTGCTCATTTGTCACCCTAATTCTATAAAAAAAAAATGTGTTTTCACCCCTGAGTACTAAGATAAAATGTCTTACAACTTATAATTATACAGGCTCTCTATACTCAAGTAGCTGGAACGCGGCAGTGTAAGCACCGCTGTTTAGTGGTAGTGTAAGCACTGCTGTTTAGCGGCAGAAATAGGTAAAAGGGTGGTACTTTATTAATTTTAATCATAGATAAGTACATGATGTGTATACTAATTATATTTGTTTGTAGGTTGTATTGAAGCCGGTACGCAAAGCATCGTCATGTGTCTGCAGAGAGATATTGCCAGTACCCAGTAGCTCAATTGCAAACATTTCTGTTATAGACAATTCCCCGAGAAAGAATAAAAAAGAAGAAAACTATTGATATTCTTTGGAGAAGATTAGATATGAAATTAAAAAAAACCGGTAAAAATGTAAGAGCACAAAAAGCGGGCTAATAAAAAAGTGGAAAAGTTGTATCAAGTGGTAAAAAACCTAGAAAGGCGTCCCTCACTTCAAAATAACATTAGTACTGTAATAGCATCTAGTTCGATTTGTTGCAGCATCTCATCGAAAGGGCGATTAAGAAAAAGTTTATGATATAGGTATTCGTTCTGAACGAGTTTTCCGAAAACATGTGAAAGGAAAATTGTAAACGAAAATATGTTTCGAAAATTAGTAAACGAATGCCTTGTGTCCTGCAATTTTTTTTAACATACTTGACATACAAATGTACGATTCGTCAGCTCTATCAAACCACAAACACTTAACTATTAAATTAATAACGAAACTTATTTGATTATTAGATTGAAGTATGAAGCAAAATGGCAAAATACCTCTTAAGGAGAGCTTACGACATTTTTACAATAAATTAGTTACTTTTGGTGGAAAATAAAAATCACAAACTTTTTGTTTGTAGTCTTATTTTATGCCCTCAAACAATAATATTCATTTTATGACACAGACACAACCTTCTGTATCGATAATTGAAGTTGATACATGGCGCAGCACTATTTTTGTCGCACACATGCACATTTCACTCACACGGGTACATTTCGTTTTTGGTCTCACCCTAATCATGCCATCGCCAATCTAATGTATACTATACCTATGGTCCGACCGAAACAGGATTTTCAACCGAAAACGAACCTTCGGTCTGGGTGTCAGTTTCGGCCGAAACCGAAACCGAAACCGAACCTTATTTAGACATGTTAATTTTTTTTATTGTATACTGGAATCTGGTACATCTGGGTTTTTTACATATACAGATAGGTAATGCATGTTAATCAAAAACAGTAACTGTAATAATCATGCAGCAATATATTTATTTATTTTCGAGTAAAAATCAACAATTTAACGTTAAAAAATACTTTTTAAGTCAAATTTGTAAAAAAATTAACACTTAGATACACTCATAAAAAGTTGTTCGCTATTTGAAAACATATTTTATTGTGTTCACAATATTGTTAATATTATTCAATGAGAGCATTAACTTAATATATCACACTCACACACAACATACATTCACACACCTTAACAAAATCCCAGAAAATATACAAAACCTGCTCAAAGTTCAAAAACTTTAATAAACTAAGTTTGTATAAAAAGGGTTATTATAATATTAAGGAATTTATGGATGATAATAACCCCACTATGGTGATCACAACTAAGCTATTTCTAATTTCTTTTTTGTTATTAATTGTGTTACATACATGATTGTAAGAGTGGCGTAGTTACGTATGGGCGAAGTGGGCCCTCGCGCACGGCCTCGCACTTAAAGGGGCCTCGCGACATCCCCTAAAATGCGATGCCCCCAGACTTTACCACAGATGACTAATTAATTTGATCACTTTTACCCTTGAAAAAGTGAAAGTGTGTTTGTTTGGGGCCTCGCAAGAAGCACCCCTTAAATGCGACTGCGAGACCTTCTAAGACTGACGACATTGACGGAATACGAGGCTAGTCAGGAATTAACAGGTATGAGTAGGTACGAGGGTAACACTAAAAGTTCTTAAAAAATCAAAATCTGAACAAACTAGCAAGTTATTACTCTTATTATATCTTTTCAAAATAGTGTCCATATACATCTTTTTTAAGAAGTTCTTCTTTTATTTTCGGAAATAAATAAAAATCGCAAGGTGCGAGGTCGGTGCTATAGTATATATATTACTGGGTGACCCAGTAATTCCAAGTCTGACGTCGCCAAGTAGTCGATTGTTTGCTTGGCGGTGTGCGACGAGGCGTTGTCGTAGTGAAGGAGGATCCTACGGCGAGGTCGCTTCTCCTGAACTTTTTCCAAGACAAAAAACAAACAATTGTTAGTGTAGCACTCTGCAGTAACTATTTTTCCATCCTCTAAAACAATTGTTGCGTAATGACCTGCCCTTCCAAAGAACGAGGCCACCATCTTTTTTCCCCACGCTTCAACTTCTCTTCACTTTAGTTGGCAACTCCTCGGAAGGAAACACCCAGACAGCAGACTGTCTCTTAGTTTCTGGATCATAACAATAAATCCAGCTTTCGTCACCTGTAAGTAAGTCGAACACAGCATTTGAGTCACCTCCATTAAATGTTTGAACCATTTCACGACACCAATCAACACGACGGAGTTTTTGGGCCTCTGTCAAGTCATGAGGTATCCACCGGGCATAAAGCTTCCTGACTGCTAAATATTCATGGAGGATTTTGTGCCCTTGACTCATACCGATGCCTTATCTTGTCCGAATCGGCTGATAATGATAAGTAATTTTTTGTCAGAGTCTATCACACGCCGCACAACACTGATGTTATCTTCAGTCGTCGCCGTAGAAGGCCGTCCCCATTGAGTTATAGAAGACTAAATCAATAGCCGTCCCTCACGGAGATCGTCGGTGAGATTAGTGCGACCACATTTAAACTCATTAAACCAGTTATAAACGGTGCACGAGATGGGGCTGCATCGTGAAAGATCAAGCGAAGTCTATCATATCTTTCTAGTTGACTTAAATAACATCGAAATTCATAAAAAAACAGTGTACCTACGTAAATTTTATCGCGTTAAATTCATGCTGATGTGACATAGATAATTTTCAATTTGCAGCCAAATCGTAAACAAATGACAAATTAATAAAATACATAATATACAATAATATTGGCAAAGAGTTCCATTTTCAAAATTTTAACTTATTTTTTTATTATATCGTTTACAAGTGGCCAGTTCTAAAAATTTTTAGTGTCGCCCTCGTATGTCGTGTCAATGAATGTTAGGTAGGATAGATCTATTCGGTAGACCCATGGAACGAAAGAAAAGGGGCTTCGCTGATGCAACTTCGCGCATGTTTATATTAGTCCAAGATATGCCTCTGATTGTAAGCTGTTTGTTATTTAAAAAAAAGTCCCGCTGGGTTTCATGCTGATTCTTCCAAGTACAGAGGTTTTTTATCGAACCAGTGGCAATTAAACAAAAGAGTGACTTTCAATAAGTATTATTTTTAATCTGTATTGAATAAAAAATTTCTGTTTCTGTATAATAATTATGAATAATACACCAGTCACTCAGTTACGAACTCATCCGAACGACGCACGATAATCCACGAAAACTGAGTTTCGGCGCCGCCGAAGGTTCGACAGATTTTTTGCCGAAACCTAAACTATTACCGAAACTAGATTTTTTGCCCGAAACTTTGCTGAAACCGAAACCGAATCTTCGGTCGGTCACTAATTATAATAACTGGCGTAGTGCAAAATATCAAAATCCTTTGAAATTAATTTTATTTGGGTTCTTAAAAATATATCTGAAGAATGTATCACCTATCAGCGGGGACAATACAATTTTTCTTTTGTAGACTTCTTCTGACCATAGGTAGTTTCGGGATGATAAATGAAAGCATATTCTTAGGAAACGGAAGCTCATGTGGAGTGTTACTTTTAGGGTTGTAGGGCAGAGTGACGTCTTAAGAAGGCGACTGTTGAGGGAGTAAGGTCCAAAGAACATATTATATAATATATTAATTAATTATATCCATAATGGCGGCTCTTCACGTTGGCCAACACAGTGGCGAATGTGTTGGCAGAGATATTGGCCAAGAAATTGTGATCGCATCCACACGTTGGAAGGTCGTTCAGTTTGCTTCGGTTCAGGCCAATGTGCGGACCAATTTATTAAAATGATTTTTGAAGCGCTAACGGCTGCTGCGGTTTATTTATTCACAGCATACCACTATATTTTTATTTAATTTTCACTATTTTTAATATTTAATATTTTTAATATAAATTTTTAATATTTCTTTATTATACACTAACGTTATACAGATAAGTAAACTATATAAACATTAACACACCTAGGCATAGGTATAATTAACACTTTTACAACTAAGGCCTGGAAAATATTCGAAGCCTGTCTATGAAACTGTTGTAAAATTTTATTAAACAAAACCTTTTTAAAAAGAGTTATTCTTATTATATAATTATAGAATAAAACTTAATAATAATAATAATAAATAATAATTTATTTTGTCAAACATTAAAGTTACATTATACGATCAGTGATCGAGGTCACCTAGTAAGCAAAATAATGCCTGTAGCAGGTGACTTCGCTCTTCCATAGCTAAAAATTAGAGTATTATTAACGAAATAAAGTAACTAAAGTGGAATAATAAAGACAGTAAAAACATAATTTTAGTATCCTACTTTTTAATTTGATTTTAGTATGCTACCTATAATATAGCATTAATACATCAATAAATAAATGAATACATCAATCACTACAACGTGAATGTGTATAAGATAAGGGTGATCAAAAAGAAATGGAAAAAAGAAATTTTATTTCTTGACGGCTCCGTGGCGTAGTGGCTAAGCAATGAGTTGCTGCCCTGGGGGCCGCGGGTTTAAATCCCGCACGGAACAAGTATTTGTATAGCCTGCACATAATTTCTCCGGGTCTGGATGTTTGTCCTTATGCAATTTATGTTTCTAAACTGCATCCACGATACAGGAGAAAATCCTAGTGTATAATAACATTTTGTTTTTTAAATACTTGTGTTTTACAAACAATTTGCGGCTTGGTAGGGCTCTATAAAGAGAAAAGTTTTTTCATTGGTCATTGTTACTGCCGTTATGTAGACCCTAGTTACGATGCGTGCATATAAAATTTAAATCAGGTGCGTGCGATCACTCTGGGAGCTCGTAGCAAACTGAACGTGCGCCCAACGTGTGGACGCGGCGGCCAATACTCTGCCACAACCCTTTGATCTTTTGTTAAAAACCGACACCAGACGGATCTCACGCCAACTTGTGGGCCATCGTTCCAATACGTACCAACGTAGCTTAAACACCCGCTCTACACGATGGCCATCGTTGTTGGCCAACACATTCGCCAGCGTGTTGGCCAGCGTGTTGGCCAACGTGTAGAGCCGCCGTAAAGGTAATGTCAGAGGTCGGCGGCGCCCCGCCTTTTATGTGCCGCCGTAGCGCAGCTTGTGTGGGCGTACAAGCGACACACAGTCTTTAATCGACCAATGAGGCGGCTCAGAGTGGAATGGGTGTATGTGTGTACGAGTGTAGTATGGTGTATGTATGTGTATGTTACGCAGCATTTATTTAAGGTGGAAGCTCCAAGGTGGCCCGCGAAATTCAAATTTTCTTACGTTTTTTGCAAATTGCAGGTCAGTGTCAGGTTGTATGTTTAACAAAATATGATTCCCGAGCGTAACGAGTATGTATTTACAGAATTATAATCATTATAATCACACACAGCAACCACTTACCATCAGGTGGACTGTGTGCTCGTTTGTCACCCTATCCTATAAAAAAAATATTGGTCAGATCTTGATCAAATTTACATATATGGGACCACATGAGAAGCACCAGTTTTCAAATAAAAAACGCATCATCGAAATCGGTTTACTCAGGAAAAAGTTATGAGGTAACACACATAAAAAACATACAGTCGAATTGAGTACCTCCTCTTTTTTGAAGTCGGTAGAAAAGTAATCTGTGCCTACTGCCACGCGCCCTTCACTGCCGCACAGATTTTGTTCCCGTCCTCAATGCCCGTCGCATGATAAAGTATCTACGTAGTACAAAAGTACATATTAGTTCAACGTTCTGTTCAGTCGTGGGTACCCGCGGGCCGCAGTAACGTGTTAATAAAATGATTAAAGTATAGTCCTGACCTTACAAGTTATAACTGCCCTGTGCGCTACACGTTTTGTTTCCGTAAGTAAATTTTATTAAAAGTATCATCTTGTTATGTACGTATATAAGACGCGCGACTTCTTTTATCATATCTAGTACACATTTAAAACATAAATTTCATTTTACTATGTACAATTTCGTTACGAAAATTCGCTTCCATTCCATTTCGCCGCAATTTACATTGCATTGAGCATTATTGGAAATTTCCTCCTCTTTAAAAGTTCTTAAATATTAATAGTTTTTGATTTATTAAAGAAAAACTAAATACTTACCTATCTATTTTTCCATCTATTGCAATTTTTTAAGCGCTAATAAATCCTCGAGATACATTTTTCTAGACGTCATTCCGAATCGAATGAGTTATCGTACATATTATTTTAAGAGCGGGAACAAGAAAAAGAAACTATCACGTTTTTGAACTTGTCGACTACTAAGATTATATAATATGATATATTATATAAAAAATTTAAAATACATATTTTTTTAAATAAATTATTGAGTTCATTTATTTATTTCTATTATTCATAATACCATCTCTTACACAAAATAAATCTAGTGTGTTTATAAATTCACTTAAAATTATAGATCATGACAACAGTTTTCATCAGATAAGTGGTATGTTTATTCAGGGTCTTATTCTGTCTGCTGCATCAACGAATTCAAACTGTCTTTTCTTATTACTACAAGTGGTAAAATAAAGATTGTGTACAGTCGACTTCAATATATATTATTAAGGATAACTTAAAACTGCTGGTCAGACCTCTATCGTGACCACCTAGGAAATATACCCTTTGAAACAAAAAAAAAAAGAATTTTCAAAATTGGTTCAGGTGTCCTCGAATAATCGGTGAACATACATAAAAAAAGATTTCATGAATTAAGAACCTCCTCCTTTTTGAATTCGGTTGAAAACCGGGGATATCTACAACCTTGTACTTATCATTACTAAGTAATTTATCTATTATAAATCTAATTAGCGTTTCGTACTATTTCCTTGATCGTTGAAATTAGTTCTGGTAATCTTTACTAGGTCACCTTTCTTATAGACAGCAGCGGGGACCCCTCCGGAATCACGTCGTAACTTTTGTTTATTTTAATCAATCTCCACGACGACCCAAGGTGTTGCAGACGAACCCAAGGTGTTGCAGATGTTCCTCTTCTACACTGACTTCTCTGGTTGACCGCAACGCGGCAAGGACGTAGGACAAAAGGTACTTTTTCTCTTCCTTTGTAGAAAGTCCCCGCTCTCTTTTCTCGGGCTCCATTGTTACTCGAATAAAAACATGCATGAGTGTCGTAGAACACTCGGTTGGAACGAAGTTCAATTGGTAGTATATTATTATTGATAAACTTATTTTTTTCGGAATACATTTATTTACATAACATAATACACAACATTATATTATTGATCAACAAATACAAACAAATGAATTACTAGCGTCTATTAATATGAAGCGGCATTTAAAATAAAATAAACCTAGCAAGCTAACAGCATAGCAAAGTGGCGAAGCAATCAGCTTTGTAGCGGTTTCTAACGGTTGCCGTTGAGCAATCAGTTTCAAAATAGGAGGTTCAGATGCCTGGGTGATCAGTAATCGATTGCTGAAAACAGATTTTGAAAATTCGCAACCGTTCTCGAGATAATTTTGGGACAGACGGACAGACGGACAGACGGACGGACAGACGGACAGACGGACATACGGACATACGGACATACGGACAGACGGACAGACGGACAGACATCGTGAAATCAATAAGTGACTTCGCAAGCTTCGCCACTTAATAATATTGCATACCTTAAGCGAAAGCGCAAGGTATGTTCTACTATCGCCTAAAAATTAAGATTCCAACATTTTATCGAATAAAATCGTATCTAGCAATCATATTATACATATAAATGATATAAAAAGCACATTGTTAGAAAGATAAATTATTGTTGAACTTATTAATAATTTTTTTAAATCGATTAATTGCTATTTTTAAATAAAAAAAGGGTTTTAGTGGCTTATGGTGTGGATTTATCATGGCCCTGTGGCTTGTAAACACGATAACTTTTGAAAATATCAATTGTTTAACTCAATCTATTTTTTAATCTCTTCATCTATCATGTGGGAAGCCACTGAATGTAAATGGCAGTGTAATTTTGTTTTGTTTAGCTATAATTAATTTTTTTCGGCTCCAAAATGGCGAATTTTCGTTGATTTGGTAGCCTCGTATATAAATTATTTCTGTAAATGGGGAGCTACAGCCTACAGCCACAGAGTAGTTTAGTTCGGCTTCAGTCGCCGTCGTGAGTGGATATTGTTTTGGTTGTTTGCAGCGGCTTAAAAAGATCGCTGTACAAATACACAATATTCGAATAACCAAATTTCTTAAATACTTGATTATAATAATAATAAAAGATTTTTTTATTACAATATTTAAAAGCACAGAATAAACATTAGTAGTACGCACTAAAAGTAAGTAGTATAATTTTTTTGTCATAGGTGACATTTTCATGGGTTTCGAGGGTGTTGAAACCGATAGGGTTGTCGAAACGTAAATCCAAGATGGCGGCCGCAATAAGTATTAAATTTTTCGTCATGGGTGTCATTTTCATGGTTTTCGAGGGTGTTGAAGCTGATAGTGCTATCGAAATGGAAATCCAAGATGGCGGCTGCAATAGATATAAATTTTTTCATCATTGGTGTCATTTTCATGGTTTTCGGGGGTGCTGATGCCGATAGTGTTGTCGAAATGTAAATACACGATGCAACAGATATCAAGTTTTTCATCTTGGGTGTCATTTTCATGGTTTTTGAGGGTGTTGAATCCGATAGTGCTGTCGAAAGGTAAATCCAAGATGGCGGCTAAAGTAGGTACCAATTTTTTCATCTTGAGTGTAATTTTCATGGTTTTCGAGAGTGTTGAAGCTGATAGTGCTGTCGAAATGTAAATCCAAGATGGCGGCTGCAATAGGTATCAATTTTTTATCATGGGTGCCATTTTCATGGTTTTCGAGGGTGTTGAATCCGATAGTGCTGTCGAAATGTAAATCCAAGATGGCGGCTGCAATAGCTATCAATTTTTCATCATGGGTGTCATTTTCATGGTTTTCGAGGGTGTTGAAGCCGATAGTGCTGTCGAAATGTAAAAAGTACCAGCTTTCAAATAAAAAAATAATCATCAGAATCGGTGCACCTAGAAAAGTATCCTTTCGCTCTAACCTGTGGACTGCTTTGGTACAAATTGTAGGGCACATAAAATTACCATTTTTCATAATGATTTCTTATATTTACGCGAACACTACACATTGAATAAAACTACTTTTACAGATTTTATCGCATTTAATTAATTTATTTTTATTAATTCCCTTATTTATTAAGTCTATATAATAATTTATTAAGTCCCCCGTGACCATGGGTGCTGGAAAGCACCCGAAACGTCGCGTCGGGAACAATAAGCAAAATAAGTTAATTAAACGCGACAAAATTCGTAAAAGTAGTTTCATTCAATGACCATTTTGCACTTAAAACATTTAATAATTAACAAAGTATATGAACATTAAAATATATTTAGGTTTTTGATTATTATTAAATTAAATTTGTTATCTAATTATATTTCGAATTTTAATTTTATCTCGTGTGGTATACAAGATAAAATTAAAATTATACATTAATATCAACACTATTCCATTCTACGTGTAGGTACTAATGCCATACGTATTTTCATAGAAAAAGTAAGTAAGCAACTACCGTAATACCGTAACCATGAAGTAAAAACAACATAGGTATGTACCAAGTCGTTAATAACTATTAGAGAGAGAGAGAGAGAGAGAGAGAGAGAGAGATTTTGGCTACAATGTAAATTGTAGAAAAAATCTCTCTAGTTTCTACTTGAAAATGCCCGAGCATTTAGTATAGTTAAACCAGACAAGTTCGATGAACTATGTTTGTTGTTTATATACTCGTAACATTGTTTTTAATCTATGTTTATGTAATATTATATTGTAAATTGTGCTTTTGAAAAAAAAGTCCTGCTGGGTTTCTTGCTGGTTCTTCCCAGGACAGAGGTTTTTTTGCGAACCGGTGGTAAGAGTAAAAAAATTACTTTCAATAAGTATTATGTATTGTAATGTATATTGAATAAAAATGATTCTATTCTATTCTATGCTGTGTTGTTAATTAAAACCTTCAAATATGTAATATGGTATTACACCCATTTTCAAATAGTATTTAAATTAAACCTAGAGGGACAATAAACCATTTTACATAAATTTTTTAAAACCAAATAGTGCCATAAAAATTACTTTTAAATTATCGTTTTAAATTTTCGCGCGAAAACGCTAGCCACCATACTATTCAGCTCGTGACGTCACTGCTTTAGTAAATAAAACTATTTTGCAAAGGAATAAGATATGTTTGGATGTTTAATAATAAGTTATCGTCTTTAACATTGATGTGTTGTGCCTGAATGCAAAAATACGAGCATAACAACACCGGGGAAGTTATTAATTCAAGTGCCAACTGACTAAATATGGGAAATACTTGGTTAAAATTGGCAAGAAGAGAAACGAAGATATTGTCTACAAAAACTAGACTATACTTCTGTGAATATCACTTTGACGTAAGTATGATTTATATTGCAAGTCAATTTTGTAAAAGATTAAGTTATCTTAGATATAACTAGAGATTCCTAATGATTGTAATCACAGATAAACATAACTATGTATTATCAAAAGACACTTTGACTTGGTGTTGTGTTCTAAAGTAGTTAATAGGTATTTACATTGATTTTTTAACATTCTTCATCTCGGCAGAACAAAACACGGGATCGCATGCAAATTTTGCTACCATTAATGTAGATTAGTATCCTTGGTAGATTAGTACTTTCTGCCTTGACGGTTCCGTCTTCCATGATGCCATTTCAATAAAATACGGAATAAAAGTCAACAATCTTGATGATAATTTGAAAAATTTCGCTGTAACAAACAGCACGTTAGGTTTACTTTATCAGTGACGTCACAACGGAATCTAATGTGGAGGATAGCGTTTTGGAGATTTGAGGCACAGATTAAAAAATATTCCTAAAATTGAATTCATCTTTATAATGCATTTTTATGAATAGAAACCAACGTTTCTCGTTTACGTTTTACAATATCTCAATAAAAGAAAAAAAATACAAATAAAAAATACAATATTTTAAAATTAAAAATTTTGTACAGTTGACTTCAATTTAAGTTATTAAGAATAACTCAAAAACTATTGGTCTGACCTTGATCAAATTTATATGGGACCACACGAGAAGTACCAGCTTTCAAACAAAAAAATCATCGAAATCGGTTCACCCAGTAAAAAGTTATGAGGTAACACACATAAAAAATACAGACGAATTGAGTACCGTCTCCTTTTTGGAAATCGGTAGAAAAATACATACGAGGGGATGATCCAAAAGTAATGATAGTGAAAATAAAACACGGTAATTAAAGTTAAAATAATAATTTATTTTTCTACATAGTCTCTCCAAACAAATCAATACATTTAGTCCATCTTTTTCTAAACCCAGGATTCCCTTTGAAAAAAATTCTTTGTCTTGACCCTCCCAAAACGATTCAACAGCGGCCATTACTTCGCTATCGTCTTCGAATTTCTTGCCTCGGAGGCGTTCCTTGAGCCGAGGAAAGAGGTAGAAATCACTAGGAGCTAGATCTGGCGGATAGGGAGGGTGTTCGAGCAGTTCGAATCCCGTTTATTGAAAGGCAGCCATCGCAACTGCGGCGTTGTGAGCCGGTGCGTTGTCTTGGTGAAACAGCACTCCAGCTCGCAGTTTGCCGCGTCTTTTTTCCTTAATGGCCTCCCGTAATCTTCTTATTTGGTCTGCGTAGTAAGAGCCCGTAATAGTGGCTCCCTTTTCCAAATATTCCAACATAATTATGTCTTGAGCGTCCCAAAAAACAGATGCCATAACCTTTCCCGCCGAACTTGAAACTTTGAATTTCTTTGGCGTCGGTGAGGAGGCTCGCTTCCAAGTCATCGATTGTTGTTTTGTTTCAGGATCAAAATGGTGGATCCAGGTCTCGTCCATAGTCACAAAACGGAACAAAAATGTTCTTGATCTGCTTGGAACTTTTCGAGATTGAGACCATTTTCATATGCAACTCGTTCGCAAGGATTCTTTGAACGCTGCCGTATGAGATCCCTGTGACCTCAGCTACATGCCTGATGGTCACTCTTCGATCTGCCAACACAACATCTTCGACTTTTTTCACGTTGTCTTCAGTGAGCGACGTGGATGGGCGTCCTTCGCGATGTTCATCTTCAGTGGATGTTCTGCCGAGTTTAAACTCCTTGGCCCAGCGTGCAACTGTAGAATATGGAGGAGCAGAGTCCCCCAATGTTTCCACTAAGTCACAGTGTATGTCTTTTGAAGACATTTTTTTCAAACAGAGGTACTTGATGACAGCTCTAATTTCGTTTTTCTCCATGTTGATTTTATCTCTTTGACAGTTCGTATTCAAATGAATGTATCTCCCGGAAATCGTGATCTATTTATATGATTTTTTTAGGCTGATGTACTGAGTATATAAGCAAGCAAAAAAATTTTTTTTTTGGATTTTTATACGGACCTGAAGTAACCGATTATCATTACTTTTGGATCACCCCTCGTATTATGTAGTTTTTCGATATTTTTTACGTGGTGCAAAATAATTTATTCATGTTATAGTTTTATCCGAAACGGATTAAATCTGGTAGGATATTGCAAATACCAAGTATACTCACTATTTTCATTATAGACGTGATAGCATAGGCGGAGTATCAATTTTTGCCGTTAACAACCTCAAACATTGTCAAACCAGAGAATTGGCTCAAGATGATAAACATTTTTTATGGATACATTTAAAAAAATATATGGCATTGATATCGACACTTTACAAATATAAAAAGCTTCTTGGGTGTATACTCCTCGGAACTAAATCAAAGTAATAGAGCAGTTATCTTTGGCGATTTTGATATTGACTTACTGAATCCTGATCGCACCATAGTAGAGGTCTATATGGACACTCTTCAAGAAAATGGATTGCGAATCTATACAAATAAATAAAATTGTAGTGTCTGTTTGTGATGTCAAAATAATAGCTCTTTACTAAATGCATATGAAAGTGTATACGGTAGTTATAACAAAAACACTATTTTTAACATTTTTGTCTGTCTGTTTGTTCCGGTTAATCTCCGAAACGGCTGGACCGATTGCGACGGGACTTTCACTGGCAGATAGCTGAAGTTCCTTATAACTTCAGCTATCTGCCAGTGACTTAGGATACATATATTTTAGAAAAAGAATTAGGGTTCCGCGCAACATAATTAAAACACTAAATTACACGTTACACGAAGTCGCGGGAAACATCTAGTTGTAAATATATTTAGTTTCAAATATTGCACCAGGGAAACATCTAAGAAGAAAACTTTGTTAGAGCATGTTTCCACCAATTTAATAGATGAATGTAATTTGGCTATTATGGAATCATCAATGTTTGATCATAACTTTATTATATTTTTCGAAATTAATCGGCATGAGCATTCAATGAAACAAAAAAAAACTTAGTACAAATCTATAGACTATAAAAAGTTGGCAGAAATAACTACTACAGACAAAAATAACGATTTGATCAAATTTGAAAACCATTTAATCAAGATTCAAAGTTTTGGAGTAAAGAAAATAAAAAAAAGATATATTGGTAAATTCAATTGGGCATACCTTAAGCGCATTAAAAAAATTACGTATAACATGATTATACGAAATTATTAAAGTAGTTTAAATACATTTCGACAGCACTATCGGCTTCAACACCCTCGAAAACCATGAAAATGACACCCATGATGAAAAAATTAGTACCTATTGCAGCCGCCATCTTGGATTTACATTTCGACAGCACTATCGGCTTCAACACTCTTGAAAACCATGAAAATGACACCCGAGATAAAAAATTGGTACCAACTTCAGCCGCCATCTTGAATTTACATTTCGCATCACTATCGGATTCAACACCCTCGAAAACCATGAAAATGACACCCAAGATGAAAAACTTGATATCTATTGCAGCCGCCACCTTGAATTTACATTTAGACAGCACTATCGGCATCAGCACCCCCGAAAACCATGAAAATGACACCAATGATGAAAAATTTATATCTTTTGCAGCCGCCATCTTCGATTTACATTTCGATAGCACTATCGGCTTCAACACCCTCGAAAACCATGAAAATGACACCCATGATGAAAAAATTGGTACCTACTTCAGCCGCCATCTTGGATTTACATTTCGACAGCACTATCGGCTTCAACACCCTCGAAACCCATGAAAATTACACCCATGATGAAAAAATTGATACCCATTGCAGCCGCCACCTTGGATTTACATTTCGACAACCCTATCGGCTTCAACTCTCTCGAAAACCATGAAAATGACACCCATGATGAAAAAATTGATACCTATTGCAGCCGCCATCTTGGATTTACATTTCGACAGCACTATCGGTTTCAAAACCCTCGAAAACCATGAAAATGACACCCAAGATGAAAAAATTGATATATTTTGCAGCCGCCATCTTGGATTTACATTTTGACAGCACTATCGGCTTCAACACCCTCGAAAACCACGAAAATGACACCCATGATGAATAAATTGGTACCTAATTCAGCCGCCATCTTGGATTTACATTTCGACAGCACTATCAGTTTCAACACCCTCGAAAACCATGAAAATGACACCTATGATGAAAAATTTTAAACCTATTGCAGCCTCCACCTTGGATTTACATTTCGACAGCACTATCGGCTTCAGCACCCTCGAAAACCATGAAAATGTCACCCATGATGAAAAAATTGATACCTTTTGCGGCCGCCATCTTGGATTTACATTTCGACAACCCTATCGGTTTCGACACCCTCGAAAAGCATGAAAATGTCACCCATGACAAAAAAATTATACTACTTACTTTACTACTATTATTTATTCTGTGCTTTTAAATATTGTAATAAAAAAATCTCTTATTATTATTATAATCAAGAATTTAAGAAATTTGGTTATTCGAATATTGTGTATTTGTACAGCGATCTTTTTGAGCCGCGGAAAACAACCGAAACAATGTCCACTCACGACGGCGACTGAAACAGAAACAGAAACAGAAACAGAAACTTTTTTATTCAATATAGATTATAAATAATACTTATTGAAAGTCACTCTTTTGTATAATTACCACTGGTTCGATAAAAACCTCTGTCCTGGGAAGAACCAGCAAGAAACCCAGCGGGACTTTTTTTGACTGAAGCCGAACTAAACTTAATACAAAGGTACTCTGTGAACTAAACTATTCTGTGGCTGTAGATCCCCATTTACAGAAACAATTTATATACGAGGCAACAAAATCAACGAAAATTTCGCCATTTTGGAGCCGAAAAAAATTAATTATAGCTAAACAAAACAAAATTACACTGCCATTTACATTCAGTGGCTTCCCACATGATAGATGAAGAGATTAAAAAATAGATTGAGTTAAACAATTGATATTTTCAAAAGTTATAGTGTTTACAAGCCACAGGGATATGATAAATCCACACCATAAGCCACTAAAACCCTTTTTTTTTATTTAAAAATAGCAATTAATCGATTTAAAAAAATTATTAATAAGTTCAACAATCATTTATCTTTCTAACAATGTGCTTTTTATATCATTTATATGTATAATATGATTGCTAGATACGATTTTATTCGATAAAATGTTGGAATTTTAATTTTTAGGCGATAGTAGAACATTACCTTGCGCTTTCGCTTAAGGTATGCAATATTAAACCCACGAAAACAAGATCGGATAAATATAAAAATCATTAACGTGATTAATAAACCTAGCAAGCTAACAGCATAGCAAAGTGGCGAAGCAATCAGCTTTGTAGCGGTTTCTAACGGTTGCCGTTGAGCAATCAGTTTCAAAATAGGAGGTTCAGATGCCTGGGTGATCAGTAATCGATTGCTGAAAACAGAATTTGAAAATTCGAAACCGTTCTCGAGATAATCGTGGGACAGACGGACAGACGGACGGACAGACGGACAGACGGACAAACGGACAGACATCGTGAAATCAATAAGTGACTTTGCAAGCTTCGCCACTTAATAATAAAAACTTAATCTATCAATAGCATTAAAACAAGTGGTAAAACCAAACATTTTGTACAACTGACTTCAATATAAATTATTTATGGTGCCATATAAATCCTTTCCCCATATCTGTACTATCAGTAATATCAAAGATTTTCGAGAAAGTTTTTTAAAGTCGTCTTAAATCATACTTACATACATTATTAATTAATTAAGTATTGCTAACCCTACTGTTCTACGTAAAGTTTATTTTGCCCTATGCTTATCCATTATTAAGTGGCGAAGCTTGCGAAGTCACTTATTGATTTCACGATGTCTGTCCGTTTGTCCGTCTGTCCGTCTGTCCGTCCGTCTGTCCGTCTGTCCCACGATTATCTCGAGAACGGTTTCGAATTTTCAAATTCTGTTTTCAGCAATCGATTACTGATCACCCAGGCATCTGAACCTCCTATTTTGAATTTTTTTCCGTTAGAAACCGCTACAAAGCTGATTGCTTCGCCACTTTGCTATGATGTTAGCTTGCTAGGTTTATTTCATACTGTATTTCCTGCTGGGGTGGTGCTGCTAAAACTAATCTAAAGAAACTGGAGGTGGCACACAGAGCTATTTTGAAAGTGGCTACTTTCCAGCATATCATTTTTCCAACTAATCAGTTGTACAATGACTGGAACGTCCTTAATATTCGGCAATATTTTATTCTGCAACCAGTTCTAATGCAGCACCGCAAAGCCCCTTACAGGGAAATAAGTAAACGTCGAAAAGACAAAATTTGTTCTTTTCCACAAGTTCGCTCATCATTCACTAAAAGATTCTTTTATTTACTGGGTCCGTCTCTTTACAATAAAATAAGCGAAAAATGTCCTATATATGGGTTATCATTATATAGCTGCAAGAAGACTGCCCGCTCATACCTTCAAAACACTGATTATAAAATAACTAACCTGATTTATCTACTCTCTCACACAAACACACACATGCACACGCAAACACACACACACACACACACACACGCATATGCACGCACACACACACACACACACGCACACACGTACACACTCTTTCATTTCTCAATTTTATAATTGTAATTTGAATAACTAGAAATTGATATAATGGGTCACACCAACATCTTCTTATTTGACAATAAAACCTAAAATAGCTTTAAAGCTATGTTTATGAAAATAACAATACTTTTTGTTTCATCCAAATTGGTGCAGAAATACGAAAGTTATAACGTTTTGAAGTTTCGCAATTTTTTTAATTTTTTACCCGCTCGTTCTCTGTTACGTGACGTCACAATCCGACAAAGCGAATGCTCAGTAGGTACTTGCTAAGTTCAGTACTAACCGCGCGCTCGGAAGTATACGGTCGTTTATCTACTATATCGAATTTCAGAGTTAATGTCCGGTTGACTGTATCAGATAACATAATACTTATAATAAACCCAACGACTTTGTTATAATTTTGAACCAAAAATTTATGGGAGCCGTGGTAGCTCAGATGGTTAGAGCTCGCAGTAAGCTTCACATTACTCGAGAAACCCGGGTTCGATTCCCGCCGGCACCAATGAAATTGTTAATTGCAATTTTAAGTGCTGATTTACCAGTGGTAGAGCCACGCGGCAGCTTTTGCTGTCGCACGGATGGGCCGGCCCGAACCGGGGTGGTACCACGACCTCACAGAATACCAGCGTGAAGTAGAGGTTTACCTCTGCGTTTCGCTTGGTGAGTGCAGGTGGCCGGAGGCCCTTTTTACTGGAAATGAGGCATTCCATCTTAGTCCTCACGGGTGACAACGCATCTGCATTTTGATTCGCAAACGAGGATAGATGTAGATGTCTATGGGCCGCAGCAACCACTTACCATCAGGTGGACTGTGTGATAGTTTGTCACCCTTATCCTATATAAAAAAAAGCCACGTGCTCGGCGGTAAAGAAAAACATCGAGAGGAAACCTGCATGTCTGAGAAATAAGAAAAAAAATTGTTTCGAAGACATGCGAAGTTTGCCAACACGCATTAGGGCAACGCGGTAGACAATTACTTGCCCTAAAACCCTCTCAGAAATGAGAGGAGGCCTGTGCCCAGCAGTGGGACGTAAATAGGCTGCAACTTTACTTTACTTTACTAAACAATTTATAAATAATCTATTCTAATCCAATGTAATCAATATTATTCATGATGACTAATTTAATCTAATAATCTAAACTATTATTATGAATAATGTAATCAATGAACTATTAATAATATTTGACATTTGTATGCCCACAGACTGAACCTTATTTGTGTATTAAAATAAGACCTGTTTGTAAACTGTGAATCACAAATAAACTATTTGATTTGATGTATAAACTAAAGTATTCAACTTTTATATGATTATATTTATATGTATAGTCACGGTGTGTAGTGCTGTAAAAAAGAAAATAGAAGCGGGCATTGAAAAAAGACAGTCGGATAATCTGTCAAAAGTAGATATTTTTGTGGCTGCGCAGTATTTTTCAGAAAAGTTACTAATACAAGATTACGAAAAGTATACAGCTTTACCATTGATTAGTAATTAGGCAGTAATACATAGGTAGCTATTAATTGACCAAACCACGAAGTTGCACATGATTTACAACGATATAAAATGAAAAAAAATTCACTCAAACTTACTAATGCAATGAGTATTAATCAACTCGTACTGTTATTTAGAACCTAGTGACACGTGATGAAATTTTGTTGGTTACGTAGTTCGTTAGTGGTTGCAAACATATAGTCCTAGTTTTACTTTGACTTACTTCTGAATAAACTGATTGCGATATTACGTTGGTAGTTGGTACCTATTCTGTTTTGAAAATGCAATGGTTGCAAACATTCAATGCATGTAATACTAAAATGATTTTGATGAAATTTTGAATTAAGGTATAACTATAACAGGAATTTATCTTCTCAATCGGACTTTTATTCCCAAGGAGAGTGATATAGGTAACAGAAATTAAAAAAAAATACAGAACATAAAGGTTACTGATAAATAAATAATGTGACAAGAAAAATATAGAGTAATAAATATGGAGAAAATAAGAAAAATATAACAATAAAGACTACTGGTGGCTTCGACGTGTCGACTTGTGACGTCACATCGCGATGCGGAGCTAAGCGGTCGCACTTACCGTAAAACACCACTTTACTCATCAATATTTCAGTTATTTTTAAAGGTAGAAAAAATATAAGAATACCGTTGAATTCGTAATTTTTTATACAATTTTTTGATACCCTTAATAAAACTGGGTGGCCAGACCCATTGTAGCACATTTAATTGTATGCATGTAATTATTATATACATAATATTATGGGGATTGAGACTGTTACTCCTTAATACAGGTTATTCTGTAACCCAGCTAGGAGTGCAGAGCTACATCCACTAGATTTAAGGACATATTTTATAGATAGTACAAACCAAGGAGGTTGTTATAACCTCCTTGGTACAAACAATGTAATGTCAAACCCATGTACTACAATCACTATACGGATTTCGTTCAAAATCAAATATTTTATCAGCAATTGTAGATCTAACTATTAGGTTAAAAACAGTAGGTATAGACAACAAGAAAATTGGTCTTGTTATCTATATTTATCAACCTAAAAAAAGCATTAGTTACTGTTAGTCATGAAATTCTTTTAAAAAACTGATAGATATTGGAATTATTGGTAATACCCAAGTATTTGAATCTTATCTTACAGATCGTTTGAAAGTTTTTTTTTTATATAGGATAATGGTGACAAACGAGCACACAGTCACAGTATAAATCTACTATATATTTATACTGTGACACAGTCCACTTGATGGTAATGAGGGCATCCACGACTTTTTCTGCCACCAGGGCGGCGCCACTTTACAATGAGGTAAAATATTTGACAGATTTCATAGCGGGGATGATAATTTCGTAGGAAAATGTAATCTTTAAGGTTTCTTTCTGTATTATTAGTTCTATTTTATATTAATTACATTAGAAATGAATAAACCAAACTATAAAATATAACTAAAAGTCGTTTTTTTTTTAAAAAGAGTTATAAAGTGCCAAAAATTAAAAAGCAAACCACTGACGCATTGTGTTGTGAATTAATATAATATTCTAGATAATGATAAACTATTTTCATAAAACTAATTTCTCAATTAACTGACATTGCGTAACAAAACTTTACCTCAGTCGCAACTAGCGACATCTGGTGAGTGGAAGATTATTAGCCCTCATTGGATGCTGTGATCCATAGACTACTATATATCTACATTTATCCTCGATTTTTTTATTCACATAGGCTCATTTATAAGCTATTATGAATGGTCAAGCGAAAGAAGAAAAAAAAACACTGTAACAGCCGATTCTGAGATATCGGTAAATATACATTAAACGTTTCGCTTTTCTACCAACTTCAAAAGGGAGCCGGTACTCAATTCGACTGTATGTGTGAACCGATTTCGATGATTCTTTTTTATTTGAAAGCTGGTGCTTGACATGTGGTCCTATATAAATTTGATCAAGGTCTGACTAATCGTTTTTGAGTAATTCTTAATAATTTATATTGAAGTCGGTTGTACAAGTTTTTTAATTATTAATTATTAGAACTCGGATCTCCGTAATACAGTTTGTTTAATCGACTTAAATATAAGATATCCGTGGTAAGAGGCCGTGTAGTGGCGGTCAAGAATATCCACTACCCCATATCCTCCCGTGGGTGTCGTAAAAGGCGACAACGGGGAAACAGGCAGGAGATGGGCAGCAGCATCTTCCTGATAACAACAAACTTACAATAAAAACTGCGGTTGCCAACCCGCTCGCCAAGCGTGGCAACTATGGCAAATACCCTCCCTATGACGAGAGTAACAAAGAGACGGCCCCCAGTCCCCGGCGGCCCCGCTATTCCTGGCTACGGTGGCGACCATGGTAACGGCGGGGCAGGGGGTGATAAGAATCTCCAGTGGAGGTTCGGTTGCCACCTTAGACGACTCGACCTGGCAACGTACAACGCACGCACCCTGAGGACTGATGAGAAGATCGTGGAGCTGGAAGAAGAGATAGACAAGTTGCGCTGGCATATTATAGGATTATCCGAAGCCCGAAGAAAGGGGGAGGACACGGTAATCCTCGAATCCGGCATCTTGCTCTATCACCGGGAGGGCAACCATCTGTTCCAAGGAGGTGTCGGATTTATCGTCCACAAGTCTCTCATTAACAACGTTGTAAAGATCGGGAGTGTGTCGACGAGGGTTGCGTACCTTATACTCAGAATCACCAAACGGTATTCGCTGAAGGTCATACAGGTTTACGCACCAACCTCGGCACACCCCGATGAGGAGGTGGAGCAAAATGTATGAGGATATCTCTAGAGCCATGCATTCCTCCAAAACCCAATTTACGGTGTTAATGGGAGACTTCAATGCAAAACTAGGCACCAGAGAGAACGGTGAGCTGAAAGTAGGGAAATTTGGAATAGGGCAACGGAACCCAAGGGGCCAGCAGTTGGCAGACTTCATGGAGAAAGAGGGACTTTTTATGATGAACTCTTTCTTCCAGAAGCGGCCCCACAGGAAGTGGACCTGGTCGAGCCCCGACGGTTCGACAAAACATGAGATTGACTTTATTATGACGACCAGACGACAACTGTTCAGTGATGTCTCCATGATCGCGAGGGTGAAAACTGGTAGCGATCACCGAATGGTTAGAGGCACACTGAACCTAAACGTTAAGTTGGAGAGGTCGCGTCTAATGAAGTCAACGCTCCGTCCCCCTCGTGCTCTGTTCCAAAGTCCCGAAACCTTTCAGCTCGAGTTACAAAACTGTTTTCAGTGCCTAGCAGACTGCAATGAAGTGGACGATATGACTGACAAGCTCGTGGAAACTGTCCATGCGGTCGGAGCTAAGTTCTGCAAGACCCGCCGCAGAAGAACACAAAAACCCTCCGATCACACTCTTAATCTCATGGCTGTTAGATGGGAGATGAAGCTACATTCTTCAACAGACTTGACAGCATACAGGCAACTGAACAGACAGATCTCCAAATGCATGCGGCGGGACTTACGCAACTTCAATACAGCTCGTGTTGAAGAAGCGATCGAGCGGAACCAAGGCTCCAAAGTCTTTGCCAGAGATCTGTCTGCCAGAAAGAGCCAACTGTCAAAGCTGAAGACAGAATGTGGCAGCATCGTTTCCGGGACACCTGAGATTTTGAGTGAGATTGAGAGGTTCTATGGGCAGCTGTACACGTCATCGTTGGAGCCACACGCAAGTGTGAGTAACGATCCAAGAGCGAGTCTCATCCGACACTATTCCGAAGATATCCCGGACATCAGTTTGAGCGAGATTAGAATGGCTCTCCAGCACCTTAAAAACGGTAAGGCCCCAGGCGAGGATGGAATTACAGCGGAGCTTCTGAAAGCGGGTGGAAGACCGGTACTTGAAGTCCTTCAGAAGCTATTTAATTTCGTCTTCCATGGTGGCATTACACCGGAGGCGTGGAGCAGAAGTGCGGTGGTCTTGTTCTTCAAGAAAGGTGACAACGCTCTCTTGAAGAACTACAGACTGATTTCCCTTCTGAGCCGCGTCTACGTGCTATTTTCGAGAGTCATTACGAATCGTCTCGCGCGCAGACTTGACGACTTCCAGCCTCTCAAACAAGCCGGTTTCCGAAAGGGCTTTAGCACCATAGACCACATACACACCCATCGGCAAATTGTACAGAAGTCCGAAGAATACAATTTGCTACTATGTCTGGCGTATGTGGACTATGAGAAAGCCTTTGATTCCGTCGAAATTTGGGCGGTGCTGCAGTCCCTTCAGCGGTGCCAAGTTGTCTGTCGGTATATCGAAGTGCTGAAGTGTTTGTACAGTAGAGCTACGATGGCTATATATATGATGATGATGATGATGAAATATAAGATATCACAATCTAAAGTGATAATAACTACTATTCGGCGCGAAGGGAACCCATTATATGTATGTGTGAGAAATGATAATTTTTTTATCAACATACATTACGGCTTAATAGCGCAGTGGCTAAGCAATAAGGGCTAATAATAAGCAATAAGAGGTGAATTTTTTTGTTATACTATGTCATTTAATTGTGAAGTTAATTTTAAATAAAAGTTTATCAGTTTATATTAATACACATAATTTAAAATTAAGAATTTTGTATAAACGACTTCAATATAGCCTTACTGTACAAGCACTTCAACACTTCGATCAACGTGTGATCAATTCGTCAACTTGGCACCCCTGAAGGTACTGTAGCACCGCCCAAATTTCGACGGAATCAAAGGCTTTCTCATAGTCCACATACGCCAGACATAGTGGCAAATTGTACTCCTCGGACCTACAGTAGGGCTACGATGGCTATCCGAGTACAGAACCAGAGTACAAAACTTATCCAATTGCAGAGAGGTGTAAGACAGGGTGACGTCATATCCCCGAAACTGTTCACCGCTGCATTGGAAGACGTTTTCAAGCCTCTGGACTGGAAAGGATACGGTATCAAGATCAATGGCGAGTACATCACACACCTTCGATTTGCCGACGATATAGTCCTTATGGCAGAATCGCTGGAGGACCTAAGCACTATGCTCAATGACTTCAATAGTGTTTCCCAACGGATAGGTCTTCAGATAAACATGGACAAAATAAAGATCATGTTTAATGTCCATGTCACACCTATGCCGGTAGTTGTTGGGAGCACTAAGCTCGAAGTTGTTGACGAGTATGTTTACCTGGGACAAATAGTCCGACTAGGTAAGTCCAACTTCGACCAAGAGGTCAATCGACGGATTCAACTCGGCTGCGCAGCGTTCGGGAAATTACGGCATATCTTCTCGTCAGGTATACCTCAAAACTTGAAAACGAGACTATACAACCAGTGCGTGTTGCCAGTGATGACCTATGGAACTGAGACGTGGTCCTTCATTGCTGGCCGGATGAGGAAGCTCAAGGTCGCTCAGCGAGCTATGGAGAGGGCTATGCTCGGAGTTTCGCTGCGTGATAAACTTAGAAATGAGAATATCCGCAGTAGAACCAGAGTGACCGTCATAGCCCTACGGATTAGTAAGCTGAAGTAGCAATGGGCCGGTCATAGAGCTCGAAGAACCGACAACCGATGGGGATAAAAGATTCTCGAGTGGCGGCCTCGTACCGGCGGACGAAGTGTACGGCGTCCCCCCACTAGATGGAGTGACGACATGGTAAGATATGCAGGAAGTCGATGGACGAAGGTGGCTTAGGACCGTGCTTTGTGGCATTCCTTGGGGGAGACCTATGTTCAGCAGTGGACTTGTGAAGGGCTGTAATGATGATGATGATGACTTCAATATAAATTATTAAGAATGACTCAAAACCTATTAATCAGACCTAGATGAAATATATATATATAGGACCACATGTGAAGTACCAGCTTTTAAATAAAAAACAATTATCGAAATCGGTTCACCCAGTAAAAAGTTATGAGGTAACACACATAAAAAAACATACAGTCGAATTGAGTACCGCCCCCTTTTTGAAGTCAGTAGAAAACAATTAGGTTATGTCGAATTTCTACCGGCTAAAACCCTAACGTAGATATCATCAGGGTGAATGTGGGTGCCGGGATTACCGTTCAAAGCAACTGAAACCCCAACCATCGCTATGCTGTTAGAAGTACGTCGCCAGTACTTGTTGCTACCCCCAGCATCCTCGCAGTGCTAACACAATAATAAACAGTATAAATTCAAGGCAATGAATTTACCCCTAGACTCTCGTAAGATACACAGGTTATTCTATGTTTCAGAGCCACAATGAGGGTAAGCGTGCTTCTCTTACTCTCAGCACTCACTGCGGTGTCAGTGTCGGGATACAACATTCTATGTATTTTCCCGATGCCATCACGGAGTCATTGGCTTTTGGCTAAAGGCATTGTCGATGCCCTCTTGGCGGCTGACCACCAGGTAATTTAGTATAATATGACTTCTGATTCCTTTTGTAGGTTCTTTTTATTAAATAATATGGGTAACAAACGGGCACAGTCAAACTTTTAAGTAAAGCTTGACTTTTCTAATATTTATCTCGTGCTAAATAAAAAAAATATTCAAAGACATGTGTAGTTTGCCTAATATGTGGTATATTGAGGAAGCACAGGCGATTTTTCCCTCTTCCAAAATTCTCTTAGAATTAGAAGAGGCGTGTCCTGGGCAGTTCCACTTTTATAGGTCTTTAATTTACTTTTCAGGTAACGTGGGTGACGCCGTATCTAGAGATGTCACCGCATAAAAATTTGAAGCACATCGAAGTGAACAAAACTATAGATGTTATGGCTTGTAAGTTAATAATTTTAAAAATTAAACAGGCAAAGTCGTGATCTGTACACACCGTTTGGACGACGGATAAATAGTTTGTAGTTTGGACTACCTTTGAAATTGTTAAATTTACTTTAAAAAAAGTCCCGCTGGGTTTCTTGCTGGTTCTTCCCAGGACAGAAGTTTTTTCCAAACCAGTGGTAAAGTAAAAAATTACTTTCAATAAAAAGGACATACCTGTAATTTATATTGAATTTCATTTTTATTTAATAATTCTGTAAATGTATGACTCAACCGGAGAGGGCAATCGACGGATTCAACTCGGCTGGGCAGCGTTCGGGAAATTACGACATATCTTCTCGTCAGACATACCTTAAAACCTCAAAAGTAGATTGTACAACCAGTGCGTGTTGCCAGTGATTGTACTTCAGTTTGCGTGGCATTTTTCCACTTTAGCTAAATGATACTACATTGGGTTATGTTGGACCATTTGGTTCTACTGCGAATATAAATGTAAATGTAATTATACTTAAAATATCCATAATTTTCGATTCCTTTAATTTTTTTGTTCTAGCTCTCGACGTCTCGAAAACCTCACAATGGTTTAATTCGATTTTGCTGGACTTCTTTAGAAACATTTCTTTGGTTGCTTCGGGATCTCCATTGGTACGAGAGGCCCTCGTGAAGGAAAAGTATGATGCTGTCGTTACTGAATTTTTCTTCACGGATCTCGAGGCTGGGTGAGAGGTTTTTGTTAATATTTTCTTAAACGTGGTAAAGCCATGCTGCAGCTATATTAATTGTATAACTGTAGCACCAATGGGTCGGCTCGACCGGGGAAGGACCACACTCTCAAAGAATACCAGCGTAAAATAGCAGCTTAATGCTGCTGTGTTTCGTATGGTGAGTGTAAAGAACTGGAAACCCTTTAAACTGGAAAAGAGACATTCCATCTTAGTCCTCACGGCTGACAACGCATCTGAATTTTGATTCGCAAACGAGGATAGATCTAGATGTCTATGGGCCACAGCAACTATTTACTATCAGGTGGACTGTGTGCATATATATATATATATATATATATATATATATATATATATATATATTGTGTGTGGGTGTGTGTAATAATATAATAATAGAGTATATAAGTTTTTTGTATCTATGTTAATATCTAAACATAATTGACAAGTGAAGCTGGCTGCTTGGATCGCTCACTAAGACGAGACTAGGCCGAAACGCATATAATATCTTATTTACTTTTAGTATTTGTACTGATTTTAAAGATAACATGTGTGGAGTGGGCTAAGCCCACGCTGGCCTTTTTATACTTGTATATAATATTAGTCTATTGCATACCTTAAGCGAAAGCGCAAGTTATGTTCTACTATCGCCTAAAAATTAAAATTCCAACATTTTATCGAATAAAATCGTATCTAGCAATCATATTAAACATATAAATGATATAAAAAGCACATTGTTAGAAAGATAAATGATCGATGAACTTATTAATAATTTTTTTAAATCGATTAATTGCTATTTTTAAATAAAAAAAGGGTTTTAGTGGCTTATGGTGTGGATTTATCATGGCCCTGTGGCTTGTAAACACGATAACTTTTGAAAATATCAATTGTTTAACTCAATCTATTTTTTAATCTCTTCATCTATCATGTGGGAAGCCACTGAATGTAAATGGCAGTGTAATTTTGTTTTGTTTAGCTATAATTAATTTTTTTCGGCTCCAAAATTTTCGTTGATTTGGTAGCCTCGTATATAAATTATTTCTGTAAATGGGGAGCTACAGCCTACAGCCACAGAGTAGTTTAGTTCGGCTTCAGTCGCCGTCGTGAGTGGATATTGTTTTGGTTGTTTGCAGCGGCTCAAAAAGATCGCTGAACAAATACACAATATTCGAATAACCAAATTTCTTTTGGTTCTTTTCTTATTATAATAATAATAAGTGATTTTTTATTACAATATTTAAAAGCACAGAATAAACAATAGTAGTACGTACTAAAAGTAAGTAGATTAATTTTTTTTGTCATGGGTGACATTTTCATGGTTTTCGAGGGTGTTGAAACCGATAGGGTTGTCGAAATGTAAATCCAAGATGGCGGCCGCAACAAGTATCAATTTTTTCATCATGGGTGTCATTTTCATGGTTTTCGAGGGTGCTGAAGCCGATAGTGCTGTCGAAATGTAAATCCAAGGTGGCGACTGCAATAGGTATCAATTTTTTCATAATGGGTGTCATTTTAATGGTTTTCGAGGGTGTGGAAGCTGATAGTGCTGTCGAAATGTAAATCCAAGATGGCGGCTGAATTAGGTACCAATGTTTTCATCATGGGTGTCATTTTCATGGTTTTCGAGGGTTTTGAAGCCGATAGTGCTGTCGAAATGTAAATCCAAGATGGCAGCTGCAAAATATATCAATTTTTTCATCTTGGGTGTCATTTTCATGGTTTTCGAGGGTGTTGAAGCCGATAGTGCTGTCGAAATGTAAATCCAAGATGGCGGCTGCAATAGGTATCAATTTTTTCATCATGGGTGTCATTTTCTTGGTTTTCGAGAGAGTTGAAGCCGATAGGGTTGTCGAAATGTAAATCCAAGGTGGCGGCTGCAAAGGGTATCAATTTTTTCATCATGTGTGTCATTTTCGTGGTTTTCGAGAGCGTTGAAGCCGATAGTGCTGTCGAAATGTAAATCCAAGATGGCGGCTGCAATAGGTATCAATTTTTTCATAATGGGTGTCATTTTCATGGTTTTCGAGGGTGTTAAAGCCGATAGTCCTGTTGAAATGTATTTAAACTACTTTAAATATTCCGTATAATCATGTTATACGTAATTTTTTTAAGGCGCTTGTGGGTGTGGGTGTGGGTGGGGATGTGGGTGTAGGTGTGGGTGTGGCTGTGGGTGTGGGTGTGGGTGTGTGTGCGTGTGTGAGTGTGTGCGCGAGTGTGTGTGCGTGCGTGTGTATAAGTGCATTTGTGTGCGCGCGAGTGTGTGCGCGCGTGTGTGAGCTCGCGTGTGTGTGCGCGCGTGAGTTTGCGCGCGTGTGTGTGCGCGTGTGTGTGCGCGCGTGTGTGTCAGCGCGTTTGTGTGCGAGCGTGTGTGCGCGCCTGTGTGTGCTCGCGTGTGTGTGCGCGCTAATGTGTGCGCGCGTGTGTTTGCGCGCTTGTGTGTGCGCGCGTTGTTGTGTACGTGTGAGAGTGCGCGAGTGTGTGTGCGCGAGTGTGTGAGAGCGCGTGTGTGTGCGCGCGTGTGTGTGCACGTGTGTGTGCGCGCGCGCGCGTGTGTGTGTGTGTTTGTGTGTGGGTGTGGGTGTGGGAGTGGGTGTGGGTGAGGGTGTGGGTGTGGGTGTGGGTGTGGGTGTGGGTGTGGGTGTGGGTGTGGGTGTGGGTGTGGGTGTGTGTGTGGGTGTGGGTGTGGGTTTGGGTGTGATGTGTGTGTGTGTGTGTGTGTGTGTGTGAGTGTGTGTGAGAGAGAGAGAGTGTGTGTGTGTGTGTTTGTGTGTGTGTGTGTGTGTGTAATCTAATATCATTCCGGGAAAATGCTTTGTAGGCATCGTATTAGTGTAGTATCTATGCTTGGCGGTGAATGAAGACATGGTGAGGAAGCTTGAATGTTTGAGAAAGAAAAAAAATCCAGGATATGTAAAGTCAGTTACGCGGTGGGCTATCTGGTCCATAACCTCCTTTGATATGAAATGACCATGCCTAGCAAAATAGGACGTATGTAGGTTTTAACTTCCCTTAATTTTTTTTCTTCTTTCTTCTTTTTCCCCCCCGACTAATTACTACTGGACAGGGACCTCTTCCATTGTAATTGACACGTTTGGCAGGCGGTTTAACAATAGCCCCTAGGTCTACACTAGATGGTGATACCGTCACCTATCAGGGGCCATTTTACTCCATAACGCATCTTATGACACCCGCGGTGTGAAATGGGGTTGTAGGTTTGTGTTGGCGGGGGTAGGAGGTCTTATATCATGTAAAATTGATTTATGACAACACTTTAGGTACGCGGCGGTCCAACAAGCACCCTGGATCATGCTGAGCGGCGCGGTGATGCATCGTCATTACATGGAGTACCTCGTGGACACGGTTCGTTCCCTACCGGTCGTGCCATTTTTGACGAACGATTTGCCAGTGCCCATGAGCTTTAGGGATCGCCTATTCAACACCATCAGCTTCGGAAATATGATGTACTATATCTGGTATGTATCTTCTTTTTCTCCAGTAGCTGAGTCTTCCCCATCAGAGAGGTTCTGCCTTAATCATCACGCTTGGCAAGCGGATCGTCTTTATTTTCGCTTAATTTACGGCCTGCGTTAATAAGATTGTCATACTGGCTTTCGGAAGCAATAAGATTTTTCTGGTAATTTCCTTTGTCATTGCGTGTAATACCCATATTAAGGGCTAAAATTGGATGCTCACAGCACACAGGCCACCTGATATTGAGGTACGCAAGTTAAACAAATCGGTGCCTACAATATCCGATTTGTAAGAGATATCAATATAGATCATTTAGGGTGGGTAATCGATAACAATTTTTTCTTAATTCCAGAATTAATTAGAATCGGATAATTTAAATCACGAATATTGTTTAAAGTGCAACATATTTTTGATATTATGATCTAGTATAAAGTTTGCAAAGTTCAACGAATAAATTAGAATCAGTAAAAATACAGAATAACCAAGTACCAAAATAGGATTAATCACAAAAACACTCAGGAAAAGTATGCCCAATCAACTTCCAAGATAGTGAGTTTTTTTAAGAACTGGCTTTACGGGTCTAGGTTCTAGCCCTTCTGAGCCTGAAGTTACAATGTATAATTATCCTTCATAGTACACTGCTTCACAATATGTTGATGCGTCACATTGATCAGCCCTTGGGAAATTTTGACGGCAACTTGAGCCAGCAGACAGCTGGCAGTTGGCGATGGTAATTCAAGGCGCCTAAGCAGACAGACGCCTTATCTTGAGAATCGCATCACCATCAGAGCACTTGTTTTACCGTTTCCACTAATAGTTCACATGCACAGACATTTTATACACAAAATCGCACCATTTTTATATGTATATCAAAATCCACTTCAAATTCAAACCATTATTTAAACCATAGAATTATTACGCATAGAAACGCAGTACAGTACAAAACACGTGCGTTAAAATGATGCAAAGTCATGATGTTAGTGGGCGCGAGTTGAATGTGCCTACGCTCATCACACGCACACATACACGCCATTCAGTGATACCAGTTTCTGGCGTTTGCAATCAAATTGTGCAAATCACTATTTTTTGATTAATTTTAAAAAATCGATATAATAAAGATCACGTATTACGTGCGAAGATTATTTAGTAGAAGTATTTTATGAGAATATAAAATGGAATAAAATAAACACGATAATGATGTTACTAATATAACTTTATTATGCATATATTAATGGTAAAAAATGCAGACGTAATAAAATTTAAGAATATTATTAAACACAATTAATTTGCTCGAATACAATAAGCACATTGTGTGATGTTTAATTTTAACCGACTTCAAAAAGGAAGGAGGTTATCAATTCGGTGTATCTTTTTAATGTTTTTTACCTCAGAATTCTACAATTTCTAAACCGATTTAGATTTTTTTATTTGAAAGGATAATACACACAGATTGATCCAATACACACACTGAAATTTCAATGGTTATTTTCCCGAAGTAAAATGATTTTGCCTTAGTAGTTCAATAGATTTATTAAAATAAAATTATTAGGATGTAAAAATGGCAGATTTACAATCGAGAAAAACGAAATTCGAATGCGATCTCAAACCAATAGCAATATCTCGCAAGTAGGTCGGGCGTACAGGCTAGCTTATACCGGATTACTATAATAAAGTTTAAACTAAATAAATACAAATAGAAAACAAATATTTTTAAAAGAAAATTGTGATTTTTCCCCACAACTAGCAACATTTGTATTATGAGAGCTTAGGTAAGTATTTTTTTAGTTTTACGTACTTATAATGCATTAAATGTATAAACTTATACGTGAAATGTAATACCATCACTTCGTTTATGTTTATCATCGCCGTTGTGACAATATTTTACAACACAAACGGTAATTTTTACAATTTTTCGCGAGCTCTTCTCCGTAAGCCGTGATGTTGCGCACTGACGCGTCGCTGAGTCAACTTACGCGGTTTCGCGTTAGTTTTACTTGCTTCACCTTCGGTGCGCGTACTAGTATTCTATGCGTAATAATTCTATGATTTAAACAATAATACATGAGCAGCAATCCGTCGCCGATCAAGTTCCCGCCAAAACTCCCGAGATAGTGAGCCTGCACAGTATGTCACAGATTAATACTCGTAAATATGTAGCAAAATACAGTATGTATTTGTTTGCATACTCTAAGCTGTAAATCGCACAAACTGCGCAGTAAAACTTAGTAATCATCAAGGAGGTAATAATATAATATAAGGAGTGAGCGCTTAGAACATTGTAACCGTTCCTCATTTTTCTTAGAAAGAGAGGCGCCAAGTTTTGTATTTTATCTCCTTCTAACATTTATAAATGTTTACACAAAGTAAAAATATTACCAACGTTAAGACAGTTATTGACTTAAAGTAATATTTTAGACGTATGCTAGAACGATATCTTACATTTTTTATCGCTAATCATAGTTGGGATATTTCATATTGTATTTCAATTAAGCATATTATTAAGTAACACGAAAAAAAACACTAAAACACGAATATTGTTTTTTTTATAGGATATTGATAGTGGCCTATAGACATCTACATCTATTCTCGTTTGCGAATCGAAATGCAGATGCGTTATCACCCGTGAGGACTAAGATGGAATGCCTTATTTCCAGTGAAATGGGTCTCCGGTTCTCTACACTCACCATACGAAATACATCAGTGTTGTGCTGCTATTTTACGCTGGTATTCTGTGAATGCGTGGTCTTTCCCCGGTTGAGCTGACGCATTTGTACAACTATACTACTATAATTGATAGAATCAGGCGTTACTTTGCGGAAATCCATTATAATGGGGTTGTTATAAATTAATTTGCTTAATTCCGCGTAAAGAAAGAAAATAATGTGTCCTGCCCAGCTTTAAGGGGGACCTCCCACCCTCCCTCAATCGCGGGCACTATACCCGTCGCCGTCAATCCCAGCACTACCATCCTCAGCACCATCATACTAGGCAGGACACACCACTCGAAAATACGACACGTGTTTCGCCTCTACACGAGGCATCCTCAGGTGAAGTAGACTCTGCGGAGGCTAGCCGCTGCAGCCAAATTAATTTATAACAACCCCAACTATACTACTAATATAGCTGCAGTATGGCTTTACCACGTAGAAAACGCCTTGTGCTAATCATTCGCTAAATCTATGTGGAGTGCGTGAGTTACTAAGGCACTTACTCCTATCTTTCCTGTTGGTGTAAAATCCTAAAAGAAGTTAGTCAAACACAAAAGTAAATACTAAATAATAAAATAATAATCTAGATTATCGCTGGAAATGTATGTGATAAAAATCAAAGCTAAAATTTTACTAAGGGAGCGTTAATTCAAGTTTAACTGTTTTTCGGAACAGTAGAAAGAGTTTACAGGTTCTTTTCATCATCACGCCAATGGGAAACTTTAATGAAAAGTGTAGGCGTATCCGTCAAAAGACTCTCAGAGAGAAAATAGATTGCTCATCATGACGCTGTTAAACCACTGCAGAATATTTAAAAAAAAACTAGTATAAACACTCGAAGATATATATGATCCCAGCACCAACAGAGAAAACGTCGATACAAGAGAAACAGCATCTACACTCTTACCAGCTTTGTGTGACTTCAGTTTTTTATCCTATCTTTCCCTTTGGTGTAAAATCCTAAAAGAAGTTAGTCAGACACAAAAGTAAATACTAAATAACAAAATAATAATCTAGATTATCACTGGAAACGTATGTGATAAAAATCAAAGCCCTAAAATTTTTCTTCAAAGCCAACGTATTCAACTAGTGGAAAAAGCTATTGCCTACGTAACAAAAAATATGAGAATGTGGACATTTCGATCAAAGTAAGAAGAGGAATGAGGAGATTTCGAAAAGGTTTACCAGGAGAAATGACCCGATATTCTGGACTAACATTGCCAGAGGAGCTGCAGAGAGCTATGTTAGAATGTCTTGACAGACTTTACGAGGAACTAGACTATCGCTACAGAGCCATGGATGATATTCTCGTAACATTTAGTGTTGTTCAGCCTTACCTTCGTGCAATAGTTAAAAACCTGACAAAAATCTACGATGATTTGTCTGCAGGATATATAATTTTGGAGACTTGACGACTTGAAAGCTGTCAGCATTTCTTCCCAAGAGGCGGTTCAATGTAATTCATTGGAGCTTTTCTCGCAAAATTGGGCTATTCTGAATCTGTTCCGAATCTAGCGCTGTGCCTAAGATTTTTTTACTATATATTTAGTTTCATGTGACGGAAGCTTTTCTCAAGTTAATAAAATTTAGCTTAAGGTCCACAATGAGCCAAACGGGACTAACCAAAAACAATCTCTGAGAACACTCTCTGAGAACTTCTTCAAAGCCTCAGAGTCTCATTCCAATCATTTTATTCGTGAGGCAGAAGAAACTCTCTCTCGGACCCGCCAAATAAAATTTCAACCGACCTGAACTGCCTCCTGGCGGCTCAGACTGATTCTTCTCAAATTTGCCTTAGTAGGCTCTCCCTCAGCGGCTCGTAGCTGCCTGCGCCCTCTTTTCCCAAAAGAGGGTCACTTCCGATTCGGCAGAGAGGCCTCAAAGGCCACTGCCCATCCTCCAAAGGTGGGTTTTAGTGGGTAACACTTAGGGTTAGGATAGTTAGGCACAGTGAGTCCCACATAACTACGACAGACCGGCTGTTATGGTATGCATAAAGCATTTACCACCTCCTCGCGTAACGGGGTAGCCTTTTCCAATTGCATCTGGGAGAGGGCTTCCAACCGCCGTAGGGATCGGATGCAATTCGCATCGCTAGTGACTTGTGGACTACTGGTGGACAGCCGGTGTACGGGTTGTCGACTGGTGTACTGCTGGTGGACAGCCAGGTGATAACTGGTGACTGGTTGTCAATTCGGTTGTCATCTGGTGGACAGTCGGTGGACAGATGGTGGACAACCAGTGTTAAGTGATTAAAGAGTGGACAATTTGTGGACTATCGGCGGACAACCGGTGTATGGGTTGGTGGACTAACAGTGGACAATAAGTGTACATCAAGTTGATGACAGCGAATTGTGATAAGAGCTATGTTGTCTATATAGCGATAAATGTGACAAAATTAACAAGTGACAGTGAGAGAGAGAGGGCGCTACTGAACCATGATAAACATCGGTTCCGTATTTAGTGTAATATAAAAATAAAAACAAGTGATATTTGACATTAAAAACAAGTGGAGTGGAATAATAAACAAGTGACTATCGAAAAACATTGTGGACAAGGTCCGAAAACAGTGAATAGCAAACTATTACAAGTGCAAAACAGTGAAGTGAAAAAGACCTCAAAACTAAACTATTAACAATATTTCCCACATTAGATTGTCAACAGTAGTCTAAAAACAAATGAACGAAGTGCAAAACTATAATTTACATTATTCAAGTGCAAAACTTACAAAACACAATTAAATTAGGCATGATTTTGCATTTTTTGATCAATAAAACAGTGCCATCTAGAGAAAATACTCAAAACTATAAAGACTATCACGCACCAAACAACTGTCCCGTCCTCTAGTTCCTAATCGAGCCAGCAGAGGACAGCACAAGTTGCAAAACGACAAAAAAATATTCACAGCACTATATTATCGTAAAATATATCCAACAAATATGGAGGAAGTAATGAATATGCTTAGAAAAATTCAAAATGAGCTGAATGAACAAAAAGCAACAATTGTGCAATCAGCTGACAAAGTTACGGAACAAGTTACGCAAAATATAAACTCCATATTGGAGGAAAAGTTCAAAGCAATAGATATAAAATACGAAAACCTTAAAGAGAAGCTGGAAAACCAGGAAAAAAGATTATACTTTTTAGAAAAACAGTCAAGACAGAGGAACATCGTTATTTTTGGCTTAGCGGAAACTGATACATCATATGCAAATTTAGAAAAAACCGTATTAAGTTTCATAAATCAATACTTCTCTGTAGGACTAGAACACAGAGATATACAAGAAACTAGGAGAATAGGGAAGAAAGGAGAAAAACCACGGCCGATTACCGTAACGTTTACTTCATTGGGCACGAAAATAGAAATCTTTAAACACAGGAGAGTATTGAAAGATACCACTTATTACATAAAAGAAGACTTTCCACAACATATTTTAGAAAAAAGAAGGGAACTGCAAGAGCAAGCAAAAATTGAAAAAGAGAAAGGAAACTCCGCCACTATCAAGTACGATAAACTGATAATACACTACAAAAATGCAAATACATCAGGCAACAAGAAAAGAACTCTACCAACATCACCAAACTACAATGATTTTACGCAACCAGAACCAAAGACACAAGCTAATAAAAAGAACAAAACTCAAACAGGACTACGAAGATCGTCGAGTTTATCAGAGGGAGTTATGAAACCAGGAATACTTAGTTTCCTAACAACTAAAAACCAAACCACCAACAACCAAAATAACCTACCATACGACCAAACAAACAAAAATAACGAACAATAACAATTACAGCCCTCTCTCACGGAAAACACACCCCAAATAATAACAAACACTAAACCACATCTTCCAAGCCGGCTGGTCCCCGTGGAAGATTACGACCGAAACCCTCCAGAGGAAACATTAGCAGGTTCGTCAAAGACTACTAAAAACAAGTATCATAACCACCTATATATATCGACCTACAACGTTAAAACCCTATCGACTTATTCACGACTACTGGAACTAACAGAATCATTAAAAAACGTAAAGTACGATATTATTGGTCTCTCAGAAGTCAGAAAACTCGGTAACAAAATAGAAGAACATGATGAGTTTATTTTCTACCACATTGGAGAAACGCCGGGATTATATGGAGTAGACTTTATTGTCAAAAAACAGCTGAAAAAATACATAAAAAGTTTCAATGGACTGTCAGAAAGAGTGGCCCTGCTAAGAATGCATACCAACAATTTAGACTTAAGCATCATTCAAGTTTACGCCCCAACAGAGGCCTCGAAGGAAGAAGAACTAGAGCTATTCTACAGTACTGTCGACAAAGCCATACAACTTTCAGGAAATAATATAATAGTCATGGGTGACTTTAACGCCAAAATTGGTCAACCCAAACCAAACGAAACCATTACGGGAAGTTACGGCTATGGTAATAGAAACTGAGGAGACAGACTCATCGAGTTTGCGTACGAGAACAATCTAGCTATTATGAATACTTTTTTCAAAAAGAACAACAAACAGAGATGGACTTGGAAATCACCCGATGACTCTGGAGGAGGCCTTTACCCTCCGTTGAGAGGGGTTCTTGCAATTGTACAAAAACAAAAAAAAACTTTCATTATGCATTGTTATAATTGTCTAAGACAACTACTAGAAGTAAGAAGATAAATTATCTTGTTCTATATTATTCTATTACATATCTATATATCAAAATTAAGTATATTCCTTACTAAATAAACGTTATATTCCTAACTATTAAAAGTAATATATACCAAAATACTAAGTTTTTTTGTAACACTAGATTAATTATTTTTTTTTGCATGCACACTGTTTTAAAATTGTAAATTTCTACTTTGAAGCAAGAAATAAAAGGCTTTTTTATTTTTATTTTTATTTTATTTTTATGGCTTTACCACGTAGAAAACGCCTTGTGCTAATCATTCGCTAAATCTATGTGGAGTGCGTGAGTTACTAAGGCACTTACTCCTATCTTTCCTGTTGGTGTAAAATCCTAAAAGAAGTTAGTCAAACACAAAAGTAAATACTAAATAATAAAATAATAATCTAGATTATCGCTGGAAATGTATGTGATAAAAATCAAAGCTAAAATTTTACTAAGGGAGCGTTAATTCAAGTTTAACTGTTTTTCGGAACAGTAGAAAGAGTTTACAGGTTCTTTTCATCATCACGCCAATGGGAAACTTTAATGAAAAGTGTAGGCGTATCCGTCAAAAGACTCTCAGAGAGAAAATAGATTGCTCATCATGACGCTGTTAAACCACTGCAGAATATTTAAAAAAAAACTAGTATAAACACTCGAAGATATATATGATCCCAGCACCAACAGAGAAAACGTCGATACAAGAGAAACAGCATCTACACTCTTACCAGCTTTGTGTGACTTCAGTTTTTTATCCTATCTTTCCCTTTGGTGTAAAATCCTAAAAGAAGTTAGTCAGACACAAAAGTAAATACTAAATAACAAAATAATAATCTAGATTATTACTGGAAACGTATGTGATGAAAATCAAAGCCCTAAAATTTTTCTTCAAAGCCAACGTATTCAACTAGTGGAAAAAGCTATTGCCTACGTAACAAAAAATATGAGAATGTGGACATTTCGATCAAAGTAAGAAGAGGAATGAGGAGATTTCGAAAAGGTTTACCAGGAGAAATGACCCGATATTCTGGACTAACATTGCCAGAGGAGCTGCAGAGAGCTATGTTAGAATGTCTTGACAGACTTTACGAGGAACTAGACTATCGCTACAGAGCCATGGATGATATTCTCGTAACATTTAGTGTTGTTCAGCCTTACCTTCGTGCAATAGTTAAAAACCTGACAAAAATCTACGATGATTTGTCTGCAGGATATATAATTTTGGAGACTTGACGACTTGAAAGCTGTCAGCATTTCTTCCCAAGAGGCGGTTCAATGTAATTCATTGGAGCTTTTCTCGCAAAATTGGGCTATTCTGAATCTGTTCCGAATCTAGCGCTGTGCCTAAGATTTTTTTTACTATATATTTAGTTTCATGTGAAGGAAGCTTTTCTCAAGTTAATAAAATTTAGCTTAAGGTCCACAATGAGCCAAACGGGACTAACCAAAAACAATCTCTGAGAACACTCTCTGAGAACTTCTTCAAAGCCTCAGAGTCTCATTCCAATCATTTTATTCGTGAGGCAGAAGAAACTCTCTCTCGGACCCGCCAAATAAAATTTCAACCGACCTGAACTGCCTCCTGGCGGCTCAGACTGATTCTTCTCAAATTTGCCTTAGTAGGCTCTCCCTCAGCGGCTCGTAGCTGCCTGCGCCCTCTTTTCCCAAAAGAGGGTCACTTCCGATTCGGCAGAGAGGCCTCAAAAGCCACTGCCCATCCTCCAAAGGTGGGTTTTAGTGGGTAACACTTAGGGTTAGGATAGTTAGGCACAGTGAGTCCCACATAACTACGACAGACCGGCTGTTATGGTATGCATAAAGCATTTACCACCTCCTCGCGTAACGGGGTAGCCTTTTCCAATTGCATCTGGGCGCAAAAAAAGCATTAATGGTTCAGCTCAACCGGGGAAGGACCACGCTTTCACAGAATACCAGCGTAAAGTAGTAGCTTAACACTGCTGTGTTTCGTATGGTGAATGCAGAGAACCGGAGACCCTTTTTACTTGAAAAGAGGCATTACATCTTAGTCCTCACGGGTGACAACTCATCTGCATTTTGATTCGCAAATAAGGACAGATGTAGATATCTATGGGCCACAGCAACCACTTATCATCAGGTGGACTGTGTGCTCGTTTGTCACTCTAACCTATTTAAAAAAAAATTTTTGATCGTCTTGAATTCCGCATTGCCGCACCTATGTACATGCAATTCACTCTTTTTTTTACGCTAGGGTTGTTAAAATTAAAATAAGTTAATTATAAAAAACGCGTCTTAATTACAATTTCAATAGATTTAACCTTAAAAATAACGACATATGATTTATATATATATACATAAAGGATGTCTCAGTAAGAGTGCACTTTTTAAAATTGGAATTTTTTTTTCATGCAAGTGGCAACTCTGAAATTTGACAGCAGTCATCTCTGTTTATTCCCATTATTAAAAATGGAGAGGTTTTCGAAAGAAAAACGCGTTATAATTGTGAAAACTCATTACAAAAATGGGGAAAGTTACGCTGAAACCGCTCGCAAACTTCGCCAAATTTTCAGCCGAGAAAGTGCACCTAATGTGTCAACCATTCGAAGAGTGGTTAAAAAATTTGAAGAAACTGGGTCAATTATGGATAATAAGAATCCTTTGCGTCAACGTACCGGTCCGTCTCATGAAAACATTGCTGCTGTAAACGAGAGTGTTGCCGAAATTCCGAAAACATCAATTCGACATCGTTCTCAACAACTTCAAATTTTACGAAGCACTACGCAGCGAATTTTGACTAAAGACCTCCACCTTCTGCGTACAAGATTAAGTTAATTCAGGAGCTCAAACCAGCAGACCACTGAAAGCGCCGGCAATTCGTTCAATGGGTAATGGAGCAAAGTGAAGTCGATACCAATTTTTCGGAAAAAGACATTTTCTCCGATGAAGCGCATTTCCATATGGATGGCTTCGTGAATACACAAAATTGTCGAATTTGGGACTCAGAAAATCTTCATGCAATCCATGAGAAACAAATGCACCCACAACGAGTATCTGTCTGGTGCGGATTTTGGTCAGGCGGCGTGATTGGACTTTACTTTTTTGAAAATGAGGCCGAAATTGCAGTGACTGTGAACGACATTCGTTACAGGAATATGATAACGGACTTCTTGTGGCCTCAACTGGACGGGATGGATCTGGACAACATGTGGTTTCAGCAGGACGGCGCAACCTGCCACACCGCGCATGAAACAATCGACTTATTGCAGCAACGATTTCCAGAACACATTATCTCACGAAACTCTGATGTCAACTGGCCACCAAGATCGTGCGATTTAACGCCGTGCGATTTTTTTATTTGGGGTTTTGTGAAATCTCGGGTTAATGCGAATAAACACGAAACAATTCCTGAGCTCAAATCGGAAATCCAACGCGTCATCGGTGAGATACAGCCACATCTCTGTGCAAAAGTCATGGAAAATTTCATGAAAAGAGTAATGGCCTGTCATCGGAGTCGTGGGGGTCATTTGCCGGATATTTTATTCCATACTTAATCGGAACACGTCTTCTTTACAATACAATAAAAATATCACAACTCTGTCATAAAATACTTGTTTTTATTTTAAAATGAAAAAGTGCACTCTTACTCAGACACCCGATATAATAGAATAGAATAATTTTTATTCAATATACATTATATGTGTAATTCTTATTGAAAGTCATTTTTTACTTTACCACTGGTTCGAAAAAAAACCCTCTGTCCTGGGAAGAACCAGTAAGAAACCCAGCGGGTTTTTTTTAAATAAATTTTATAATATAAATGATAACGAACTATTTACAAAATTTATTTTAGAAATTGTTTGGAAGCGACCACCCATTCCCAGGGGTTATTATCAACCATGTATTCATTTATACTATAATAACCCTTTTTATACAGTTTCAGCTTAATAAAACATTTAAACTTGGTAATAGAGAGAACCTGTACACTTTCCGGGACCTTGTTGTAATAGCGTATACATTGCCCCAAGAATGAATTACTGACTCTGTGGAGTCGAGAAACTAGCATCACTAGCTTGTGTTTGTTCCTAGTGTTACGAGCTTAGGGTTCGAGACAGTTAATACCAAAATTGACACTTTAATTACACAATACTAATTATAATCTAAAACCACACTAATAGTAAAACACAGTTCACAGTTATTTCGCTTCGAAGTATTCTCTTGTATCGCCAATTCAATACTGCCCCGGTCGTAGTATATACCGGCCTAATATAGGGCCTCAGATAGTTTCCAGAACCTTCTACTGTAGCGACATCTAGAATGTTCGAATACATATCGGTCCCGAAATTTCCGGAAGGATCTTGACTCTCCTAGTTCTGCTACTCGACACTAGAGGGCGCTAGTGTTGCCATGTACAAGACATTAATAGTGGCGCGCAACACTGCCCCCTCCTAAGACATGCTCGTCCCGAGCATTATTGGCCCCATAATAACGCGCCAGTCGATCCACATGGACGATCTTAGGAGTACCTCTGGCACATTTCTGTATCCGGTAGGTTACGTCGTTGATCCTTGTCACAATCCGGTACGGTCCGTCCCATTTAGCTTGAAGCTTATGAGATTTCCCTTTGCTGCGAGCTGGTTTGTGTAACCATACTAGTGAACCTTCGTCAAACCCTTTGTTGTTCATTTTGCGGTCATACCGTGTTTTCATCTTCTCAGACGTTTGCTGGCCCGTCTGTCTGACGTGCTCATAAATGTCATTCATTTTGTTCCGCAAGTCTTTTGCATAACTGGTTATACAGCGTGGGGCATCAGGTGATATTCCGGTGATCAGGTCTGCAGGCAGCCGTAATTCTCTCCCAAAAGTTTGCGAAAGCTGGTGTCACTGATGTACTTTCGTGAACAGCACTTCGATATGACAACAAAAACGGTTGTATGTACCTGTCCCAGTCTCGTTGCCGTTCTTCCACAACTTTTGCTAGGTATCTCTCCAATGTCTGATTAAATCGTTCTACCATTCCATCAGATTGTGGGTGCTAAGAAGTTGTTCTTGTTTTATGAGTACCCATAACCCGGCAAGTTTCCTGGAATATTTGAGACTCAAAATTCCTTCTTTGATCGCTGTGAATCTCTAAAGGTACTTCAAAACAGAAACAGAAACTTTTTTATTCAATATAGATTATAAATAATGCTTATTGAAAGTCACTCCTTTGTATAATTACCACTGGTTCGAAAAAAAAACCTCTGTCCTGGGAAGAACCAGCAAGAAACCCAGCGGGACTTTTTTTTTACATACTTTATATATACTATTTTTTACTTACAATCATGTATGTTACACAAATTAACAACACAACAAATTAGAAATAGCGTGGTAGCGATCACCTCATTTCCAGGGGTTATTATTATCTATAAATTCTTTAATACTATAATAACCCTTTTTATACAAACTTAATTTAATAAAGTTTTTGAACTTTGAGCAGGTCAAATTTTGTATATTTTCTGGAATTTTGTTGTAAAAGCGTATACATCGCCCCAAGAATGAATTACTGACTCGATGGAGTCGAGTAACCGGTACTACTAGCTTGTGTCTGTTCCTAGTATTTACAGAATGAATATCACTTATTTTTGTAAAACTACTTTTATTTTTGTGTACGTACATTACATTTTCATAAATGTATTGAGAGGCCAAAGTTAATATATTAATTTCCTTAAATTTTTGTCGCAGCGACTCTTTAGGCTTTAAATCATAAATTGCTCTTATGGCCCTCTTCTGTAAAACAAATATAATTTCAGTGTCAGCTGCGTGTCCCCATAGCAAAATATCATACGACATTATGCTATGGAAATAGCTAAAGTAAACTAGTCTAGCTGTTTCAACACTAGTTAGACTTCTAATCTTTTTTACGGCATATGCTGCAGAACTAAGTCTGCTTGCTAGTTTTGATATATGGGGGCTCCATTGAAGCTTCGCGTCTAGTGTGATTCCAAGAAAAATGGTGGTATCTACAAGACTCAGTTTCTCCCCATTTAAAATTACATTAGTATTTAATTGTTTGACATTTGGAGTCATAAATTTCATAAATTTCGTTTTAGTGCCATTTAAATGCAAATTATTAACATTGAACCAATTTACTAATTTAGATATAGCATTATTTACTTCGTCATATTTTAGCAATTGTCGACTTAATTTGAAAATTAAAGAAGTTTCATCTGCAAATAATACTATATCATGGTTATCTCCTACTATGTAAGGTAAGTCATTAATGTATACAAGAAACAGAAAGGGGCCTAGAATTGAGCCTTGAGGCACGCCCATCTGTACCATCGACCCGGAAGAACTCATACTGTTAATGACAACTTTTTGCGTTCTCTTACTTAAATATGAAATAATTAATTTAAGAGCATCACTTCTTACACCGTAGTGTTTAAGTTTCCTGATTAATGTTTCATGGTGAACACAATCGAAGGCTTTGGATAGGTCACAAAATATACCCAAAGCATCCTGTGAATTCTCCCATGCATTAAATATATATTTAATCAGCTCAACACCGGCATCAGTTATCGAGCGACCCCTTGTGAAACCAAATTGATTTTTATGAAGTAAATTATTTATATTAAAGAAATTTAACATTTGATGAAGAATAATTTTTTCAAAAATCTTACTAAGTGTTGGTAGTACAGAAATAGGTCTAAAATTAGCGGGGTCTAATGTACTACCAGATTTAAATAAAGGTATTACTTTACTATACTTCATTAAATCAGGAAACACACCAGATTCGATACTAGTATTAAAAATAGTAGCTAAATGAGGCGCGATTGTATCTATTATAGACGCAATAACTTTAACGGAAATCCCCCACAGATCCGCAGTTTTCTTAACATCAATAGTTTTAAAATATTTTACAATATCTTTTGATGATACTTTATGAAATGTAAAATTCTTTGTACACGCATTTACATTTTGTTTAAGTAATGATTCGGCGACCGCAGGAGAAGAATTCAGTGACTTAGTGGTTAATATCGGAATATCAGTAAAATATTTCTCAAAAACCATTGCAACGCCCTGATCTGATTCGGTTAATTTGTTATTAACACTTAACTGGTAGTTTGAATTGCGAGAGTTAATCTTACCAGTTTCGCTATTAATTATACTCCATGTTATTTTAATTTTATTAGAAGCCGTCTTAATTTTGTTGCTCAAATGCAAAGACTTGGCTGTGGAGCACACTCTTTTAAATATTTTTGAATATTTTTTTACATATTCCCTAAATTCGACGCTATGATTATATGACCTTTCATGGTAAAGATCATATAACCTATGTCTGCTCTTATGGACTCCCACTGTCGCCCATTCATTAAATGACTTCCGACTGTTCAAGGAGAATGTTTTAGAAGTAAAAGTATTATTAAATTCATTGCAAATAAGCTTAAATAATGTTCCATACAAAAAATTTGGATCATTTTGGTATGTAAGTGATGGAAGTTTTTTCACTATGTTACTTCTAAATTTCTCCAAGCGACGTGCATTTACTGGAACAAACACAACTTTCTTATCTACTTGCTTTTTGTGAACATATGGTAACGAAACTACTTGTCCACAGTGATCAGAACTTAATTTTTGAATTATACATTTATGCAACGGCTTCACATTTGTAAAAATGTTATCTATACATGTTGCACTAGATTGAGCAATACGCGTTGGCTCTAAAAATAAATTAAAAAGACCATATGATTTAAACAATGATCTAAATTTAATATTGATTGAGGAAGCTTCTAGGAGATTGATGTTAAAGTCTCCACATATTACAACAGATTTATTCCGTTTATTAAGCTTAGCAAAAACTTCCTCCATAATTTTTTCAAGAGTATCGTATATAGAACATGGGGGTCTGTAGACGCTCACAACAATGAGGTGCTCAAACTCAACACATGCCATTTCTACAGTTCGCTCAACAGAGAGGCTCACAATATCTTTACGTTCTTTACATGACGATAATTTACTAGCTAATATTAAGGAGCCACCTCTTAAAACCGTTTCTCTATTGAAAGAACTGACCACCTGGTGATTACTGAAGTTAAACATTAAGTTATAAGCTTTTAACCAATGTTCAGTAATACATAAAATATGAATATTGTTGCTATTTAAGAACAACTCAATTTCTAACTCTTTGCCTACCATGCCTTGTATATTTTGATGCACCAGGTGTATACAATTTTCATTATCATTCTTTGGAGTCATACAATTAAAGATTTGTAAGCTACATTCTAAATTATTTAAATTATTACAACTGCTAGAGATTACCTCTATTGTCTCATTTTCTAATTTAAATTACTTGGAACTGATTCCAAATTACATATTAAGTCATTACACTGCTCAAAAGGAGCAGATGTCTGTGTAGCCAAGTCCTTGGCTGAGTTAATATATAAACAATAAGATAGCACATTTGCTATCTGTCTTAAAATATATTTAGATAGGTAATACCTATCATTAGTCAAAAATTTCTTAAGTAAATTATTTATGTCTATTAAATTACATTTATTATTATAATTATAACAATTAAATGTCAAGTTTATATTATTATTATATTATTATTATTATTATTAAACGACAGAAGACTTCATGAATTTGTTTATCTGCAACTGTTGAAGCTTCTTGATTTGGAATGGCGAAGACTTCTGGCTACTTAGTGAAGTAATCCTTTACAACCATGATATACTTGTTACCACTTTCACTTTCCGGAAACGGCCCCGCAACGTTAATGGCTATCCTCTCCCATGGTGCACCAACATTGTACAATTTCAATGCGCCTCTACTACGAGTTTGAGGTCCCTTTACAGCCACACAACTTGTACATTTGTGGCACCAGTCCTCGACATCGTCATGACAGTGGACCCAGTAAAACCGTTCTCGGATCTTCAGTAGTTAGGAGCACTGGCCTTCATCCATTCCAGAATCGGCTTAATGTCCGAATCTTCCTGCTGTGCATGTTGTAGGCTGTCCTTCCACTCATTGCTGAGCTGGTCTGTCCTGAGCATCCTCACAGATACCACTTCCTTACCCTCTTGCCTAGTACAATGCTTGCAACCTTCAGGGCAAGATCTTCTTGACAATGCATCTGCATTGCCATGAGATTTCCCGCTGCGATGTTCGATCACAAAGTCGTATTCCTGCAGTAGTTCAATCCATCTGGCAACTTGTCCTTCCGGATTTTTGAACTGCAATAGCCATTTCAGTGCAGCTTGGTCAGTTCGTAAGTGGAATTTCCGCCCCAGAAGATATTTGCTAAAATGCTGCAAGGACTTTACCACAGCAAGCAATTCCCGTATTGTGACACAATAGTTCCTTTCTGTCTTTGACAACGACTTGCTGAAATACGCTATCACAATGTCTTGATCACCATTCCGTTGAGACAACACACCCCCAAGTCCTATATCACTTGCGTCTGTGTCACTATAAATTCCTTGCCCGCATCAGGGTACCCCTAGATATGTGTTTTGAACAGACGGTTCTTGAGCTCTTGGAATGCAATGTCGCAAATTTTCTTGTGCAGAGGTTTGGCTATATCTGCAAAATTCTTCACAAATCGCCGATAATAAGAGCACAAACCCAAAAATGCTCTAACCTGTGTCTTGTATTTTGGAACCGGCCAATCCTTGACAGCGGCAATATTCTCTGGATCCGTGCGGATACCTTCTTCCGACACTACATACCCCAAAAAGCTAACTTGCCGTTTGAATAGTAAGCACTTCTTCGGACTCAACTTGAGGTTGGCACTCTGGATCTTCATGAGCACGCCTTCCAGGCTTTGAAGGTGTTCCTCAATGCTCCAGATGATGTCATCCAAGTAGACCAGACAGGCATCTCCAATTAGCCCGGTAAGTAGAAGCTCCATCAACCTTTCAAACGTTGCTGGAGCATTGCACAATCCAAACGGCATGACTTTAAATTGCCACAGACCCTTTTCTGTGGAGAATGCAGTTTTCTCCTTGTCCTTAGGGTCAATTTCAACCTGCCACTAGCCACTTTTCAGGTCCAGCGTACTAAACCACTTTACGCCTGTGAGCATATCCAGCGTGTCATCAATTCTAGGCAATTCTTCTCTTGTGTTTATTTTGTGTTGAACTAAGCCAGTCTTTCCTATGTCAGCTTCGTTTGACGAGAAAACATTGGCGTACTTGAGTAACAGCTTTGCCTTGACCATTTCATTCGGGGAGAGAACGCTGCGACAGTCTTCTAAAAGTGTGGTCACTGTCGTTTGTCCATCCTTGCTGGGGGTCCCAGTTGATAGATATTGGCACCGATGCAACCAATCCACTTCCTCACTAGTACCAACCAATGTGCCTTTTTCTATAATCTGTTCCTGATCACAAAGGTTCAATACACGTACTCCTGAGATGTTGGTGGTTCTGACCAAGGTTCGAGCCACTCTCCATGGAAGGTCATTGTCTACCTTTCCATGAGTACACAACGATGAGCTTGCCCAGGATTCCGAGAAAGACTAACCGGCACAATCGTTTCCGATCTTGGCGGAATAACAATCTTCTTAAGGCTGTACACATACCCTGGTAACGCCCCTTCCGCAAAAAGTTCCTCTTGTCCACATTTCAAAACACCTTGCTTTACTTCGATCTCACAACAATTCTTCCTCATAAAGTCTAGGCCCAGGGTGCAGTCGTTCATTATATCAGCCACGATGACATTATGCAGGTAGATCATGTTGCTTAGCTTCAACTCCATCTCCTTCTCTCCACGGACGGGTATGCGCTGACCAGTGGCTGTCACCAAATGAATTTGTTCGCGGTTGTATGCGGAGTTCCCAAGAAACTGGCTTATAAGTTGGGAACTGACAACCGTGCGAGAGGCTCCAGTGTCTATGGTCAGTTTACACGGCGTTCCGTTGACCTCGCCCTTGATGATCAGGCTGTTCCCATCACGGGTTTGTGAGATCGAAATCCTTGGGGCTCTTTTAACATCAGCCAGCACCCGCCAGTTTCCCTACTGCTGCTGGGCGTTGTTGTTAGCCGCACTACCCTCTCGAGATCGATCACCTTCCCTTTCTTCAGTTCGCTTAGGGCAGCTGGATCGAAGATGGCCCCTTTCCCCACAGCCGTAGCACCTAGGGCGGTAGCCGTTATTGCGGTCCCGAACTGTAGCTGCTGCAACCTCCCTGACGCGATGAGAACGATGATCCTGCTGCACGGCTTCCACCTCCAGTGCATGGATCAAGGCGTCCTTAAGCGTCTCGTGGAGCCCGAGCCTCACAGCAGCTCTGACTTCAAGGTCGCGGATGCCGTCGATGAATGTCTGCACCAGGTTCCCTACAATGAGCGCAGGTACAGACTGGTATGCTTTTCGAACCAGCTTCTCCACCTCGAGGGCCCACTATTGCAGGTTTTCGTTACTGTGTTGCATACGATCTTTGAGCTGCGCACGAAAGACGTGTTCTAGCTGAGCGTCGCCATATCTCGCCTCCAATGCCTCAAGGAGCTGCTCGTAAGTCACTTCCTTACCGAGAGCTTCCAGAACAGTAAAGGCCTGGTCGCGCAGGCCTAGGGTAAGAGCAGTCTTGGCCTGACTTTTATTCCAGCCGTTCGCCTTCGTGACAGCCTCGAATTGGATTTTGTAGGCCGACTAGGAAGAAGTCCCGTCGAACGGCAGCCCTTTGAATCCACGTAGCGAAGGTGTTGTAGCTACCACGGTAGCTGTAACTCCATCCCCAATTTTGAGGTCGTCCAGCGTTTTTTTCACGTCAACAATCACGTTTTCAACTCGGTTGTGCACTTGGTCGATTCGGGTTTCAGCGTCCGACAGGCGGTTGTCATATTGGGCAACCTTATCCTTCACCTCTCTTATCTCTTTCCCGAAGGTAGCGTGAAAGTCCTTCATGAGAAATATCTGCTCTTCCTTATTGCGTTTGAGCTGCTCCTCCAACCGACGGCCTTGTTCCTCCTGTTGGCAGGCCTGTTCCTCCTGTCGGCGGGCCTGTTCCTTTTGTCCGCGCTGCAGCTGCTCTTCCAACCGACGGGCCTGTTCCTCGTGTCGGCGAGTCTGTTCTTGCATTATCATCATCAGAGCACCTAAGTCAGGTGCTGTAGATGCAGGAGCTGATGACGGACCGGCCTCCATGGTCAGCAGATGGCCCCCCGATGTTTGCGGCGTTGTATTACCAAATCGTCTCTGGTCCGTCTCCAGCTGGCGTTGACTTCGGGTACGGATACCCTCCATGTCGTCCTTTGGTAAAATCAGCATGATTTAATCACAGTTCTGACACCAATTGTTACGAGCTTAGGGTTCGAGACAATTAAAAATTGCCGATTGAATTACTAAAATTGACACTTTAATTAATTACACAACACTAATTACTATCTAAAACCACACTGATAATAAAACACAATCACTTTAGTTCACAGTTATTTCGCTTCGAAGTATTCTCTTCTATCGCCAATTCAATACTGCCCCGGTGTTTTTTTTTCCTGAATGTGTATGCTGTTGGCCCTGCGGCCTTCACAGCTTCATCTGATTAGGCTCGTAAGTGAGGACTTACGAACTATTGAGTGCAACGACTGTGCCGTCGGCGAGGCGGCGCGAAGCGCCGCTTCGCTGACTGCAGTCCCGAGGCACCCCGACCCCTGCTTTCGGAGTGAGGCTCCTCGAGCTAGGGGGGGCTCGATGCGATTCAAGGGCCCCTCTGAAGGAGGTACGAACCTCGGCTTGAATCACTATCGCAATTTTGTTACCTGGTCGCAAGGATTAGAAACGCCCCGTATCACGGGTGTTATACCTCGTGTACGGAGTGTGTCTGTGACGACGCATTCGCCGGCGACTGCGGTGTGCCCTAGTGTTCTGTACTAGAGTAGTGTCTGTGTGTGTGTGTTAGTGTTTGTGTTTCCTAAACTGGTTCCCTCTCCTGTGGAGGGGGGGGGGGACGGGATCGACCTATTCCTAGTTGTGATCTCGTCGTCGGGATCAAGAAGAACGTTCTTGGGACGTCTCCTGTGGGGGGCTGCATCCCTCTCTGGGGGTACGAGCCCGTCTCATTCACCAACGGATTTTTGTGTTCCTTTATCGAATTGAAGTATCTTAAGGATAATTCCTTTAGATACGACTGAATTGTGGGCATGTCTAGGTCGCGGTGGAGATCCGTGTTCCTCACATAATAGGGAGCTCCTGTGACCTGACAGAGGAATTTATCCTGAATGATTTAAGGGTTTTTGTAAACTTCTTTTGGGAACGTGAGCAAAGGATACCCCTGCGTATGTCATGATAGGACGTACGCAGGATTTGTATAAGTGCAGTTTGCGTCTGAGGGACAGTGCCCCGGTCGTAGCCTATACCGGCCTTATATAGGGCCTCAGATAGTTTCCAGAACCTTCTACTGTAGCGACATCTAGAATGTTCGAGTACATATCGGTCCAAAAATTTCCGGAAGGCTCTTGACTCTCCTAGTTCTGCTACTCGACACTAGAGGGCGCTAGTGTAACTAGTGTTTCCATGTACAAGACATTAATAGTGGCGCGCAATACTAGTGTTTACAGAATGTATATTACTTTTTTACTAAAACTATCTTTGTTTTTGTGAAAATACATTAAATTTTCGTAAATATACTGAGAGTCCAAAGTTAATATACTTATTTGTTTAAATTTATCTCTAGACTCTCTCGGTTTTAGATAGTTTCTGAATTAGCCGCATTTCCCCATAGCAAAATCCCATAAGACATTATGCTATGGAAATAACCGAAATAAACTAATTTAGCTGTCTCGACACTAGTGAGACGTCTAATCTTTTTTACAGCATAGGCTGCAGAACTTAGTCTGCTTGCTAATTTAGATACATGGGGGCCCCACTGAAGCTTTGCGTCAAGAGTGATGCCAAGAAAAACAGTGGATACAACAGGGCTCAATTCCTCCCCATTTAAAAACACATTGGTATTCAGATTTTTAACATTCGTTGTTGTAAATTTAACACAATAAGTTTTATTTCCGTTCAAATGCAGATTATTAACGTTAAACCAATGGACTAATTTTGATATAGCATTATTCACTTCGTCACATTTAAATGATTGATGTTTAAGTTTTAAAATCAAGGAAGTATCATCAGCAAATAATACTATATCATGACTATCCCCTACAAGGTAAGGTAAGTCATTAATATACACCAGAAACAGGAATGGGCCGATAATCGAGCCCTGAGGAACACCCATTAGTACAGGTGACCCGGAAGAACTTTTACCAATGATAATAACCTTCTGCTTTCTATTACTTAAATATGAAATAATAAGTTTAAGCGCTGTATTCTTGACACCATAGTACTGTAGCTTCCTGATTAATGTCTCATGGTGAACACAGTCGAAGGCCTTGGAAAGGTCACAAAATATACCCAAAGCATCCTCTGAATTCTCCCATGCACAAAAAATATGTTTAATAAGCTCAACTCCAGCGTCAGTTGTCGAGCGACCCCTTGTAAAACCGAATTGATTTTTATGTAGCAATTTATTAATATTAAAGAAACTTAACATCTGATCTAAAATAATTTTTGAAAAAATTTTACTTAATGTTGGTAGTGCAGAAATTGGTCTAAAATTGGCGGGGTCTAATGTACTACCAGATTTAAATATAGGTATGACTTTACTATGTTTCATTAAATGAAGAAACCAGATTCGACGCTTATATTAAATATAGTGGCTAGATAAGGTGCTAATATATCTATTATAGATAAAATAACGAAAATCCCCCATAAGTCTGCCGTTTTCTTAACATCAATAGTTTTAAAATATTTAACGATATCTTTTGGCAGTACTCTTTGGAATTTAAAAGTGTTTGAACAAGCCTTTACATTTTCTTTGAGCAATGATTCGGCGACAGAAGGTATAAGGGATCGAAGTAGACTGTATTTATTTATTACTGTAGCTAGTGGACTGTATTGACTAAATTGACTGACTGATATTGAGGTTAACTATGCTAGGGATGGTAGAAAAGATGGTACTGTAGAACTATACAGTATTCAACTATTTACAATAATCAGCACTATTAACTAGGATAATATGTACAGAGAGAGGTCTTCAATTGTGGAGTCTTGATTTTCTGTCTTGAGTCTTCTTTGTTGTCTTCTCGAGTGCCGCTTCAGAAATGAACAGCTCACAGACCTAAACGCCCTTCTTATATCCCGCAAGAGAGCGTCTCAGTCTGTGAGTAGTGCCGCGCGACGATGCTGCACGCCCATTGGTCGTCGCTCGGCTCCGGTGCGCGGGGTGTGCGGGGCGCAACGGGGTATGAAGGGCCGACGGGGCGGCGGGTCTCTAGCTGTTCGCAACATCCTCCCCCAGGCGTAGCTTGCGAGCCTAAGTTTCCCTCGGGAGGACGGCGATCTTCCTGACTGGCCGCCGCAGCACTCCGCTCCTGGTCCTCACCTCCACGTTGCGCACTACGCCGTCTGGTCCGGGAAAGGTCCTCGTTACGATTCCCCGTGGCCACACGTTCCGTGGCATGTTGCTATCTGCCACCACGACGAGGTCCTCTTCTTGGATCTGGCGCTGCTGAACATCCCGAGAGTCCCCGCGCGCAACCAGCGTCGGCAGGTACTCTTTAATCCAGCGCCTCCAGTATTCATCGGCGAGTCCTTGCGCCGCTCTCCACGCCCGACGATCACTAGGTGTGCACGGCGCGGTGACTGGTAGGCTCGATGGTCCCAACAGCAGGAAATGGTTGGGTGTCAGTGCCTCTTCCTCGTTGATGTCAACCGGTACGTGCGTCAACGGTTGAGAGTTGACTGTGTTCTCAGCTTCTGTGAGGAGCGTTGCTAACGTCTCCTCCCGTGGGCTCTACTGGTGCAGAGTGGCTTCGAGTGCGGTCTTCACTGAGCGCACGAGACGCTCCCATGCGCCTCCCTGATTCGGCGCGCCCGGCGCGATGAATTTCCAATCTGTCCGCCGAGTCAGCGCGTAGTCCTTCAGCTGTGGTGCCCACTCTTCCATTGCCCGTTGTAGCTCAGTATTTGCCCCATGAAAGTTCGTCCCATTATCCGAGTATATGACCCGTGGCCACCCACGCCTAGCCGCCATGCGCCGCAATGCCGATATCGCCGAGTCCGTCGTAAGGGAGTACACTAATTCTAAATGCACCGCGTGCGTCGTTAAACAGGTGAATAACGCTACCCACCGTTTTTCATGCCGACGTCCTATAGTCACTGTTATAGGCCCGAAATAATCGATTCCGGTGTAGGTGAATGGTCGCGCGAATGCCCCTAATCGTTCAGGTGGTAGGTCTCCTATAACCGCTGGCCGTGGTGTCGCCTTGCGTACCCTGCATCGCAGACATCTCTGCTCCACTTCTCGGACTGTTGGTCGTAATCGGAGGATATGATATCTGGTGCGTAGGTCGTTGACCACCCTCTCCCTGTTGGCGTGGCTTGCTTCCTGATGCGCATATTCCACAAGCAGCTTCACAAAATGGTGGCGTCCGTTTAATATGATGGGCCTCTTCATCTGGCTGTACACGTCAGCTGCGTCGATTCTTCCCCTTCATTCTTTCATTAGTAAGCCACCTTCTAGTATAGGGTCGAGTTTCCTTAGCGCGCTGCCGGCTGCCAGGTTCTTTCCCCGCTGAAGTCGACTGATGTCTTCAGCGAAGCTTTCATTTTAACTGTGCTCTATCCACATCCGCTCTGCTCTCTGGATGTGCTGCAATGTCAGTCCGTGCGCCCTTCCTCGTATGGCATCGACGATTTTTAACAGTGGTAGAGCCAGGCGGCAGCTTTTGCTGTCGCACGGATGGGCCGGCTCGAACCGGGGTGGTATCACGACCTCACAAAATACCAGCGTGAAGTAGAGGTTTACCTCTGCGTTACGCTTGGTGAGTGCAGGTGGCCGGAGGCCTTTTTTACTGGAAATGAGGCATTCCATCCTAGTCCTCACGGGTGAAAACGCATCTGCATTTTGATCTGTAACAGAGGATAGATGTAGATGTCTATGGGCCGCAGCAACCACTTACCATCAGGTGGACTGTGTGCTCGTTTTTCACCCTTATCCTATAAAAGAAAACAAAAAAAAACTGTAGTATCCGTGCAGTGGCCCTGATTAATCTCTCGGAGGAAGAGAATCTTTCTATGTCTGGCAGGTGTGGAGCGTCCTTGGTGTCGCTCTGATGTGCCACGACTTCCTCCAGTTCTTCATCATCATTCTCTGCCTTCTCTTCCTGACAGCGAGGCCATTTGTCTTCTTCCTCGTACAGGAATGGCGGTCCTGTGAACCATCGGTCGCCCTCTTCTCTACTTGCGTCGCCTGGTCTGCGATATTTTCTGCAGTCGGTATCCACCTCCATTGCTCGGGTGACGTCTTTTCCGCTATCTCCCCTAACCTATGGGCCACGTATAGGGTGTAACGCGCCGTATCGTTCTGTATCCAGTGGAGCGCCGTAGTGGAGTCTGTCCAATACACTACCTTATCGGTTACCACTATGTGCTCGCCTTGCACGAATTCCGCGAGTCGCGCGCCTATCAAATTCGCCTGCAACTCTAAACGCGGTATGCTTTGCGCCTTTATCGGGGCGACTTGGCCGTTATGATCGTAGGCCTGTCCCTACCGTCGCGATGCGTGTATGCCTTATCGTCGCGCGGTTGGTTCCCTATTACTCCCCCCGTGGGAGCGTAGCGTCTCGGCAGTCGTGAATTTTTCCTATACGGACTGGCGAGCGCCTGGATGTCCTCATCTGACCGTCCACTAGCGCTTACGACGTGTAGTACGGTCTCGCCGTCTTCCCTACACGTTAACCGCGGCACGGTTCCCTGTATTACCCACCCTAATAACGTACGTGCAGCTATAGGCTGCCTTCGACGTCCTATCCTTAAATTACGGGTGATTATTAAATGCCAGTTGTCGGCGCCTAATAGTAATCTCAGTTTTGCGTCGTCGTAACAAATCGAACTCGGTAGGTCGCGTAAGTGCTTTAAACGTAAACACTCCTTACTTACAGATTGCGAACCAATCTTTAAATTTGCTATTGTCCGCGCATTTATATTATACACCTCACTGCGCGTCTTGCCACGTATGCCTATGTTAACTAACCTACTATCGGCCTCGCGCTGACTATTATTTACGCCTCTAATATTGAGCGGCTTTACCGGTCCTTCCGCTCCTAACTCGCGAGCTAAGTCGTCGTCGATTAACGAAATAGTAGAGCCTTCGTCAAGCAGCGCATACGTATCTATTTCCCTACCACGCGGTCCGCATAAGGTAATGGGTACACTTTCAACAATACGGACGCATTACAACCAACGTCCGACGCGACAAGCACGGTCTCATCCGGTTTTGCCGATGTCTCAGGTGCGCGGGTCTTGCGGGCGTGAAAGAGGGCATGGACATCTAAATCGTCGGTGTTTACTATTTAAACACCTAAAACACACCCCATCTTACTAAACCCACTTCCACCGGTCGTCCAAACCCATTTGCGCTATCTTCCTACATTTGGCGATTACGTGTTCACCCCTGCAACACATACATGAGGCACTACCGGTGTCCTCCTGGGCGGTGAACGTCTTTACGTCGCGGGCCCTATCCTCTACGCGGCGTGTCAATATAATCCTTTTCGACGGCGGCGCCTCTCGTCTTACGGGCGATTCCTTAGTCGGCGCTACGGACGTATAGGCATGACTTAACGCACGGTCAGCCTCTCTTATCATGAACCGAGATAGTGTGACGATGTCCGGTTCGTCCGCACTTCCGTAGTGCTCCGCATAATCGCACCAACGTGACCGTAAGTGAGGGCTAAGTTTGCTAGTGACTTCCCTAGTTAGCATCGGATTTTGTAAATATGTTTTGCCGTCGACGTTCTGCAAAATACACACTATATTTTGTAACTTAATAGCGAACGAATTAAATTCCTGAGCGGTTTGACCCAGGCGCGGAAGGCGTTTCAGTTCCTCTAACGCACGATCTATAATTACTTCCGAGCGGCCGAAACACTGCTCCAATGTTCGCATAATATCTGCCGGATCCTTTGCGGTAAACAGCAGTGCCGACACTACTTCCCTAGCCTCACCACGTAGACAATTTCTTAACCTTGCCATATTTTTCGTATTTGTGAATCCATATAAACGCGTGGATTCTTTGATCGCGGCTTTGAAAGCTAACCATTCCGCGGCCGATCCGTTAAAAATAGGCAAGTCCTGCGTCTGCTTCGCGGCGGCGGGCCTAACTCTAATTATGTTCTCTAGAGCTTCCGCTAGTCGCTCTATACGCCTCTCTTTCCCTCGCGGAGTAAGCGACCTATCTCTATCCCTATCTCCCTCTAGCCTACGCTGTGGCGCTGGCGTCCTATATGCACCTACATCCCTATGACACGGCGACGATAATCTACGATTCGCGTGGCGATGTGGCGATGGCGATCTATGTACACCTACATCCCTACACGGCGACGGTGATCTACGATCCGCGTGGCGATGTGGCGATCTATGTGTAGGCGATAGAGTGCGGCGTTGGACGCGCGACGGCGACGTAACCCGTACACGACGATCCACCTGGTTCATTTCTACGGCGACTCCACTATCCCTCTGTAACGTGTCTACGCGACGTGGTTGAACCTCATTCGCTACCGTCCTCCCCTGGGCATCTTCAGCGTGGTCGTAACCGGTTTCCCTATTCGGTAGGGCCTGCTCTATCTCGATTCGGGGCGCGGACTGAGACGGGCGGTAAGGCGACTCCCCCCGCACAGTCTCTACGTTCTCTAACCACCTATCAACGCGTACCCTATTTTCAACTAACTCGTCTTCGTTAATACTTTCCCTATCTGTTTCTTCTTGCAGTTGCGCGACGTCCCTAGCTTATTTCTTCTTAATAAGATCTTCTTCGAGTTGCAATTGCTTCCTCCTAATTGCAGCTAGTTCCTCCGCGGCGTTATATTCGATTTGTTTTAACTTAGCTATCGCGCTAGCTGTCGACCGGGCTGAACGAACTGAGCGGACCGACGGGGTGCGGGGCGCGGGCCTATGTACAACGTCTGCTACAGGCGCGACGGTACGCACTATCGAACTAGCTTCCATAGACGGAAGATCTTCAATAATCACGGCGAGTGTCTCTGTGCGCGGCGCGGATGTGCTAACCTCTCCCAAACGATCGGTCGTAGACACGGACACAGCGGGGCGCGGCGGCGGGGGCGCGGGCGCGGGCGTAGATGCGGGCGCGAGCGGGGCCTGGGGCGCGGTGGAGGGCGCTTGTGCGATCGCGAGATAATCGGACGGGGACGCGGGTGCTTCTTCGAATATCCGCATTCCTACCGGCGTTTCGTCATCGTTCCGTTTCTTCTGGCTTCGTGTTTTCCTCATGACGTCCCTCGTTGCGACCTCCGATCGTCTTCAAAAAGACGTACGTATCGTCTTCAAAAAGTTGCACGTATTGGATGTCGTTCCCGCCACAAGGGCGTTACCAGATGGTCACAGTTTGGCACCGTTAGGGAGCAACCACCTGGCCGCGTAAACGCGGTTAAAGAAACAAGAAATTGTCTGGAAACAGACAATATGACGTATATGACGTAGGCTTAATAAGAAACAGGGAAGAAACTAGTACCGACGATCTTCTCTCTTCGTCGACGAACTTCTTTCTTCCTTGAAGATCTTCTGTAATGATCTTCTCTCTTCTGTAATTATGTTATTTTTTCTATAATTGCCTTCTTTCTTGTTTCTTCTTACTTCTTTCTTCTGGCTTGAATCCGGCGACGATGGCCTAAGAATATAATGAATGTAAGTGTGGACTGTATTTTTACTAATGATGACTGACTGATCGTTGGGGTTAACTATGCTAGGGGACTGCTTGTAGAAAAGATGGTACTCTTGACTATACTATATTCAACTATTTACAACGGTTGGGCACTATTATTATTTATGCTAATATATACACAGAGATCTTGCTTATGGAGTCTTGATTCTTCCTGATTTTCTTGAGGTTTCTTCTCCTAGTGTTGTCTTCAAGTGCCGCTCCAGAAGTGAACGCCTCACAGACCAAAACGCCCTTCTTATATCTCGCAAGAAGGCGTCTCAGTCTGTGAGTAGTGCCGTGCGACGATGCTGCTCTCCCATTAGTCGTCGCTCGGCTCCGGTGTGCGGGGTGTGCGGGGCGCAACGGGGTATGAAGGGGCGACGGGGCGGCGGGTCTCTAGCTGTCCTCAACAAACTGTATTCAACTATTTACAATAATCGGCACTATTAACTAGGATAATATGTACAGAGAGAGGTCTTCAATTGTGGTGTCTTGATTTTCTGTCTTGAGTCTTCTTTGTTGTCGCCTCGAGTGCCGCTTCAGAAATGAACAGCTCACAGACCAAAACGCCCTTCTTATATCCCGCAAGAGAGCGTCTCAGTCTGTGAGTAGTGCCGCGCGACGATGCTGCACGCCCATTGGTCGTCACTCGGCTCCGGTGCGCGGGGTGTGCGGGGCGCAACGGGGTATGAAGGGGCGACAGGGCGGCGGGTCTCTAGCTGTCCGCGACAGTAGGAGAAGAATTTAATGATTTTGTTGTCAAAAAAGGAACATCAGTAAAATGTTTCTCAAAAGCCATAGCAACTTCTTGATCAGATCGCGTTAAATTATTGTTAATATTCAATTGAAAATCCGAGCTGCGCGGTTTGACCTTGCCCGTTTCACTATTTATTATTCTCCAGGTCATTTTAATTTCGTCGGATGCAGTTTTAATTTTGTAGCTTAAATGTAAAGCCTTAGCAGTGGAGCACACTTTTTAAATATTTTAGAATATGATTTTACATATTCTCTAAATATAACACTACTATTATATGATCTTTCATCATAAAGCTCGTATAAACTTCGCCTCCTTTTATAAATTCCTACTGTCGCCCATTTATTAAATGATTTGCGACTGTTAAAAGAGAAATTTTTAGAAGTAAATTTTCTACTAAATTCACAACTTATAATTTTAAATAATGTAGCATACAAATAATTAGCACTATTTTTAAACGAAAGTGATGGAAGTATTTTTATTATATTACTTCTAAACCTCTCCAAGCGATGTTCATTTATTGGAACAAACACAACTTTCTTATTTTTCTGTTTTTTGTGTGTGTAAGGTAGTGATACCAACTGTCCACAGTGGTCCGAACTTAAATTTTGAATAATTGATTTATGCAAGGGCTTAACATCTGTAAAAATGTTATCTATACAGGTCGCACTAGGCCCAGCAATACGTGTTGGTTCTAAGAATAAATTTACAAGATTATACGATTTAAACAATGAGCTAAACTTAATACTAATGGAAGAAGTTTCAAGGAGATTGATATTAAAGTCTCCACATATTACAACAGACTTGTTCTGTTTACTAAGTTTGAGTAAAACTTCTTCCACAACCCTTTCAAAATGGTCCTAAGTAGAACATGGGGGTCTGTAAACACTTACTACAATGAGGTGCTCGAGCTCGACACAAGCCATTACTACTTCGATATAATTGCCTACTGTCTCAGGGTTGTCACTGTCACCAAATCATTAGTTTAAAGCCCGGCCCTTGCCAAAAATAATACATCTCGGTATAACTAATTCAGTGATCATTAGTCGATAAAGTTCAACAATGGTTTTCCTAACAAATACATAAATGTATTAAGATTCAGAGCAGTATTATTTATAAAAAAGGGATAAAATAAACCGGCGGGGCGGTGTGTGAGCTCGTGTTTAAATTATTTACTTAGTATATACTAGTTACTTTTTATTTTTAATAGGCATAATATAGTATTTGCAACAATAAAGGACCATATTAATTTTTATTTTTAATTAATACAAGCATATATATATTGAATCACACATTTATTACAAAATTACAAATTAGCTACAGAAAAATACTTTCTTCGGTTTCGACTATTACAAAACGACTTGTTATTAAACTTTAATGTGTAATATATCCGCATCCTTATAAATAACTTTTGCGAATATAAATAATTACGATTTTATAACCGTAAGTAGGTACTTAGTTACTATTCTTCCTCTGTCTGATAGACAACTAATACAACAAAAGTATGTAAGTAGGTATCTCATCGTCAAGTAAAAATTATATGCTATAATAAGTGACTCGCTTACGTGACGCGCGAACCTCGTGCGGGGTTAGTCCCGATTGGCGCAATGAGAAACATTTCGAGATTGTGTTTAAGTGCGCGTGCGGCACCTCATAGATACTATGGCGCACGCATACAAGCCGCGCGCAGTGCGTTTGTATCAAGATAACGTACTTCCCTGTCTTTATACTATGCTTATGGTGTGGATTTATCATGGCCCTGTGGTTTGTAAACACGATAACTTTTGAAAATATCAATTGTTTAACTCAATCTTTTTTTTAATCTCTTCATCTATCATGTGGGAAGCCACTGAATGTAAATGGCAGTGTAATTTTGTTTTGTTTAGCTATAATTAATTTTTTTCGGCTCCAAAATGGCGAAATTTTTTTTGATTTGGTAGCCTCGTATATAAATTATTTCTGTAAATGGGGAGCTACAGCTACAGAGTAGTTTCTAGTTTAGTTCGGCTTCAGTCGCCGTCGTGAGTGGACATTGTTTCGGTTGTTTACAGCGGCTCAAAAAGATCGCTGTACAAATACACAATATTCGAATAACCAAATTTCTTAAATACTTGATTATAATAATAATAAGAGATTTTTTATTACAATATTTAAAAGCACAGGATCAGAATAAATAATAGTAGGACGTACTAAAAGTAAGTAGTATAATTTTTTTTCATCATGGGTGTCATTTTCATGGTTTTCGAGGGTGCTGAAGCCGATAGTGCTGTCGAAATATAAATCCAAGGTGGCGGCTGCAATAGGTATAAATTTTTTCATCATGGGTGTCATTTTCATGGTTTTCGAGGGTGTTGAAGCTAATAGTGCTGTCGAAATGTAAATCCAAGATGGCGGCTGCAATAGGTATAAATTTTTTCATCATGGGTGTCATTTTCCTGGTTTTCGAGGGTGTTGAAGCCGATAGTGCTGTCGAAATGTAAATCCAAGATAGCGGCTTCAATAGGTATCAATTTTTTCATCTTGGGTGTCACTTTCATGGTTTTCGAGGGTGTTGAAGCCGATAGTGCTGTCGAAATGTAAATCCAAGATGGTGGCTGCAATAGGTATCAATTTTTCCATCATGGGTGTCATTTTCATGGTTTTCGAGGGTGCTGAAGCCGATAGTGCTGTCGAAATGTAAATCCAAGATGGCGGTTGCAATAGGTATAATTTTTTTCATCATGGATGTAATTTACATGGTTTTCGAGAGCGTTGAAGCCGATAGTGCTGTCGAAATGTAAATCCAAGATGGCAGCTGCAATAGGTATCAATTTTTTCATAATGGGTGTCATTTTCATGGTTTTTGAGGGTGTTGAATCCGATAGTCCTGTCAAAATGTAAATCCAAGATGGCGGCTGAAGTAGGTACCAATTTTTTCATCTGTTCTCGACGCCTCGGCAGTCTTGAAGGTTCGGACCTGTCCATCCTTTGGCTACGAGTAGACAGCGAAGATCATCCGCGCGTCTACGGGTGCCTCTATAGGTCCCATAGCGGTAATGCCGAAACAGACCGACTCATCGACCACGTCCAAATGGCTACAGATTCCTTGCTACAACAAGTCCCATCCGCAGAGATCGTGATCCTTGGCGATTTTAACGCCCACCACGCCGAATGGCTCTGTTCACGTTTAACCGATCATGCGGGGAGATCTGTTTATGAATTTGCTTTGGCATATGGTCTGACACAACTGGTTACTTCGCCTACGCGAATTCCAGATGTGGAGGATCATACACCTTCTCTGTTGGACTTTCTGCTGACCTCTCATCCGGACGGATATCAGGTTTCCGTTGATGTCTCTCTCGGCTCTTCGGACCATTGTCTGATCCGGAGTGTGGTGCCACTCACGCTCCCCTCGCGGTTGCGTTGCGCTGGTGCATTACCTCTCGAATCGAACTCAAAGAGTGAAGCTCAATAGATTTACTAGTGACGATGTCACGGTATCGTACGGCGTGCCGCAGGGTAGTGTATTGGGCCCCACACTTTTTCTAGTCTATATTAACGATCTTTGTTCTCTGAAAATTGATAAAGCCCATATTCTTTCGTATGCCGATGATACTGCTGTTATTTTCACAGGAAGAGATTGGACTGATGTCAAGATAAAAGCTGAGTTAGGTATGAGCTTAGTTGCTAACTGGTTAAAGGATAATCTTCTTACCTTAAATACAGACAAGACGAACTTTATTTGTTACAGCATCCTTTACTAATCACAACCTTGTCTTGATTTTGAAATCAAAATACACTCCTGTAATTTCTATCCAGGATTGGCTGACTGTGTTTGTCCTGCTATTAAAAAAACTGACAAATCTAAGTACCTGGGAGTGATGGTAGACCAACGGTTGTCCTGGCATCCACATCTTGAGCAAATAACAGACAGGGTTAGTAAACTGATCTGGATATTTAAGACCCTAAGATGTGTAGTGCCGGGAGAACAATTGGGTAACCAAAGGAATATACTTAGGGAAATCTATATGGCGTTAGCACAGTCTCTCCTAACGTGTACACGCCCATTGGAACGTGTACACGCCCATAAAAATATTTTTGTGTAATCTTGCAAATAATAGGAAAATTTTCAAAAATGGTGAAAAAGAGACTTAGGAGGTTCTGGCATTTGAACCCAGAACTGTCAGCTTGCGATGCAGACACTACCCCTGAGTGCCCAGAGTCACACCCTGTTCGCGCCACTTTGCACTAGCGCCTAATGCTTATGAGATTCGTTAATTTTAATTATTATTCAATAAGAGTACTGTCAACTGTCCATTTTCGGGTTTCCTATCTAACACCTTTTATACCTGTAACATGTACACTCTTGTGTTTACGGGGTTCTCACAAGTTCGGAATCGAAACCACCCTATCTATATCGTATATCGCTCATATTTTGTGTTACTTAGACAACTATACAAAAATGTCTTAAAGTATATAGACATTTACAATAACACTATATTTCGCGATTATTTGTGAAGTTACTATCTCTGAAGACATCCGGCGCCGAGTCATCGTGACTGCAGCCTTTGAAACTCGAGGCAGATCAGCATAAGTCCCGGGGAGTGGACATGCATTCCTTCACATTATTCTTGTAGCCCGAATTTAGGGCATTTGCAGTATAGCGAAATAGTAAATTAGCACCGCACCCTACAGTCCATTAATTTACGTATAATCGTCCTTATAATAACACTGAACCAGCAGTTGGTCACTTAAACCAACACACCATTTTTAGTCACTCCAGCCGGGATAGATAATTTTACCACACCCCACTGACAAATAATATGAATTAACAAGTATATTTGTAGCTAAGATTTAAGTAACTGCTTTAGAACTTGGCACTTATTCAGATCAACTGGTATGGGCAAAGTCAACAACTTCAAAAGTCAAATATGTTCCCAAACCCTAAACGTTTGTACCGAGCTTAGTGCCCTTTTCATATTTATGTTTTTGGTGGAATTACGTTTTGTATAAATGTTTTTCATTGCTATACAAAACAAATACATAATTTAAATGAAAAAGACGGGAAGAGTTCTGGTGAAATGAAACTAAGCGCTAATTGCATAGAAACGTATACAAGGATATAATATAATAGTTTCCGTGAAGTCTAATAGAGGTCACTTTTATTAAAAAATATTATCTTTATTTTGTTTCGTTGTTATTCCAGGAGAGATACATCAAGAACTACTTCTATTTACGAGCAGCATTTCGCACCTCTCGCAGCCGCTAGAGGAGTGTCGCTGCCTCCGTTCTCCGAGGCAATGCACAATATTTCCATTTTGCTTGTGAACTCGCACCCCTCGTTCACACCTGCTATAAGCCTCCCACCCAACGTGATCGAGATTGCTGGGTATCACATCGACGAGGTGGCTCCACCGCTGCCTAAAGTAAGTTTAAGAAAAATAAATCTCATGACATTTTAAAACACCGTCAGTAATCAGGCATATATCCTCTATTAAGTATCAAATGCGAATGCATTGTCACCTCTGAGGACCATTGCCTCGTTACCAGTTACAAGGGTCATCGGTTCCCTTCGTTCAAAATACGAAACACAGCAGCATTATTCTGCTATTTTTGCAGAGTGGTTATTGCCATGTAAATTTGCTGCATTGGTTCTTTTTCAATAGAATAAAAGTGACAAACGAGCAGGCAGTCCACCTGATGATAAGTAGATGCTGTGGCCCATAGACATCTAATTCTAATCTATTCTCAATTAAGAATATAAATCTAGATGCGTTGTCACAACTGACGACTTATATAGAATGCCTCGTTTCCAGTGAAAAGGATCTCCGGTGTGAGAGCTTGGTCTTTTTTTTATTCAAAACTATTATTCTAAGCCAGCGCTTAACTACAATCCCACCTGATGGTAAGTGGTGATGTAGCCTGAGATGGTGAAGCGTACTGACTTAAAAAAGCCTATTCATTCTTGCCTTGAAGACACCCACACTGTAACCGGATGGAAAGACAGATGCTGGCAACTTATTCCACTCCTTTGCTGTACGCATGATGAACCTTCGAATTCGTTGTCAACAACGAAAGATGGAGACTGGCCGAATGTCTGGTTGTCCGATGGTGTAAGGGAGAGGGAGGTATTAAATTATGCAATTCCAGCGCACACTCTTCGAAATGCATCCTGTAGAAAACCGAATGGCTACTTTGCACCTATGTTCGAGGCTGGAAAGATTGGATTTAACCAAATTCGTAACACCGATAAGCCTCTTAGCATGCCTTTCCATTGAGTCCAAAGCGGCTAGGTGGTATTTTGCAGCTCCAACCCATATATGGCAGCAATAATCCATACACGACCGGACTTGCGCTCTATATAAAGCAAGCAGCTGTCCCGGCGTGAAGTATCGCCGCACCGTTGCAAGGACTTCTGGCTTCCTTGCAGCTGCTTTTCCCTTGGACTCAATGAATAGCCCGTAGATCATATTTGAGGATATCTCAACCCCCAACAACTGAAGGCGGTCGGTGTACTCCAGTGATACATTTCGGATAGAAGGAGTGAAGGTGAGCTGACTCCTTTTTCAATGAAGACACACGCTTGTATTTTGGAGGCGTTGAAGATTGGCATCGCCCCATCCGGAGACTGCCTGTAGTGTGAGATTCACACGCTCTAACATAGTTTCTCTTTCGGACTGGATTTAAATTCGACTGACCCAAGGACTTCGTGGGTATCTCTTCACAACTATGCTATCGTCTGAATACCCATAGATATCGGGCATAAGCAGATCATTAATATACAGCAGAAAGAGATTTGCGGAGAGAACGGATCCCTGAGAAACACCGGCGTTAGTCGCCACAGGATCAGATGAGCAGCCACCGATGACGACCCGGACAGACCGTTCACTCAGAAAGTCCTTTACCCAGTCAATCAGACCAGGGGATAAGCAATACGCTAGAAGCTTACCCAAAAGGCTAGAGTGCCAAACTCTGTCAAAGGCCTTCGAGACATCAAGGATAATAGCAAGTGCTTCACAAGATGCTTCCCCACTGTTCCTTTCCCGGTTGAGCTGATTCATTCGTCTTATAACAATAATATAGCTGCAGCATATCTCTACCCCGTAGAGAAGTTGTTCCTAAGCCATTTACAAACTTCTTCAGGATCTTCAAGAAATTCTAGATGCATCCCCGAGAGGCGTTATCTACTTCAGCTTGGGATCCGTGCTCAGGTCCGCTTCTCTTCAAGAGAAGACCAAGCGTGATTTGCTCAAGGTTCTTGGCGAGCTTCCATATACTGTGCTGTGGAAATTTGAAGAAAACTTGGACGGACTGCCTAAGAATGTACACATAAGGCCGTGGATGCCACAAACCAGCATTTTGTGTAAGTCTTCGGTATTTGATTTTGAGTAATTAACTTAATTAGATTAGAACGTTGCAATGGTTTTTGACAAATATTTTTCTGAAATTCCGATCTTAACCGCTAAATCACTAAATTATTCTCCTGCCGTCGCGGAATCATTACTCAAACAAAATTTAAAAGCGTGTACAAAGAATTTTACATTTCATAAAGTATCGTTTAATTATATTATAAAATATTTCAAAACTATCGATATTAAGAAAACGGCAGATCTTTGAGGTATTTCCGTTGAAGTTGCTGCGTATATAATAGATACAATCGCACCTCGTTTAGCTATTATTTTAAATAGTACTACTATCGAATCTGGTGTGTTTTCTGATTTAATGAAACATAGTAAAGTAAAACTTTTATTCAAATGTAGTAGTATATTTGACCGCGGCAATTTTAGACCTACTTTCTAGCAATGCCTTCACAAAATAAATTTTTTGGAAAAATTATTCTTGTTCAAATCAGAGGATCAATGATACGGGTACTCCGGGCTACAGAAGCCCCGAACGTATGTAAGCAAACATTCTAAGGACTTCTAGGGAACAGGATGTTGGTTTGAATTGTTTGCTTAGTTTCTAGGAGTATTATTTGTAAGTAATAACTTATAATCAATATATAATTATTTTAATTCAATGCGAGAGTCTTTGTTCCTTTTGAGAAAAATCTTTACCCTTCATTTGGGCCCCCCGACAAATTTTGATACAGAGCACGCTACTCCACTGGATCAAATGTCACATTTTTATTAATGTAAACAATTTACTTCATAAAAATCAATTCGGTTTTGAAGGGACCGTTAGACAACTGATACTGGCGTTGAGTTGATTAATCATATTTCCAATGCATAGGAGAATTCACAGGATACTTTGGGTATTTTCTGTGACCTTTCTAAAGCCTTCGATTGTGTTCACCATGAGACTCAGGAAAAACAACACTATAGTGTAAGAAGTGATGCTCTTTAATTTGTTATTTCATATTTATGAGTACTTCTACGTCGAGAGTACAAATGGGCGTGCCTCAGAGCTCAATACTCCCACCCTTTCGGTTTCTTGCCTATATTAATGACTTACCTTTCATAGTCGGGGATAACTATGATATAGAATTATTTGCTGATAACACTTTATTAATTTTCAAACTACAACGACAATTACTGAAATATGACGAAGTAAATATAATAAAAAATAAAAAAGAATATAATTTGAATTTAAATGGCACTAAAACTAAATGTATGCAATTCATAACTCCAATTGACAAACATCAAAATACTAATGCAATTTTAAATGGGGAGGAGCTAAGCCCTGTCGCTATCACCCTATATCTTGGAATCGCACTAAACGCGAAGCTTCAATGGGTTCCCCATAATATATCAAAACTAGCAAGTAGACTTAGTTCCGCAGCATATGCTATAAAAATATTAGAAATATTACCAGTATTGAAACAGCGAGCTATACTTTAGCTATTTCCATAGCATAATGGCCTATAGTATTTTGCTATGGAGACACGTGACTGACACTAAAATTATATTTGTTTTGCAGAAGAAGGCTATAAGAGGCAAAAATTTAGGGAAATTCATATATTTACGAAAATGTAATGTACCTATGTATACAAAGATAAATAATTTTAATAAAATAAGTGATATTCATTCTGTAAATACTAGGAACAGATACAAGCTAGTAATACTAGTCACTCGACTCCACAGAGTCAGTAATTCATTCTTGGGGTGATGTATACGCTTTTACAACAAACTCCCAGAAAATGTACAAAATCTGTCTTCCGCCAAGTTTAAATCTTTATTAAACAAATTATTGTATAAAAAAGGTTATTATAATATTAAGGATTTTATAAGAAACCCCTAAATTCAAATTGTTTATTGCATGTCACGTCACGTTACATATGATGGTACATTAATGTTTGGTACACAATGTTTAACTCCTTTGTTCTTTCCCCTATCGTCTCGCAAAATTTATTTTTTTGGTACAATATTTAATACTTATGTCAATTTTATATATTTATAATGCCCATCAGCGCATCCGAACGTGAAGGTGTTCATAACCCACGGAGGTCTGCTCAGTACGCTAGAGTCACTGCACTACGGGGTTCCATCAATTGTGATCCCGGCTTTCGGCGACCAGCCCAGCAACGCAGCCCGCTCCGTGCGGGCCGGTCACGCACTCAAGGTCACGTTCTCACCCGACATGGCTTCTGAACTCAAGACTGCACTCAACGAAATGCTTTCTAACGACAGGTAAATATAAATTATTCTAATAAGTGTGTTACAGATTTTTTATAATTGAACATTGTTATGGATTATTAATTTATTAGCTTAGGACTGTGAAAGTGACATTTCGCTTTACATTGTGCGCGAAGTGTATTAAGCTTAGAGTATTCAATAAGTGTGTTGGATGTGCAAAAAAATTGCACTAAATTACATTTATCATTATTTAAATTGCTATTTATTTTATATTCTTCTAAGATTTTGATATATCTATTGTTTCCTTGAAATTACGACAATAATGATTTTATAATGGCGGCGTGTCGACAATGTTTGTTTATATAATCGTATTTCTCTTGTAGTTACTACAAGAAGGCCAAGTCGCTATCGAAGTTGTTCAACAGCCGGCCGGTGAAGCAGAGTAAGCTCATCTCGCATTACGTTGAGCTGGCCATCGAGAGTAAAGGTGAGATTTTTAGCCAACTTTATAAAAAGATATTAATAGGTTCAGAGGTGGCCTCATATATATTTGGGAAAAAATCCACCGCTCATTGTGTTGCGTGCCACCGTGCCATCGATGTCCACGACAACGACACGAACGAACGCGAGTGATCCTACGCTACGTGTGTATGTTCAGGCGCGGCGGTAATCACGAAGTCAAATTTTTTACGGCACGTCTATGACCTCATTGAACATTAAAGAATGTTCAATGAAAAATGACACGTTGATACATAAAGGTTCGCCACCCATTATTTACTCGATATACGAGCTTGTGATACTATAAACGGGTCGAAAAATTACACTTTTAGTAGGAACCTAAATGCCAATATAATCATAACAAAATAATTTCAACATTACACACATACACACTGTGTCTTAGCACCGCCTACAGAAGCTGTTTTGTGACTTTTTTTTCTTTTTAGTCCTTTGAAATCTGATTTTACTTTTAATTAAAAGTCTAATTTTAAACCATTATAATCTACAAAATACATTTCAACGTGTTACAGTCACGCTGTAGCTGCGTTGTGGCTCGACCGGGATTTGACCTCAGTAGCATAGAATACCAGTGTAAAATATTATGTAATGTTTCGTATGGTCAGTGATGAGGACCGGGGACTCCTTTTACTAGTAACGGAACGTTTCATATCAGTCCTTAGGGATGACAATGCGCCTATATTTTGTTCCTTATTGGACTATAATCGATATGTAGGACCTGTGAGCCACTGCATCCACTTACCATCAGCTATTCTTACAGTAAAAACTCTGCTCCAATTTCTCAAAAGGTTTTGGGCCAGGAAAGTCCGAAACGTTGCTGCAGTGCGTATTGACAGACTTCACACTTCTTATATAAATTTTAATCGTGAAAACGTGTAAGTTTTTCAAAATGTTTTCCTTCACCGCCGGGCACTTAAAATTGTAATAATTTAACAATTTGGCCGTGTGGTGTCTGCGTTTATTGACGGTGCAAGAGAATCCACTACTTAATATCATCGCCTTGGTATCGTAAGAGGCGAAGGAAATGAAAAAGCAGCGGCATCTTCCTGAATAAAACAAAATTTTAAAAAACTGCGGTTGCCAACCCACCTGCCTGTAGTATGTGCGTATACGTGTGCGTGTGAGTGGGTGTGTACCAGTGCGTGTGTGTGCGTGTACGAGTGCGTGTGTGTGTGCGTGTTTGCGTATGGCAAATGAGGGATATATGGAGCAATCCATAGGACATGCCTATTTTCAGTAATAGGCTTCTGATAGCCATTAAAATATTTAAATATTTTAGTATAACCTTTTTCTATAGCTGCTGAAGTGGTTTGCGGTTCTAGGTTCTACATCATCATTAAGCCCTAAGCAAATAAGTGATGGATTCTCTTAAGCCGCTGTCACTTGGCATAAGGTAGATTACAATAAATTAGATTTTTTTTTCTAGGAGCTTACCATCTGCGTTCCAAGTCGATTCTTTACAAGTGGTATGAACTGTGGATGTTAGATCAAATTGCCGCTGTGCTAGCTGTCTTGGTCATATTATACGTAATTGTAAAGAAAATCATTTGTACAATTTTAAAGAAACTTGCGAAGAATAGCAAAACGAAGAAGGACAAAAAGAACAAATAGAAATTGTTGTTACAGTGAGGCCTGGTTTCAACAAAACAGAAAATACGAAAGTAAAATTACTCTTCAGCTTTTAATTTACGGTTAAACTATTTTAGTTTGTTCACATTATTCTACGATTAATTTGTTTAGTATCTAGGCAAAGGAATATCGCTCGGCCTTAGAAAAAAAACTTTCAGGGATAGTACCCATCTAGATAAAATTGGAAAGTAAAACAATAGTGCAACTAACTACAATTACGTACACAAGCACGCGTGCCTGTCCGTACACCACAACTACAAATCGGGAATTGTGTTTCCATTTTCGGCGTCAACATCAATCGTATTCCTTTGATGTTGCCGCCGAAAATGGAAACACAACTCCCGACATTGTTTTGTTTTGTTGTCAACACTAGGTGATTGCAGAAACATTTATTGGCAACACCTGTTGGCAACTGTTGTGTTGGCAACAAAACTTTGGTGGAAACGCGGCTTAAGGCCCAGCCGCCTTCGTAAGATTAAACATTTACCTAGTAGGTACGATGATATTTTAATTAAATCCCTATCGAATGATACTTTGTTGAAATCGGACCTCAATATAATTTTATTATACGAGTATGTGATGGTTATGATAAGTAAATTTCTAGTAATAGTTAATGGCAACACAAATAATTTTTTACAAATTAAAATAATTCAAATTTTTATGAACATTTTGAATAATCTAAAAGACAGTAGTACCTACTTAGTTTTTGTTTTGTCGACGTTTTTAATTAAGTATTGATTTTTTTATAAATATGAAGCAACCTTTAATCAGACGGCTATATTGATATATACTTATTCCACCTCAATTTTTTATGAGATTCTCTTCAAATTGTTTTACTAATGATATAAATGCATGTTGCCATGGGACAACTCGGTATATTTTTAACTCCATTAAAACTTAAATATAAAAAACAACCTAAAATTCATAACTCCGAAAATATTAACTTTATCGTAAAAAGTTATAAAACATTTTTTATTCGTATTTCAACAAAAAATATTAAAAAAAATAATTTTGAAAATAATAATTCCTTGCAATTGAAAAAAAAATCGGTTGAAACAATATGGCACCGAGGTGCCCCATGGCAACATGTCTTTATATCATCAGCAGGAAAATTTGAACAGAATCGCACAAAAAAATTAAGGTGGAATAGTTTTCGGTACTCACGTGCTTGATTCCTCGCGAAGGCTAATTTGATTGAACGACCTGGCCGTCCAGAGCGGCTGATTAAATCACGAACTGTAACACGTCCTGCATAAATCTCTGTAAACCTCACTATGTAACCTAAGTCTCACTCCTATTTTTTGTTTTATATTTTAGAAATAGTTATTAATCCATGGGATATAACTGTAAGTGAATAATGAATTTGCAATCAAGTTGTATATAGATGTAGGTATAGACCTAATGCTGAATTATGTATAATATGTGAAGGATGAGGTTATACCTTTATATAGAAATAAACAAATATTTCTGATAATATATATATATTTGCATTTGTACAAAGGTTTAATACTGAATGTTTTTTTTTATTATACAAAAGGATACTATTTGTAGAAAAAATCAATAAAAGAAGTTACACTTTTCTTGCGTTTTATTCACACTGGCAGTACTAAGATTATAACAACTGGCGTAGTGCAAATCATCAAAATCTTTTGAAATTAATTTTATTTGAGTTCTTAAAAATATATCTGAAAAATGTCTATATATATATATATATATATATATATATATATATATATATATATATATATATATATATATATATATATATATATATATATATATATATATATATATAGTCTAGATTCTTGCTTCTTATCCGGCTCGAAGGACCAAGAATATAATGGATTGAAGTGGACTGTATGTATTTAAGTGTTATTAGTGGACTGTATGATTGATTAGTTTACTGATATTACGCTAGGGGACTGCTCAAAGGAAAGATAGTACTGTAGAACTATACTGTATTCAATTATCACAATTTAGAACTATTAACTAACTATTAACTATAACTATATGTACAGAGAAGGGTCTTCACTTATGGAGTCTTGATTTCTCTTGAGTCTTCTTCTCTTCAAGTGCCGCTTACGAAATGAACACCTCACAGACCAAAACGCCCTTCTTATATGCCGCAAGAGAGCGTCTTAGTCTGTGAGTAGCGTCGCACGACGATGCCGCGCGCTCATTGGTTGTCTGCTGCCGGTGTGCGGGGTGCGCGGGGCACAACGGGATATGAAGGGGCGACGGGACGCCGGCTTTTATGTGCCGCCGTAGCGCAGCTTGTGTGGGTGTACAAGCGACACACAGTCTTTAATCGACCAATGAGGCGGCTCAGAGTGGAATGGGTGTATGTGTGTACGAGTGTAGTATGGTGTTTGTATGTGAATGTTACGCAGCATTTATTTAAGGTGTCAGCTCCAAGGTGGCCCGCGAAATTCAAATTTTCTTACGTTTTTTGCAAATTGCAGGTCAGTGTCAGGTTGTATGTTTAACAAAATATGATTCCCGAGCGTAACGAGTATGTATTTACAGAATTATAATCATCAAATCAACCCCCTAAGTTCGTATAATTCCTTTGAATGAGTTTTTCTGGAAATAGCCATACATTGGAATTATACGAACATAGACGGTTGTATTGATGATTACTATTTTCTGCGATAGATTTACAGCAAACAAAGAGATCTGAACCCCGAGAACTAAGGATGAGTTTGGCTAAAGTACTTGGTTCTGATAAGCCAGTGACATCTGAAGATGAAGCTGAGGAAGTCAAGACACGAAAGATTTGTCTCTCATGTCAACCTAAATTGAATAGGAAATCGATATATAGATGCTAATCGTGCAAAAAACACGTTTCTTTACAGTGCGCGAAACAAGTGTGCCTTGCCTGAGCTTAGATTTTAAGGTGTAGTTGGACTGTGGTCATTTTTTTCCCAGAAAGTTTATGTTCCTACTTTATTTTTTTTATAAAAGTTATATAAGTCATAAGTAAGAAATACTATTTTGTGTTATTCTGAGAAGATTATTCTTCGTGTCTTGATATTTATATTTTATAGTCGGGTTTTTCCCCAAAATTCAAGCCAAATATTACTGTAGTCTTATATTTAAAAATTCAATAATGTTGACTTCCTTTTTATACTTATTTTACTTAAAACTCTTTACTTTGTATCATAATGCAAAGACGGACATGTAAATCATCACTTTCTTTAAAAAAACACTACATAATATACGCGGCCTCTCAGACCTCACGTCGGTACTAATGTTACAAAAAATGCACGTTAGTACTTAAAGGTTAATAACAATTGCAATTTTTTAAGTGCTAATAAATCCTCGAGATACATTTTTCTAGACGTCATTCCGAATCGAATGAGTTATCGTACATATTATTTTAAGAGCGGGAACAAGAAACTAACACGTTTTTGAACTTGTCGACTACTAATATTATATTATAATATGATATTTTATATAAAAAATTTAAAATACATATTTTTTAAAATAAAATATCGCGTTCATTTATTTATTTCTATTATTTATAATACAATCTCTTACACAAAATAAATCTAGTGTGTTTATAAATTCACTTAAAATTATAGATCATGACAACAGTTTTCATCAGATAAGTGGTATGTTTATTCAGGGTCTTATTCTGTCTGCTGCATCAACGCTTTCAAACTGTATTTTCTTATTACTACAATATTATATTATTATTGATAAACATATTTTTTTTGGAATACATTTATTTACATAACATAATACACAACATTATATTATTGATCAACAAATACAAATAAATGAATTACTAGCGTCTATTAATATGAAACGGCATTTAAAATAAAATAATATTTCTTTATACTACGTCAAAAAAGGTCGTGACGGAAAAATCTTACACTTTTTCTTGCTCCGTCCAAGTTCGTACCGTCCGATAAGGAACTTCGTTCCAAGACACCACTAAGGTCGGTCAAACAATGGAATCGCAATTAGAAAACTGTCGTCATTTTTCGCTGGCAAAACGTCTAGACTCAATGGCTAACGTGTCTTGACTGACCCTAGTTATTCCGAACGGAAAAAAAACGTATGTGTGTGATGTATTCACGGAATTCCGTATGTATGAGGCCGACCTAAAATTATACATTTTAAGCATTGTTCTCATTTATTTTTTTACCCGTATACGTGAAAAGTTTTTAAAGCAATAATATTTGGAGGATATTACGCAAGTGGTAAAATTAAAAATTTTGTACAACCGATATCAATATAAATAAACCTAACAAGCTAACAGCATAGCAAAGTGGCGAAACAATCAGCTTTGTAGCGGTTTCTAACGGATGCCGTTGAGCAATCAGTTTCAAAATAGGAGGTTCAGATGCCTGGGTGATCAGTAATCGATTGCTGAAAACAGAATTTGAAAATTCGAAGCCGTTCTCGAGATAATCGTGGGACAGACGGACCGACGGACGGACAGACGGACAGATGGACAGACGGACAGACAGACAGACATCGTGAAATCAATAAGTGACTTCGCAAGCTTCGCCACTTAATAAAATGAGAACATCATTAATGTAGTCGAAGTCAATTACATATTATTAAGGAGAACTCAAAAACAACTAGTCAGATCTTGATCAAATTTGTATGAGACTACACGAAAAGTACCAGCTTTCAAATAAAAAAATAATCATCAGAATCGGTTCACCTAGAAAAAGTATCCTTTCGCTCTAACCTGTGGACTCCTTTGGTACAAATTGTAGGGCACATAAAATTACCATTTTGCATAATGATTTCTTATATTTACGTGAACGCTACACATTGAATAAAACTACTTTTACGGATTTTATCGCGTTTAATTAACTTATTTTGCTTATTTTTATTAATTCCCTTATTTATTAAGTCTATATAATAATTTATTACCCGTGACCATGGGTGCTGGAAAGCACCCGAAACGTCGGGAATTAATAACAATAAGCAAAATAAGTTAATCAAACGCGACAAAATCCGTAAAAGTAGTTTTATTCAATGACCATTTTGCACTTAAAACATTTAATAATTAACAAAGTATATGAACATTAAAATATATTTAGGTTTTTGATTATTATTAAATTAAATTTGTTATCTACTTATATTTCGAATGTTAATTTTATCTCGTGTGGTATACAAGATAAAATTAAAATTATACATTAATATCAACACTATTCCATTCTACGTGTAGGTACTAATGCCATACGTATTTTCATAGAAAAAGTAAGTAAGCAACTACCGTAATACCGTAACCATGAAGTAAAGACAACATAGGTCTGTACCAAGTCGTTAATAACTATTAGAGAGAGAGAGAGATTTTGGCTACAATGTAAATTGTAGTTAAAATCTCTCTAGTTTCTACTTGAAAATGCCCGAGCATTTAGTATACTTAAACCATACAAGTTCGATGAACTATGTTTGTTGTTTATATACTCATAACATTGTTATTTATGTGACATTATATTGCAAATTGTGCTTTTAAAAAAAAAGTCCTGCTGGGTTTCTTGCTGGTTCATCCCAGCAGGGCTAGCATGAGCAGGAGACAATTTTATCCCCGGGGAAAGGAGAAAATGTTTATCCCCTCGCTTAGTTTTATCCACCCTTCGAGCATGGGCACACCGGTGGATATAATATCCACAGTAGATAAAATGGGAGATAGACTAAGACTTACATAGACTGAGATAGACTAAGACTTTTTGTATGAATATAAACTTAAACCCACGTCCAATGAAGTAGGATAGAATTGTCCCTTTCAAATAAAAAAAAAATATAAATTTTTATCTTTCATTCGGCTCCATGCTACGGATGGGGGATATGTCTACTCGTTATGTCAAACGGGGATATACTTCTCCCCGTTGCCGTACTTTGGCATAGGGACAAGACTTTGATTATATAGATGTCTATATAATCAAAGGGACAAAATAATTTTATCTCTTGTCAGTAGATATAATCGGGGGATAAAACTTTTGTCCCCAGCCCATGCTAGCCGTGCTGGACAGAGGTTTTCTTGCGAACCAGTGGTAGAAGTAAAAAAATTACTTTCAATAAGTATTATGTATTGTAATGTATATTGAATAAAAATGATTCTATTCTATTCTATGCTGTATTGTTAAAACCTTTAAATATATGTAATAGGGTATTACACTCATTTTCAAATAGTGTTTAAATGAAACCTAGAGTGATAATAAAGCACTATAATGTTTACATAAATTTTTTAAAACCAAATAGTGCCATAAAAATTACTTTTAATTTATCGTTTTGAATTTTCGCGCGAAAACGCTAGCCACCAAACTATTCAGCTTGTGACGTCACTGCTTTAGTAAATAAAATGATTTTGCAAAGGAATAAGATATGTTTGGATGTTTAATCATAAGTTATCGTCTTTAACATTGATGTGTTGTGCCTGAATGCAAAAATACGAGCATAGCAACACCGGGGAAGTTATTAATTCAAGTGCCAACTGACTTAAATATGGGAAATACTTGGTTAAAATTTGCAAGAAAAGAAACGAAGATATTGTCTACAAAAACTAGACTATACTTTTGTGAATATCACTTTGACATAAGTATGATTTATATTGCAAGTCAATTTTGTAAAAGATTAAGTTATCTTAGATATAACTAGAGATTGCTAATGATTGTAATCACAGATAAACATAACTATGTATTATCAAAAGACACTTTGACTTAGTGTTGTGTTCTAAAGTTGTTAATAGGTATTTACATTGATGTTTTAACATTCTTCAACTCGGCAGAACAAAACACGGGATCGCATGCAAATTTTGCTACCATTAATGTATTAATTCTTGCTAGATTCGTACTTTCTGCTTTGACGGATCCGTCTTTGATAAATGTCGATGCCATTTCAATAAAATACGGAATAAAAGTCAACAATCTTGATGATAACTTGAAAAATTTCGCAGTAATAAACAGCACGTTAGCTTTACTTTATCAGTGACGTCACAACAGAATCTAATATGGAGGATAGCGTTTTGGAGATTTGAGGCACAAATTAAAAAATATTCTTAAAATTGAATTCATATTTATAATGCATTTTTATGAATAGAAACCAACTTTTCTCGTTTACGTTTTATAAAATGTCAATAAAGGAAAAAAAATACAAATAAAAAATACAATAATTTAAAATAAAAAAAATTTGTACAGCAGACTTCAATATAAGTTATTAAGAGTAACTCAAAAACTATTGGTCTGACCTTGATCAAATTTATATGGAACCACACGAGAAGCTTTCAAACAAAAAAAGAATCATCGACATCGGTTCACCCAGTAAAAAGTTATGAGGTAACAGACATAAAAAAAATACAGTCGAATCGAGTACTGTCTTCTTTTTGGAAGTCGGCAGAAAAATATCTATTATGTATTTTTTGATTTTTTTTACGTGGTGCAAAATACTCTATTCATGTTATAGTTTTATCCGAAACGGATTAAATCAGGTAGGATATTGCAAATACCAAGTATACTCACTATTTTCATTATAGACGTGATAGCATAGGCGGATTATCAAATTTTTGCCGTTAACAACTTCAAACATTGTCAAATCAGAGAATTGGCTCAAGATGATAAACATTTTCTATGTATAAAAAATAGTCGATATCAATGCCATATATTTTTTAAATGTATTTAAAAAATATATGGCATTGATATCGACACTGTTTACAAACATAAAAAGCTTGTTGGATATATACTCCTCGGAACTAAATCAAAGTATTATAGCAGTTATCACCACACCACAGTAGACCATATGGATACTATTAAAAAAAATGGATTGCGAATCTATACAAATTTAAAAAATTTGAAGTGTCTGTTTGTAATGTCAAAATAACAGCTTTTAACTAAATGCATCTGAAAGTATATACGGTACTTATAACAAAAACACTATTTTTAACATTTTTGTCTGTCTGTTTGTTCCGGTTAATCTCCGAAACGGCTGGACGGAATTCAACGGGACTTTCACTGGCAGATAGCTGAAGTTCCTTGTAACTTCAGCTATCTGCCAAACATTTTGTACAACTGACTTCAATATAAATTATTTATATGGGACCGCATGAGAAGAACCAGCTTTCAAATAAAAAAGGAATCATCAAAATTGGTTCAGGCGTCTTCGAGTAATCGGTGAACATACATAAAATAAAAGACTCCGACGAATTGGGAACCTTCTTTATTTTTGAAGTCGGTTGATAAACCAGAAGACGACAAACTCAAAAAAGTTTTTGATTGAAAGAAAAAAAATGTCAGTAGAAATACAAAGAATGAAATCTAACTACTATACTAAACAATTTAAAACACGCAAAGACAAACCTTAAAAATATGGGATTTAATAGATAGTCTAACGCACAATAATAAAAATTAAAAAAAGAAGTCTTGTTATTACTGACGAAAAAGATATCTGTGAATGTCTCAATAAATACTTCCCGACAGTTCGGCACAACTCTGGCCTCTGGCACAAGCGATTCCCTCAAAATATTAGAATAACAAATTCTATAGTACAGCGGAAGTTGGCGCTAATATAACTGGGTTTGGCATAACAGCTTCAAATTGAATTACTACTGATAAAATCATAAATATCATAAATATTAGTAATAATTTAGATATTAATGCTAGTTCCGGTATCGAAATCGAAATACTAAATCGATAAAATGTGTTAAAACTTTGATCGACGAAGGGCTTAAAAATCTGTAGTATGCTGTCTTGAGCAACGTCGCACCTATTTTTAAATCGATCCCAGTAACTATCGTCCCATATCTGTATTCTGTACTACCAGTAATATCCAAGATTTTCGAGAAAGTTTTTTAAAATCGTCTTAAGTCATACTTACATACATTATTAATTAATTAACTATTGCTAACCCTACTGTTATACGTAAAGTTTATTTTGCCCTATGCTTATCCATTATTACATACTGTATTTCCTGCTGGGGTGGTGCTGCTAAAACTAACCTAAAGAAACTGGAGGTGGCACACATAGCCATTTTGAAAGTGGCTACTTTCCGGCCTAACATTTTTCCAACTAATCAGTTTTACAATGACTTAATGTTCGCCAACATTTTGCAAACATTTCTAATGCACCACCGCAAAGCCCCTTACAAGGAAATAAGTAACCGTCGAAAAGACAAAATCTGTTCTCTCCACAAGTTCGCTCATCATTCACTAAAAGATTCTTTTATTTCCTGGGTCCGTCTCTTTACAATTAAATAAGCGAAAAATGTCCTATATATGGGTTATCATTATATAACTGCAAGAAGACTGTCCGCTCATACCTTCAAAACACATCTTATGACGAAACAGAAAAATACCTGAACTGACTGATTATAAAATAATTAACCTGATTTATCTACTGACACATACACACACATGCACACGCAAACACACACGCACACACACGTATACGCACGTACACACACAACAATCACTTTAATATAAAGTTATAAAGTTACAATTGACTTTATTTACCACAGACAATACGGACTTCGTTCAAAATCAAATACTTTATCAGCAATTGTAGATCAAACTTGACGTTGACGTAACTATTAGGTTAAAAACAGTAGGTATAGATAACAAGAAAATTGGTCTTGTTATCTATATTTATCAACCTAAAAAAAGCATTAGTTACTGTTAGTCACGAAATTCTTTTAAAAAACTGATAGATATTGGAATTATCGGTAATGCCGATAAAATCTTTGAATCTTATCTTACAGGTCCGAGTTCTAATAATTAAAAATTAAGAATTTTGTACAAACGACTTCAATATAAATTATTAAGAATGACTAAAAACCTATTAGTCAGACCTTGATCAAATATATATGGGATCACATGTGAAGTACCAGCTTTTAAATAAAAAAGAATTATCGAAATCGGTTCACCCGGTAAAAGGTTATGAGGTATACACACATAAAAAACCTACAGTCGAATTGAGTACCGTCCCCTGTTTGAAGTCAGTAGAAAACAATTAGGTTATGCCGGACTTTTAGCGGCTAAAACCCTATCGTAGACATCATCAGGGTGGATGTGGGTTCCGGGATCACCGTTCAAAGCAACTGAAGCCCCTACCATCGATATGCTGTTAGGAGTACGTCCCCAGTACTTGTTGGTCTTCCCCCAGCATCCTCGCAGTGCTAACACAATAATACACAGTATAAATTCAAGGCAATGAATTTACCCCTAAACTCTCGTAAGATACACAGGTTATTCTATGTTTCAGAGCCACAATGAGGGTAAGCGTGCTTCTCTTACTCTCAGCACTCGCTGCGGTGTCGTCAGTGTCGGGATACAACATTCTATGTATTTTCCCGATGCCATCACGGAGTCATTGGCTCTTGGCTAAAGGCATTGTCGATGCCCTCTTGGCGGCTGACCACCAGGTAATTTAGTATAATTTGACTTCTGATTCCTTTTGTAGGTTCTTTTTTTAAAGAATATGAGTAACAAACGGGCACATTCAACCTTTTAAGTAAAGCTTCTAATGACTTTTCTAATATTTATCTCGTGCTAAATAAAAAAAATATTCAAAGACATGTGTAGTTTGCCTAATATGTGGTATATTAAGGAAGCACAGGCGATTTTTCCCTCTTCCAAAATTCTCTTGACGGCTCCGTGGCGCAGTGGCTTAGCAATGAGTTGTTGCCCTCTGGGGGCCACGGGTTCGAATCCCGCACGGAACAAGTATTTGTATAGCCTACAAATAATTGTTACGGGTTTGGATGTTTGTCCTTGTGCTATTTATGTTTCTAAACTGCCTCCACAACTCAGGAGAAAATCCTAGTGTGGGGGTTACGTTTAAAAAAAAGCAGAGGCGTGTCCTGGGCAGTTCCACTTTTATAGGTCTTTAATTTACTTTTCAGATAACATGGGTGACGCCGTATCTAGAGAAGTCACCGCATAAAAATTTGAAGCAGATCGAAGTGAACAAAACTATAGATGTTATGGCTACAAGCTATAACATCTATCTATAGTTTTGTTCACTTCTCAGTTAATAATTTTAAAAATTAAACAGTCAAAGTCGCGATCTGTACACACCGTTTGAACGACGGATAAATAGTTTGTAGTTTGGATAACCTTTCATATTGTTAAATTTACTTTAAATAAAGTCCCGCTGGGTTTCTTGCTTGTTCTTCCCAGGAAAGAAGCTTTTTTCAGAACCAGTGGTAAAGTAAAAAATTACTTTCAATAAGAAGGGCATACCTGTGATGTATATTGAATTTAATTTTTATTTAATAATTCTGTAAATGTATGACTCAACCGGAGAGGTCAATCGACGGATTCAACTCGGCTGGGCAGCGTTCGGGAGATTACGACATATCTTCTCGTCAGACATAGGTACCTTAAAACCTCAAAAGTAGATTGTACAACCAGTGCATGTTGCCAGTGATTGTACTTCAGCTATATGATACTACATTGGGTTATGTTGGACAATTTGGTTCTACTGCGAATATAAATGTACATCTAATTATATTTAAAATATCCATAATTTTCGATTCCTTTTAATTGTTTTATTCTAGCAATCGACGTCTCGAAAACCTCGCAATGGGATAATTCGATTTTGCTGGACTTCTTAAGAAACATTTCTCTGGTTGCTTCGGGCTCTCCATTGGTACGAGAGGCCCTCGTGAAGGAAAAGTATGATGCTGTCGTTACTGAATTTTTCTTCACGGATCTCGAGCCTGGGTGAGAGGTTTTTGTTAATATCATCTTAAACGTGGTAAAGCCATGTTGCAGCTATATTAATTGTATAATTGTAGCATGAATGGGTCGGCTCGACCGAGGAAGGACCACGCTCTCAAAGAATAGCCGCTTAATGTTGCTGTGTTTCGTATGGTGAGTGTAGAGAACTGAAGACCCTTTTTACTGGAAAAGAGGCATTCCATCTTAGTCCTCACGGCTGACAACGCATCTGAATTTTGATTTGCAAACGAGGATAGATCTAGATGTCTATGGGCCACAGCAACCATTTACTATCAGGTGGACTGTGTGCTCGCTTGTCACTCTTATCCTATAAAAAATATGAAATTAGAAGATATTTGCAGAATACATTTTATTAGAGATAGGCGGAAATCTTCGCGGGTGCGCGCACAACACACCAAAGTAATATTGAATCAGATGAATGTCACTATGTAGTACCGGTGAAAGAATATCCACTACTCCTATCGTATTACCACGGCAGTCGTGAGAGGCGTCAGAGGGAAACTGAAACAGGAGATGGGCACCAGCGTCTTTCTGATAAATACACAAAGTTATAAATAACTGGAATTGCCAAATTTGTTTTGGAGCATGGTAACTAATAAAATATATATCTATTTACGTATATATATAGAAACATATATATATATATATATTGTGTGTGGGTGTGTGTAATAATATAATAATAATAAAGTATATAAGTTTTTTGTATTTATGTTAATATATATAATATTAATCTATTTTAATTTTATAAATATGTTCATTTTATATTTGGCACCTATCACATACTTTCCATAGATCCCAAATGCGTGAGTTTGTGCGTGCGTACGTTCGTGCGTGCGTGCGTGCGTGCGTGCGTGCGTGCGTGCGTGTGTGCGTGCGTCCGTGCGTGCGAGTGCGTGTGCGCGCGTGTGCGTGTGTGCGTATGTGTGTGTGTACGCGTATGCGCGTGTGTGCGTGTGCGTGTGTGTGTGTGTGTGTGCGCGTGTGCACGTGTGAGCGTGTGCGTGTGTGCGCGTGTGGGCGTGTGTGCGTGTGCGTGTGTGTGTGTGCGTGTGCGCGTTTGCGCGTGTGCGTGTGTGCGGGAGCGTGCGTAGCGCGTGTACGCGTGTGCGCGTGTGAGCGTGTGCGCGTGTGAGTGTGTGATCTAATCTCATTCAGGGAAAATGCTTTGTAGGCATCGTATTCGTGTGGTATATATGCTTGGCGGTGAAAGAAGACATGGTGAGGAAGCCTGTATGTTTGAGAAAAAAAATATCCAGGATATGTAAAGTCAGTAACGCGGTGGGCCAGGTAGCGATAGTGATTTTTATTACATTTTTTACTCCATAACGCGTCTTACGACACCCGCGGTGTGTGATGGGGTTGTAGGTTGCTGTTGCCGGGGGGAAGGGATCTTATATCATGTAAAATTGATTAATGACAACACTTTAGGTACGCGGCGGTCCAACAAGCACCCTGGATCATGCTGAGCGGCGCGGTGATGCATCGTCATTACATGGAGTACCTCGTGGACACGGTTCGGTCCCTACCGGTCGTGCCATTTTTGGCGAACGACTTCCCAGTGCCCATGAGCTTTAGGGATCGCCTTTTCAACACCTTCAGCTTCGGAAATATTATGTACTATATCTGGTATGTATCTTCTTTTTCTCCAGTAGCTGAGTCTCTCCCATCAGAGAGGTTCTGCCTTAATCATCACGCTTGGCAAGCGGATCGTCTTTATTTTCGCTTAATTTACGGCCTGCGTTAATAAGATTGTCATACTGGCTTTCGGAAGCAATAAGATTTTTCTGGTAATTTCCTTTGTCATTGCGTGTGATACCCACGGAAAAATTGGATGCTCACAGCACACAGGCCACCTGATATTGAGGTACGCAGGTTAAACAAATCGGTGCCTACAATATCCGATTTGTAAGAGATATTAATATAGATTTTTAGGGTGGGTACAATTTTATATTAATACCAGAATAAATTAGAATTGGGTAATTTAAATAGCGAATGTTGTTTAAAGTGCGACATATTTTTGACATTATGATCCAGTGTAAAGTTTGCAAAGTTCAACGAATAAATTAGAATAATCCAAAAACAGAATAGTCAAGTACCAAAATAGGATTAATCACAAGAACACATAGGAAAAGTAAGTCGTTGATTAATAAATATGTACAAAGAGACAGTATGTATTTGCTTGCATACTCTAAGGTCTAAGATGTATAATGCACACAAACTGCACAGTAAAACGAAGTGATCATATATTATATTATGGAGTGTAGAGAGAAGGAGGACCATCTCAATATATGAAAAGCGTCCCTAAAAACGTGTCCAATAAGGGTGGCGCTGCAGTAGCATAGGATAAATTAAAAACAAAACGCCAAAAGTAATTAGAATAAGATGGAGAAATAAACAAGGACCGATCAATCCGCTTGGTTTTGTACTACGTAAATAGTTGAGATTTTGTATACTGGCATTTTACTAACTACTCTAATCATGAAATTTTTGAAATATTTGAATTCAGCTGACTTCACTCCGTTCACAACAGCTATCTTCATATCGTAGTTTTTCAGACGTCTGCGCTATTGTGGTAGGTTTTGGAACCCCTATTTTCAGTAAATAGTAGGACACTTTTTCAACTTTCGCCCCCTTATAAGATGGTTCTCCTTGTACTCTACACTCCATAATCATATAGTCTTAATTTTTTATTATTATTATAATGGATTGAAGTGGACTGTATGTATTTAAGTGTTGCTAGTGGACTGTATGATTGATTACTTTACTGATATTACGCTAGGGGACTGCTCAAAGGAAAGATGGTAGTGTAGAACTATACTGTATTCAATTATCATAATTAGACTCTATTAACTATAACTATATGTACAGAGAGGGGTCTTCACTTATGGAGTCTTGATTTCTCTTGAGTCTTCTTTCTTCAAGTGCCGCTTTCGAAATGAACGACTCACAGACCAAAACGCCCTTCTTATATGCCGCAAGAGAGCGTCTTAGCCTGTGAGTAGCGTCGCACGACGATGCCGCGCGCTCATTGGTTGTCTGCTGCCGGTGTGCGGGGTGCGCGGGGCGCAACGGGGTATGAAGGCGGCGTGATGGTGAGGTAGCTAAGCAGTCCGAGCGGGTCAAACACAGACATGACTGTGCTTAATGCCTCTCTCTTGGTCGGTGGTCGCTGTAGCGTCTTCACTTCGTGCGGTACCCTATTCACTGACGTGTTAAAGGTTAAGGCGTCTTCGTCGGCCATCCATAACAACCCTAGGGTTCTGCCTGGGCTGTCTTGCCTTAAGCCTACTTCCTTAGGCTTGCTCGCTTTTCTTTTATAGGATAAGGTTGACAAACGAGCACACAGTCTACCTGATGGTAAGTGGTTCCTGCGGCCCATAGACATCTACATCTATCCTCTATTAAAAATCAAAATGTAGATACGTTGTCACCCGTGAGGACTAAGATGGAATGCCTCATTTCCAGTAAAAAGGGCCTCCGGCCACCTGCACTCACCAAGCAAAACGCAGAGGTAAACCTCTACTTCACGCTGGTTATCTGTGAGGTCGTGGTACCACCCCGGTTCGAACCGGCCCATCCGTGCGACAGCAAAAGCTGTCGCGTGGCTCTACCACTGTTGCTTGTCTTCCAATAGGGCTGAGTGGTTAGAATTCCAGCCTGCCAAGGTGAAACCGGCCTTCTGGTGCACTTCCGTAACCTGCCTCGCCGTATTTACCGCTTCCTCTACCGTTGCATAACTGTCTAAATAGTCGTCCATATAATGACTTCGTACGATAGCGTTAATCGCCAACGGGTATGTCTCTGCGTGTGCGCGCGCGTTATAATCTCTAACACTATGTGCGAGAAACGGCAAGTTCCTCGCACCGAAAATCATTGACGTCATAACGTACTCCCACGGTGGGCTGTCTCGCTCGTTTCCTCACCAGAGAAACAATCGCGCGGGTTGGTCGCGACGGTCGATTTTCACACGCAAGAACATTTCCCTAATATCCGCGGACACGGCTATCTCATTTTCCCTAAACCTAAACAATATGCCCGGTAAGTTCCGTAATAAGTCGGGGCCGTCGAGTAAATAGTCATTAAGACATCTACCGGATGCGCGCGCTGCCGCGTCGAACACTACTCTTGTCTTCCCCGGCTTGTCCGGGTTCCGTAATGCGAAGTGTGGCAGGTACCAGCTCTTGGGGTCCTCTCTCCCCGTCCCCTCGGCTTTCCTTGCGTATCCTTTCGCCAGGAGGTTGTCTATCTGGGCTGTGTAGGCGTCCCTAAACTCCGGTGACTGGTCCATTATTCTTTCAATGGTCCGTAGTCTTCGAGCTGCCATTTCATAGCTGGGTGGCATCCGCACGTTGTCGTCCTTCCATGGCAGTCCAACTTGGTATTACTCGCCGACCTTCATGATGGTGCACTGGTGCTATGTCGACAGCGCGCTCCTCTTCCCGTCGCGGCCTACTCTTTAGCGAGATACCTATAGAGACTATCTCATACTGCTGTTTGAGGAGTTCCGTTAGTTCCTCGTCCTGACTGGCAAACGTTCGGATGTCCCTATCTGGCCGTCCACTAGTGCTTGCGACGTGTAATACGGTCTCGCCATCGTCCCTACACGTTAACCGCGGCACGGTTCCCTGTATTACCCACCCTAGTAACGTACGTGCAGCTATAGGCTGCCTTCGACGTCCTATTCTCAAATTACGGGTAATTATTAAATGCCAGTTGTCGGCGCCTAATACTAATCTCGGCTTCGCGTCGTCGTAACATACCGAACTCCGGTAAGTCGCAAAGTGCTTTAAACGCAAGCACTCCCTCACAGACTGCGAGCCTATCTTTAAATCTGCTATTGTTCGAGCACTTACACTATACATCTCACTGCGCGTCTTGCCACGTATCCCTATATTAACTAGCCTACTATTGGCCTCGCGTTGACTTTTATTCACGCCTCGAATGTTAAGCGGCTTCGTCGGTCCTTCCGCTCCTAACTCGCGAGCTAAGTCGTCGTCGATTAAGTGAGCCTTCGTCAAGTAGCGCATACGTATCAACTTCCTTACCACGCGGTCCGCGCACGGTAATGGGGCACACTTTTAATAACACAGACGCACTACTATTAACATTCGACGCGACGAGCACGGTTTCATCTGGTTTTACCGACGTTTCAGGCGCGCGGGCCTTGCGGGCGTGAAGGAGAGCGTGGTGGGGGGCGTTGCAGCCGTCGACGCCGCATTTCCTAGCTTTACATCTAAAGCGTCGGTGGTTGCAGTTTAAACACCTAAAACACATCCCATCTTCCTTAACCCACTTCCACCGGTCGTCCAAACCCATTTGCGCTAGCTTCCTACATTTGGCGATTTGGTGTTCACCCCCACAACACATACACGAGGCACTACCGGTGTCCTCCTGGGCGGTGAACGTCTTTACGTCGCGGACCCTATCCACTACGCGGTGTGTCAATACTACTCTTTTCGACGGCGGCGCCTCTCGTCTTACGGGCGATTCCTTAGTCGGCGCTACGGACGTATAGGCATGACTTAACGCACGGTCAGCCTCTCTCATCATGAACCGGGATAGCGTGACAATGTCCGGTTCGGCCGCACTTCCGTAGTGCACCGCATAATCGCACCAACGCGACCGTAAGTGAGGGCTAAGTTTGCTAGTGATCTCCCTAGTTAGCATTGGATTTTGTAAATATCCTTTGCCGTCGACGTTCTGCATAATATACATTATATTCTGTAATTTAATAGCGAACGAACTTAATTCCTGGGTGGTTTGGCCCGGGCGCGAAAGGCGTTTTAATTCCTCTAACGCACGATCTATAATTACTTCCGGGCGGCCGAAACATTGCTCCAGTGTTCGCATAATGTCTGCTGGATCCTTCGCGGTAAACAGCAGCGCCGATACTACCTCCCTAGCCTCACCGCGTAAACAGTTCCTTAACCTTGCCATAGACACCTACATCCTTATAACACGGCGACGATAATCTACGATCCGCGTGGCGATCTTGTACAGGCGATAGAGTGCGTTGTTGGACGCGCGACGGCGACGTAACCCGTACACGGCGATCCATCTGGTTCATTTCTACGGCGACTCCATTGTCCCTCTGTATCGTATCTACGCGACGCGGTTGAACATCATCCGACCGAACCGAACTCCCCTGAGCATCTTCAGCGTGGTCGTAACCGGTTCCCCTATTCGGTGGGGCCTGCTCTATCTCGCTGCGGGGCGCGGGCTGAGACGGGCGGTAGGGCGTCTCCCCCCGCACAGCCTCCACGTTCTCTAACCACCTATAAACGCGTACCCTATTTTCTACTAAATCGTCTTCGTTTAGACTTTCCCTATCCGTTTCTTCCTGCAGTTGAGCGACGTCCCTAGCGTATTTCTTCTTGATAAAATCTTCTTCGATTTGCAATTGCTTCCTTCTAATTGCAGCTAGTTTCTCCGCGGTATTATACTCGATTTGTTTTAACTTTGCTATCGCGCTAGCTGTTGACCGGGCTGAACGGACTGAACGGACCGACGGGGCGCGGAGCGCGGGCCTATGTAAGTCTACTACAGGCGCGACGGTACGCACTATCGAACTAGTTTCTGTTATCGGAAGATCTTCTATAATCGCGTCGAGTGTCTCTGTACGCGGCGCGGATGTGCTAACCTCTCCCAAGCGATCGGTAGTAGACACTGACATAGCGGGGTGCGGCGGCGGGGTCGCGGGCACGGGCATAGATGAGGGCGCGAGCGGGGCCTGGGGCGTGGCGGAGGGCGCTTGTGCCAACGCGAGATAATCGGACGGGGACGCGGGTGCTTCTTCGAATATCCGCATTCCTACCGCTGTTTCGTCGTCGTTCCGTGTCTTCTGGCTTCGTATCTTCCTCATGACGTCCCACGTTGCGACCTCCGATCGTCTTCAAAAAGAAGCAACGTATTGGACGCCGTTCCTGCCACAAGGGCGTTACCAAATGGTCACAGTTTGGCACCGTTAGGGAGCGTGGTTGGCTGCGTAAACGCGGTTTAAGAAACAAGAAATTGACTGGAAACAGACAATATGACGTATATGACGTAGCCGTAAGAAACAGAGAAGAAGTTAGTACCGACGATCTTCTCTCTTCGTCGACGATTTTCTTTCTTCCTTGAAGATCTTCTGTAATGATTTTCTTTCTTCTATGATTACCTTCTTTCTTCTGTAATTTTCTTCTTTCTTCTGTAATTACCTTCTTTCTTCTGGCTTGAATCCTGCGGCGATGGACCAAGAATATAATGGATTGAAGTGGACTGTATGTATTTAAGTGTTGCTAGTGGACTGTATGATTGATTACTTTACTGATATTACGCTAGGGGACTGCTCAAAGGAAAGATGGTAGTGTAGAACTATACTGTATTCAAGGTATTTACAATTCGGCACTAATAAACTATATGCTATATGTACAGAGAGGGGTCTTCACTTATGAAGTCTTGATTTCTCTTGAGTCTTCTTTCTTCAAGTGGCGCTTTCGAAATGAACAACTCACAGACCAAAACGCCCTTCTTATATGCCGCAAGAGAGCGTCTTAGCCTGTGAGTAGCGTCGCAGGACGATGCCGCGCGCTCATTGGTTGTCTGCTGCCGGTGTGTGGGGTGTGCGGGGCGCAACGGAGTATGAAGGGGCGACGGGGCGGCGGTTCTTTCGCCGTCCACAACAATTATTTTAAAATTTTTGGTATGGATGCTTGTCGTTTAAGCCATGTCTTCATTAATTTATCTGTTTCAAGTGATAATAACTCTTCATAGTACACTGCTTCACAATATGTTGTTGCTTCACATTGTGTAGTGTTTGGAAGATTTTGACGGCAACTTGAGCCAGCAAACAGTTGGCGATAGTATCTAAAGGCGCCTATGCAGACAGACACTTTATCTTGAGATTCACATCACTACCGGAACACTTGTTTCACCATTTCCACCAATAGTTCACATGCGCAGAAATTTACTAGACAAAATCCTATATTAGTTAGAACATTCGCTTTAGGACGCTACATAAATTTTGTACGTGGTAGAGCCATGCTGCAGCTACATTAGTAATATAGTTGTAGCATGAATATTTCAGCTCGACCGGGGAAGGACCACGCTCTTACAGAATACCAGCGTAAAGTAGTAGCCTAACTCTGCTGTGTTTCGTGTGGTGAATGCAGATAACCAGATACCCTTTTTACTGGAAAAGAGGCATTCCATCTTAGTCTTCACGGGTGACGACTCATCTTCATTTTGATTCGCAAACGAGGATAGATGTAGATATCTATGGGCCACAGCAACCACTTACCATCTGGTGGACTATGTGCTCATTTGTCACCCTATCCTATAAAAAAAAACATTTTTGATCGTCTCGAATTACGCATGGCCGCACCTATGTAAATGGAATTCACTCTTTTTTTACGCTAGAGTTGTTAAAATTAAAACAACTTGATTATAAAAAACGCGTCTTAATTATAAGTTCAATAGATTTTAACCTTAAAAATAACTACTTATGATTTATATATATATATATATATATATATATATATATCCTGAGATCCTCCGAGGGAACTACTTTATTATGTGTTTTTCCTCGCCGTACTAAATTTATGTCTCAGTCTTTCGCCGCTGAGGCCATAAGGCTATGGAATAAATTACCTCCTCATATCAGGAAACCGACTTCTGTTGCAGCCTTTAAAAGAATGTGATGAACAAATATTTGTATGGCCTACAGATAATTGTTCCGGGTCTGGATGTTTGTCCTCGTGCAATTTATGTTTGTAAACTGCCTCCAAGATACAGGAGAAAATCCTATAATAATATTATAGTGTGGGGGTAATGTTTTTTAAAACGAAAAAAAAAACTCGTCCTACCGAGCTGAGTATAATTTATTTTACCTATTATTAAAAAAAAACTGGCCAAGTGCATGTCGGGCCACGCACAATGTAGAGGTAGGGTTCCGTAGATGACAATACGTGTGCTTTCTTGATAATGAGCATAATAAGTGAGTTCGCGGTTTAACCGCTATAACGACTAAAAATGTGCCCAAATAGGAAGATGGTAACTGAAGAACTTATTTTCAAATCAGACTTATAGGGAGTGGTATTCAAATAAACATTGAAAAAACTTTTCGAATTCGAAAATTATACAATTTACATCAAATCATTCATTTGCCAAGGTACAAAGATGATCATAGTTGACGATCTATCTATATACTCCTGGCAGTGCAACCCTAAGATATACATAATATATGACCATAACGAACCTACACGTCAACCACCACTGACTTAAATTATCCTAAAGATGCCCGCGTAAACTAAGAGTACCACGAATGAAACTGTATGAGGCTATATGATTGTACGAATAATTTGAATGAGACCTACAATAACTACCAACTAAAAAATAAGCGAAAGTAAGAACTAAATAAGAAAAATCCTCCCTGCCTATCCCGCCAATGAAAAAGTAAAGCTATATTTGTAATGCACATAAGTCGTTTTCTTGATAGAAAATATTTGTTATAATAGTTTACAATAACATTACAAAGTTATAATTCAGCTAGTTTTGAGTCGTTTTCTATGGAGTTGTTACGAAATTTTTACTAATCCAAGTGTATTTTATAAGTTGGTCGATTATTACTCGTTAACTTCTTAATTCTACTTAGCTGTGATAGCTTCCTTTTAACTTCATTAAATATACTGCTATGGTACGGTACTATAGTACGGTTTGGCTGCTTCATTGGTCTAGTGGCTGTAATAGTGCGACTGCTGATCATGAGGTCCCGGGTTCGAATCCCGGGTCGGGCCAAAAAATCACTTATTGAGTTTTTCATTCAACAAATTCTCAGTAGCTGCCCGGAGTCAGGAAGTTGGCGGTGTTCCACCCCCGTGCCTCGGAAAGCACGTAAAGTCGTTGGTCCTGTGCCTGATCTCTCTCCGGTCGTGTCGGCTTACCGTCCCATCGGGCTATAAGAGTGAGGAAATAGAGAGTGCACCTGTGCTTGCGCATACACTTGGGTACTATAATCCTGTCCTGCGCCGATGGCTAGTCTCCGTTGAGACTGGCCGCCGTGGCCGAAATTCGGTCTGGAAGACATTATACTTTTCACATTTCCAAAAACAGCGGTTTAGTTGGTAGAGAGGGGAGGGGGGCATATGACTCTAATGATAAATACCACTTTAAAGCTATATATTTCGCAAACGGACTCCTGAATCGAAAATATGTTGTTCCACAACACCAGTGTTTCTGAAAGACCTATCCAACGATACTATAATGGATGTAAGTGGACTGTATTTATTTATGCTGATTGATTAATGTCTGACTGATCTGAGGTTAGCTATACTAGGGGACTGCTCGAAGAAAAGATGGTACTTTTACTATACTGTATTACACTATTTACAATATTCGGCACTATTAAATTAAACTATCTAATATGTACAGAGAGAGGTCTTCAATTGTGGAGTCTTGATTTGCTGTCTTGAGTCTTCTTTGTAGTCTTCTCGAGTGCCGCTTCCGAAATGAAATGAACGACTCACAGACCAAAACGCCCTTCTTATATCTCGCAAGAAGGCGTCTCAGTCTGTGAGTAGTGCCGTGCGACGATGCTGCACGCCCAATGGTCGTCGCTTGGCTCCGGTGTGCGGGGTGTGCGGGGCGCAACAGGGTATGAAGGGGCGACGGGGCGGCGGGACTCTAGCTGTCCTCCCCCCGGCGTAGCTCGCGAGCCCAATCTTCTCTCGGGAGGACGGCGATCTTCCTGACCGGCCGCCGCAGCAATCCGCCCCTGGTCCGCACCTCCACATTGCGCACCACGCCGTCTGGTCCGGGAAAGGTCCGTGTTACAACTCCCCGCGGCCACACGTTCCTTGGCATGTAACTGTCTGCCACCACGACGAGGTCCCCTTCTTGTATCTGTCGCTACTGCACATCCCGCGAGTCCCCGCGCGCAACCAGCGTCGGCAGTTACTCCTTCATCCAGTGCCTCCAGTACTCGTCGGCGAGTCCTTGCGCCGCCCTCCACGCCCGACGATCACTGGGCGTGCACGGCGCGGTTACTGGCAGGCTCAATGGTCCCAGCAGCAGGAAGTGGTTGGGTGTCAGCGCCTCTTCCTCGTCGATGTCGACCGGTACGTGCCTCAACGGTCGAGAGTTCACCGTGTTCTCTGCTTCTGTGAGGAGCGTCGCCAACGTCTCCTCCCACGGGCTCTTCTGGTGTAGAGTGGCTTTGAGCGTGGTCTTCACTGAGCGCACGAGACGCTCCCATGTGCCTCCCTGGTTCGGCGCGCCCGGCGCGATGAACTTCCAGTCTGTCCGCCGAGTCAACGCGTAGTCCTTCAGCTGGGGTGCCCACTCTTCCATTGCCCGTCGTAGTTCGGTATCCGCCCCATGGAAATTTGTTCCGTTGTCAGAGTAGATGACCCGTGGCCACTCACGCCTAGCCGCCATGCGCCGCAATGCCGATATCGCCGAGTCCGTCGTAAGGGAGTAAACTAATTCTAAATGCACCGCGCGCGTCGTTAGACAAGTGAATAACGCTATCCACCGTTTTTCATGCCGACGTCCTATAGTCACTGTTATAGGCCCGAAATAATCGATTCCGGTGTAGGTGAATGGTCGCGCGAATGCCCCTAATCGTTCAGGTGGTAGATCCCCGATAACCGCTGGCCGTGGTGTCGCCTTGCGTACCCTGCATCGCAGACATCTCCGCTCCGCTTCTCTTACTGTTGGTCGTAATCGAAGGATATGATATCTGGTGCGTAGGTCGTTTACCACCCTCTCCCTGTTGGCGTGGCTTGCCTCCTGATGCGCCTTTTCCACAAGCAGCTTTACAAATTGGTGGCGTCCGTTCAATATGATGGGCCTCTTCATCTGGCTGTCCACGTCGGCTGCGTCGATTCGTCCTCTAGCTCGTAATATGCCATCTTCCAATATGGGGTCGAGCTTCCTTAACGCGCTGCCGGTTGCCAGGTTCTTTCCTCGCTGCAGTCGACTGATGTCTTCAGCGAAGCTTTCTTGTTGACTGCGTTCTATCCACATCCGCTCTGCTCTCTGGATGTGCTGCAATGTCAGTCCGTGCGCCCTTCCTCTTATGGCATCGACGAATTGTAATATCCGTGCAGTGGCCCTTATTAATCTCTCGTAGGAAGAGAATCTCTCTATGACCGGCAGGTGTGGAGCGTTCTTGGTGTCGCTCTGGTGCGCCATGACTTCCTCCAGTTCCTCATCATCATCGCCTGCCTTCTCTTCCTGACGGCGAGGCCATCTGTCTTCGTCCTCGTACAGGAATAGCGGTCCCGTGAACCATCTGTCGCTCTCTTCTTTATTCATATAATTCACACGCGTCGCTTGATCCGCGATGTTGTCTGCGGTCGGTATCCACCTCCATTGCTCGGGTGATGTCTTCTCTGCTATCTCCCCTAACCTATGAGCCACGTATGGAGTGTAACGCGCCGTATCGTTCTGTATCCAGTGGAGCGCCGTAGTGGAGTCTGTCCAATACACTACCTTATCGGCTACCATTCTGTGCTCGCCTTGCACGAATTCCGCGAGTCGCGCGCCTATCAAGTTCGCCTGCAACTCTAAACGCGGTATGCTTTGTGCCTTTATAGGGGCAACTTTCGCCTTGGCCGTTACGATCGTAGGCCTGTCCCTACCGTCGCGATGCGTGTATGCCTTATCGTCGCGCTGTTGGTTCCCTATTACTCCCCCCGTGGGAGCGTAGCGTCTCGGCAGTCGTGAATCCTTCCTATCCGGACTGGCGAGCGCCTGGATGTCCTCATCTGACCGTCCGCTAGCGCTTATGACGTGTAGTACGGTCTCGCCGTCTTCCCTACACGTTGACCGCGGCACGGTTCCCTGGATGGCCCACCCTAGCAACGTTCGTGCAGCTACGGGCTGCCTTCGACGTCCTGTCCTTAAATTACGGGTGATTATTAAATGCCAGTTGTCGGTGCCTAATAATAATCTCGGTTTTGCGTCGTCGTAACAAACCGAACTCGGTAGGTCGCGTAAGTGTTTTAAACGTAAACACTCCTTACTTACGGATTGCGAACCTATCTTTAAATTTGCTATCTCCGCGCATTTATTCTATACGTCTCACTGCGCGTCTTGCCACGTATGCCTATGTTAACTAGCCTGCTATCGGCCTCGCGCTGACTATTATTTACGCCTCTAATATTAAGCGGCTTTACCGGTCCTTCCGTTCCTAACTCGCGCGCTAAGTCGTCGTCGGTTAACGAAATAGTCGAGCCTTCGTCAAGCAACGCATACGTATCTATTTCCCTACCACGTGGTCCACGTAACGTAATGGGATACACTTTCAATAATACGGACGCATTACTACCAACGTTAGACGCGACGAGCACGGTCTCATCCGGTTTTGCCGATGTCTCAGGTGGCGGGTCTTGCGGGTGTGAAGGAGGGCATGGTGGGGGGCGTTGCAGCCGTCGACGCCGCATTTCTTGGCTTTACATCTAAACCGTCGGTGTTTACTATTTAAACACAGAAAACACACCCCCTCTTCCTTTACCCAATTCCACCGGTCGTCCACACCCATTTGCGCTAACTTCACACATTTGGCGATTACGTGTTCACCCCCGCAACACATACATGAGGCACTACCGGTGTCCTCCTGGGCGGTGAACGTCTTTACGTCGCGGGCCCTATCCTCTACGCGGCGTGTCACTATCCTTTTCGACGGCGGCGCCTCTCGTCTTACGGGCGATTCCTTAGTCGGCGCTACGGACGTATAGGCATGTCTTAACGCACGGTCAGCCTCTCTCATCATGAACCGAGATAGTGTGACGATATCCGGTTCGTCTGCACTTCCGTAGTGCTTCACATAATCGCACCAACATGACCGTAAGTGAGGGCTAAGTTTACTAGTGACTTCCCTAGTCAGCATTGGATTTTGCAAATATCCTTTGCCGTCGACGTTCTGCAAAATACACACTATATTTTGTAACTTAATCGCGAACGAATTCAATTCCTGAGCGGTTTGACCCGGGCGCGGAAGGCGTTTCAGTTCCTCTAACGCTCGATCGATAATTACTTCCGGGCGGCCGAAACACTGCTCCAATGTTCGCATAATATCTGCTGGATCCTTCGCGGTAAACAGCAGTGCCGATACTACCTCCCTAGCTTCACCGCGTAGACAGTTTCTTAACCTTGCCATATTTTCCGTATTTGTGAATCCATATAAACGCGTGGATTCTTTCATCGCGGCTTTGAAGGCTAACCATTCTGCGGCCGAACCGTTAAAAATAGGCAAGTCCTGCGTCTGCTTCGCGGCAGCGGGCCTGACTCTAATCATATTCTCTAGAGCTTCCGCTAGTCACTCTATACCTCTCTCTTTCCCTCGCGGAGTAAGTGACCTATCTCTATCCCTATCTCCCTCTAGCCTACGCTGTGGCGATGGCGATCTATGTACACCTATATCCCTATACGGCGACGGTGATCTACGATCCGCGTGGCGATGTGGCGACCTATGTGTAGGCGATAGAGTGCGGCGTTGGACGCACGACGGCGACGTAACCCGTACAAGACGATCCACCTGGTTCATTTCTACGGCGACTCCACTATCCCTCTGTATCGTTTCTACGCGACGTGGTTGAACCTCATTCGCTACCGTCCTCCCCTGGGCATCTTCAGCGTGGTCGTAACCGGTTTCCCTATTCGGTAGGGCCTGCTCTATCTCGATGCGGGGCGCGGGCTGAGACGGGCGGTAAGGCGACTCCCCCCGCACAGTCTCTACGTTCTCTAACCACCTATCATCAACGCGTACCCTATTTTCAACTAACTCGTCTTCGTTAATACTTTCCCTATCTGTTTCTTCTTGCAGTTGCGCGACGTCCCTAGCGTATTTCTTCTTAATAAGATCGTCTTCGAGTTGCAATTGCTTCCTCCTAATTGCAGCTAGTTCCTCCGCGGCGTTATATTCGATTTGTTTTAACTTAGCTATCGCGCTAGCTGTCGACCGGGCTGAACGAACGGAGCGGACCGACGGGGTGCGGGGCGCGGGCCTATGTACAACGTCTGTTACAGGTGCGACGGTACGTACTATCGAACTAGTTTCTGTAGACGGAAGATCTTCAATAATCGCGGCGAGTGTCTCTGTGCGCGGCGCGGATGTGCTAACCTCTCCCAAACGATCGGTCGTAGATACGGACATAGCGGGGCGCGGCGGCGGGGGCGCGGGTGCGGGCGTAGATGCGGGCGCGAGCGGGGCCTGGGGCGCGGCGGAGGGCGCTTGTGCCTTAGCGAGATAATCGGACGGGGACGCGGGTGCTTTTTCGAATATACGCATTCCTACCGGCGTTTCGTCATCGTTCCATGTCTTCTGGCTTCGTGTTTTCCTCATGACGTCCCTCGTTGCGACCTCCGATCGTCTTCAAAAAGACGTACGTATCGTCTTCAAAAAGACGCACGTGTTGGATGTCGTTCCCGCCACAAGGGCGTTACCAGATGGTCACAGTTTGGCACCGTTAGGGAGCAACCACCTGGCCGCGTAAACGCGGTTAAAGAAACAAGAAATTGTCTGGAAACAGACAATATGACGTATATGACGTAGGCTTAATAAGAAACAGGGAAGAAATTAGTACTGACGATCTTCTCTCTTCGTCGACGAACTTCTTTCTTCCTTGAAGATCTTCTATAATGATCTTCTCTCTTCTATAATTATGTTCTTTCTTCTATAATTGCCTTTTTTCTTGTTTCTTCTTACTTCTTGCTTCTTTCTTCTGGCTTGAATCCGGCGACGATGGACCAAGAATATAAGGGATCTAAGTGGACTGTATTTATTTATGCTGATTGATTAATGTCTGACTGATCTGAGGTTAGCTATACTAGGGGACTGCTCGAAGAAAAGATGGTACTTTTACTATACTGTATTAAACTATTTACAATATTCGGCACTATTAAATTAAACTATCTAATATGTACAGAGAGAGGTCTTCAATTGTGGAGTCTTGATTTGCTGTCTTGAGTCTTCTTTGTAGTCTTCTCGAGTGCCGCTTCCGAAATGAAATGAACGACTCACAGACCAAAACGCCCTTCTTATATCTCGCAAGAAGGCGTCTCAGTCTGTGAGTAGTGCCGTGCGACGATGCTGCACGCCCATTGGTCGTCGCTCGGCTCCGGTATGCGGGGTGTGCGGGGCGCAACGGGGTACGAAGGGGCGACTGGGCGGCGGGTCTCTAGCTGTCCTCAACAGATACCCCACATGATGGAATAGACAGGTAAAAAAAATCGTCCTCCATTTACTTGTTTGGGAAGTAGCTAAAATAAAAATGTTTTTTAAGATTTTATTTCACAGTTTTTTAGGCGTGACTAACATCTATAACTATGCCGAATTACAGATTTGTAGCACCTAGGGTCTTTGAGCAAAACCGGGGACAGAAGGATATGGCGAAACTATAAGAGCTCTTTGTTGTGTATCTACGGAACCATAGAAACAACAAAATCTTTATTTTGTTTCGTTGCTATTTCAGGAGAGACACAGCAAGAAGTACTTCTATTTACGAGCAGCGTTTCGCACCTCTCGCAGCCGCTAGAGGAGTTTCGCTGCCTCCGTTCTCCGAGGCAAAGCACAATATTTCCATTTTGTTTGTTAACTCGCACGTCTCGTTCACTCCTGCTATAAGCCTCCTGCCCAACGTGATCGAGATTGCTGGGTATCACATCGACGAGGTGACTCCACCGCTGCCTAAAGTAAGTTTAAGATAAATACAGCCCATGACTCTTTTTCGACCTTAATAACTCGAAAGAAATTGAAAAAAAAAGAAAGATCAATGGCAGACTTTCATACACAAAATTAGTTGAGAAGCAATGGTATTGTCTATATATCAAAAATATCTTAAAATGTTAAGCGTCAGTCCCTTAATAACTGTTAAAAAATTTTGTCCTGAGAAGATTTGAATCTTTTTAGGTTATGTCTTATATCACTTGGAAAAGTCATGCATCCTGTGGTTGTTTGATGTTAGCTTAATACATTCTCAACAAAATGTACCTTCATACATAAGTGAGAGTTTTTAGATTATTGTATCTCTATTATATACTTGCATACTATAAATGTATATTTCTGGCATGGCTCCAGGGCCTTTGTCATACAGTAACATTCTCAGAGGGGCTAGAACTCAGAGCCGTAAAGCCAGTAAACAAACCGTGACATTTGTTTTAGCTAGTGTTGCCATAACATTAAATGGAATTGTTATATACTACTATGATTGAGATAATGTATTATTGTAGGAAGTTCTTTCTTTTTTACTTATTTTCAACCATATTACTTTTATTTTTATTATTACTAATAGTATAGTTATTTATAATAATAACTTAATAAAAAATATTTTGTGTTTGTGTGTTGTGTTGATAGTCTTACAGTGTATACGAAAATAGTATGAATATAGTAAATGGCAACACTTGAATAGTGTAAAATGATTTAAGACTTTTGATATCCAAAAATGTTTTTTTTGTGGCTTTAACTAAAATACATTTTTATTTAAAAAATCATAGAAGATTGATAAAACTCATTTTATATATAGGTTATTCCTAAGTTATTTCTAGACGCAATAATTTATGTCAACTATTTTTCTGCCCTTGTTCTTTGGGATTATGGAGTTTAGAGTAGAAGGAGGACCATCTCTATATATAAAAAGTGTCCCTAAAAACGTGTCCAATAGGGGTGGCGCTGCTGTAGCATAGGATAAATTAAAAAAGCGCCAAAATTAATTAGAATAACATGGAGAAATAAACAAGGACCGACCAATCCGCTTGGTTTTGTACTACGTAAATAGTTGAGATTTTGTATACTGGCATTTTACTAACTACTCTAATCATGAAACTTTTTAAATATTTGAATTCAGCTGACTTCACTCCGTTCACAATAGCTATCTTCATATCGTAGTTTTTCAGACGCCAGCGCTATTGTGGTAGGTTTTGCAACCTCTATTTTCAGTAAATACATAGGCTGCACTAAAAGTATCGGGAATGGAATATTTCCACTGTTCCTGTCATATTAAAAACTTTTTAATTGAAAACTCCTTGGTTTTAAAATCGAATACCATTTATTTATTTGAAAAAAGATGCTCGGTCTTGTCACAAGGTTTTCTCAAACTTGTTTAGTCGTTGAGAAAATGGAATTGACTCGAGACAATTCAAGAGCGATGATTTATTATGACTTTCGAAGTGGTTTAACACAAAAGCAGTGTGTTGACCGGATGATTTCTGCATTTTGTGATGAAGCCCCACCCAAAACCACAATTTATCGCTGGTTTGCTGAATTTCAACGTGGACGTGTCAAGCTCAGTAATGATCCCCGTCAAGGTCGTCCAAAAACTGCAGTCACCCAGAAAAACGTTGATGCTGTGCGTAAGCTGCGTAACCGCGAAATTCAGGCAACTTTGGATATTGGCATGAGTCAAATACAAATAATCTTGCATGAACAATTAGGTGTAAAAAGTCGTTTTCTCGATGGATACAGCATTCGCTCTGTGAAGAGCAAAAAGTGGCTCGCGTTACTTGGTGCGTCAGAACGCTCGAAAGATTCCACGCAGGATCCTCAAATGCTGTATACAACATCGTATCAGGTGACGAATTCTGGATATACGTGTACGAACCCGAAACAAAAAACCAATCACGAGTTTGGGTGCTCGAAAATGAGTTAAAGCCAACAAAAATTGTTCGTTCATGGAGTGTTGCAAAAAAAAATGGTGGCCACGTTTGTCTCCAAAACCGGCCATGTTACGACTATTCCTCTTGAGGGACAAAGAACGGTTAATGCAGAATGGTATGCTAGCATTTGTTTGCCACAGGTCGTTTCTGAACTCCGTAAAGAGAACTGCAACCGCCGCATCATCCTCCATCACGACAATGCGAGTTCTCACACCGCAAACAGAACATAAGAGTTTTTAGAGCAAGAAAACATAGAATTATTAGACCATCTGCCATACACCCCCGACCTAAGCCCTAATGATTTCTATACTTTCCCTAAAATAAAGAATAAATTGCGTGAACAGAGATTTTCATCACCTGAAGAATAGAATAGAATAGAATAATTTTTTATTCAATATAGATCACATGTGTAATTCTTATTGAAAGTCATTTTTTACTTTACCACTGGTTCGAAAAAAACCTCTGTCCTGGGAAGAACCAGCAAGAAACCCAGCGGGACTTTTTTTTTAAAGCAAATTTTACAATAATGGTTGTACTAACTATATAAGTACAAAATTTATTTTAGAAACAGCTTGGAAGCGATCACCTCATTCCCAGGGGTTATTATCAACCATGTATTCATTTATACTATAATAACCCTTTTTATACAGTTTCAACTTAACAAAACATTTAAACTTGCTAATGGAGAGAGCCTGTACACTTTCCGGGACCTTGTTGTAATAGCGTATACATTGCCCCAAGAATGAATTACTGACTCTGTGGAGTCGAGAAACTGGTATCACTAGCTTGTGTTTGTTCCTAGTGTTTACAGAATGCACATCACGTTTTTTACAAAAACTACCTTTGTTTTTGTGAACATACATTAAATTTTCGTAAATATACTGAGAGGCCAAAGTTAATGTATTTATTTCTTTAAATTTATCTCTAAGAGACTCTCTCAGTTTTAGGTTGTAAATAGCTCTAATGGCCCTCTTCTGTAAAATAAAAATAGTTTCTGAATCAGCCGCATGTCCCCATAGCAAAATCCCATAAGACATTATGCTATGGAAATAACTGAAATAAACTAATCTAGCTGTCTCGACACTAGTGAGACCTCTAATCTTTTTTGCAACATAGGCTGCAGAACTTAGTCTGCTTGCTAGTTTGGATACATGGGGGCCCCACTGAAGCTTTGCGTCGAGAGTGATGCCAAGAAAAACAGTGGATTCAACAGGGCTCAGTTCTTCCCCATTTAAAAACACATTGGTACTCAGATTTCTAACATTCGTTGTTGTAAATTTATACATTTAGTTTTATTTCCGTTTAAATGTAAATTATTAACGTTAAACCAATGCACTAATTTTGATATAGCATTATTCACTTCGTCACATTTAAATGATTGACGTTTAAGTTTAAAAATCAAAGAAGTATCATCAGCAAATAATACTATATCATGATTATCCTCTACAATAGAAGGTAAGTCATTAATATAAACTAGAAACGGGAATGGGCCGAGAATTGAGCCCTGTGGGACACCCATTAGTACAGGTGAACCGGAAGAACTTTTACCATTGATAATAACTTTCTGCATTCTATTACTTAAATATGAAATTATAAGTTTAAGCGCTGTGTTCTTGACACCATAGTACTGTAGCTTCCTGATTAATGTCTCATGGTGAACGCAGTCGAAGGCCTTGGAAAGGTCACAAAATATACCCAAAGCATCCTCTGAATTCTCCCATGCACAAAAAATATGTTTAATAAGCTCAACTCCAGCGTCAGTTGTTGAGCGACCCCTTGTAAAACCGAATTGATTTCTATGTAGCAATTTATTAATATTAAAGAAACTTAACATTTGATCTAAAATTATTTTTTCAAAGAAATTATAGAATTTCAAAGAAGAAGCTGTGGACGCCTACAAAACGGCCATTCTGGAGACCCCAACTTCCGAATGGAATGGTTGCTTCAATGATTGGTTCCATCGTATGGAAAAATGTGTCAAATTTCGCGGAGAATACTTCGAAAAGCAATAAATACATTTTGAAATAGTAATGTTATGTCACTTCCTTGATTCCCGAAATTTTCAGTGCCGCCCTCGTAGTAGGACACTTTTTTAACTTTCGCCCCTTATAAGATGGTTGTCCTCTACACTCCATATTTGGGATACTAAGCATTGTATTATAGTCTTTATCAGGGCCGCAAAATTAAATGTTTGGAGTTAAAGGGGACTCAAAATAGTTCGTGGAAAGATTCAAACTGCCGGTACGTCACCAATTTATTTTCTGAACATGGGCGACACAATGCCATGTGTAGATTAGCATTGTAAATGGCAATAGAATAGTTACGTGAAAGGAGAATCATCATCATCATCACCGGCCCGTTAAAGGCCACTGTTATATATGGATATTATACTCTCTCGTTATAGGAAGCAAAGAATAGTGTGTATTCTTTATTTATGACAGACGTTAGATACCAGACGTTTGGCAACTTTGACACCATTCCCGGACGCCGGTCTGAATATATTGCTCTGGTAACGAGTTAATTATACTGCCATCCATCGGACATTAGTTGTATCTGGCGTATTCCAAAATCTACCTACTACTCGTAATTAGTATGCATTCATTTGCCACATGAGATATCTTTGGGGAGGCCTGTATTTAGCATTTGAATGTTTTATCTAGCTTGTGTGATTGTGGAGCATCCTTCAGCATCGCGATAGAGCCACACTGCAGCTATATCATGGTTGTAGCACGATCAAAATGTAGATGCTTTGTCACCCCTGAGCACTAAGATGAAATGCCTCGTTTCCAGTAAAAAGCATCTCCGGTTCCATTAAGCTGTTGTTTCACTCTGGTATTCTGTGAAAGTCTGTTTCTTTCCCAGTTGATCTGACTAATTCGTGCTATAACCATAATAGTTAAAAACCATAAAGCTGCAGCATGTCCTTACCACTTACGTACGAAAAGTTGTTCTTAAGCTTTTTATAAACTTCGTCAGGATCTTCAAGAAATTCTAGATTCTTCGCCAAGAGGCGCCGTCTATTTCAGCTTGGGATCCATACACGAATCCGCTGGTCTTCCCGAGAAGACCAAGCATGATTTGCTTAAGGTTCTTGGCGAGCTTCCATATACTGTACTGTGGAAATTTGAAGAAAAATTAGACGGACTGCCTAAGAATGTGCACATCAGGCCGTGGATGCCACAAGCCAGCATTTTGGGTAAGTGTTTGTTGATTGATTGCGAGTAATCTGATCTAATTTCAACGTTGTTATGTTTAATTAGCAATGCTTCTTTAATTCCTTTGTTCTTTTTTAACTTTGCTAATTTATTTTGCTTCTATTTGTGAAATTAATAATAATTGAGTAAATTTTCTAGTACAATATCTAATACTTAGGTCATATATATTTATAATGCCCATCAGCGCATCCGAACGTGAAGTTGTTCATATCCCATCGCGGTCTGCTCAGTACGCTAGAGACACTGCGCTACGGGGTTCCAATAATAACGATTCCGGTGTTCGGCGATCATGCCAGCAATGCGGAACGTTGCGTGCAGGCCGGTTACGCGCTCAAGATTAAGCTGTCACCCGACATGGCTTCTGAACTCAAGATGGCTCTTAATGAAATTATTTCTAACGACAAGTAAATATAAATCATTCTAATAAGTGTCTTATATATTTTTTATAATTTAAAATTATTATAGATTACTAATTTATCAACTTAGAAATGTAAAAGTAACATTTCGCTTCACATTGTGGGCTAATTTCAAGTGTGTAGGATGTGCAAAAAAGTGAAACTAAAGATGCATAATATAATATAACTTTAATATTTATTTTTATTTCAATGTAACTTCTGTAGGTGAAGTATGGAGGCGGCCCCCTCACTAGATGGGGTAACGACCTGATGAAACGCGCCGGTAATCGATGGATGCAGGTGTTTCAGGACCGTACTTTGGGGAAAAATCTATGGGGGAAAGTTCAGCTAGTTCAGTAGTGGAGTTGTACTGTGGTAGTAGTTGACCGAATTTCAGTCATGGCTTCATCTGCGCAGGAGGAGTACATACGAGTGTTTTCCATAAAGTACGATACTACCGAAGAGAGATCATTGCGCGTGAGTGAAATACCGCTAACATCCTGATTCCGGGCTGGTTTTAAAATCTTCTTTACACAGAAACCCAATACCCGATTTTTGACCGACCGCGAACCTCATAATTAGCAGTCGCGCTTATGTCTAGAACAAAGCGGTGGTCAAAAATCATAAAAGATAATATGGTGAAAAAAAAAGATACAAGTCTGTAATCATCACAATTCTTTGTTATAGAATGTTTATTTCTTTTTCGGCCCATTTAAAATCCACTGCTGGACAGGGCCCTCTCACGTTGCAGGGATAAGTTGTCTTAATTGCCACGTTTGGGCGGTATAGAATCAATCGCGGTACCAGACGTCTTGCAACTTTCTTAGATGTTGCTTACTGTTGCCGGTGTAGATATTTTTTATCTCTGACATAAAATTGGATATAGTTAACGAACAAAATCCAACGCATAAAAAATGGTGCGTGGCAGCTCCGACGCTCGATTGGAGTTTGCTCCTGAAGAACGTTCATATCAAATTAATCACGTTTAAGCCATATAGCGTCTATTTTACTTAACATTGTCACCTTAAGAGTCAAGCCTATCAATTTTTTTGATAAAATGACATTTACAATGAAGTAGATGGCGCTATTATTTACCCACGTTCAGTATAAAAAGTGCAAATTTTGCTGCGCGGAGGGGCAATATAAGATCACCTTTTGGTAACACTTGATTTCGCCCCTCGTACAGCGGGATATTTATGAAAATAACTTCTTAAGGATTAAAATCCAAAATAAATTTAAACAGAAGAAAGGAGAAGAGATTAGTATCTTCCTAATAACAACTGGAAAATATAAAACTTTTGCTCACCTACTTGTTAAGAGTAACGACTGTGGAAAATATTCTCCTTAAGAGGTAATCTATGGGGGAGGCCTTTGTTGAGCAGTGGACTTTTGATAGCCTGTAATGAATGAAATCATCTGATGATAATGGATCTCATATACACAAATATGATTGGAGCCCTTTTACATAACAACGTCCAATTGCTGGTTACACCGCCATCTATCGGAAGCTTTGAGATGACTCTTTTTTCCCATAGTCGCTTGTTACGACACTTATGGAACAAAATAGGATGATAGATTCTCTTACGCAGTCATGTGATGACTGACCAGAATCTACCACAATGATTACAGTCCCTCACACATCACTGCTTAAAAACCCTCCCCAAAAACCCAAAAAATCCTGAGCTAGCTGCATACATCGTCTTGTTTGTTTATATAATCATATTTCTCTTGTAGATATTACAAGAAGGTCAAGTTATTATAGAAGGTGTTCAACAGCCGGCCTGTGAAACAGAGTAAGCTGATCTCGCATTACGTTGAGCTGGCCATCGAGAGTAAAGGTGAAACTTTTCAGCCTTCTTCTAAAAGTAGGAGGATCTCAATTCGTGTGTATGTTCTTTTTTGTATGTATTATCTTCATCGTCATCATTACAGTCCTTCACAAGTCCAATGCTAAACAAGGAAATCGATATGTAGTTCTTCAAGAGAGCGTTGTTGCCTTTTTTGAAGAACAGGATCGCCGCATTTTTGCTCCACGCCTCCGGAGTAGTGCCACCATGAAAGACGAAATTAAAGTGCTTCTGAAGGACTTTAAGTAAAGGTTTCCCATCCGCTTTCAGAAGCTCCGCTGTAATTCCATCCTCGCCCGAGCACTTACCGTTTTTAAGGTGCTGGAGAGCCATTTTAATCTCACTCAGACTGACGTCCGGGATAGCAACGGAATAGTGTGAGTAAGAATTGCTCTCGGATCGTTACTCACACTTACGTGCGGCTTTAACGATAACGTGTACAGCTGCCTATAGAAACTCTCAATCTCACTCAAAATCTCAGGTGTCCCGGAAACGATGCTGCCATATTCGGTCTTTAGCTTCGATAATTGACTTTTCCTGGCAGACAGATCTCTAGCAAAGACATCCCTAGCCTTGGTTGGGCTCGATCGGTTCTTCATACAAGCTGTATTGAAGTTGCGTAAGTCCCGCCGCATACATTTGGAAATCTTTCTGTTCAATTGCCCGTATTCTGTCAAATCTGCTTAAGACTGCAGCTTCATTTCCCGTTTAACAGCCATGAGACTAAGAGTGTGATTGGAGAGTTTTTGTGTTCTTCTGCGGTGAGACTTGCAGAACTTAGCTCCAACTGCATGGACAGTTTCCACGAGCTTGTCATTCATATTGTTCACTGCATTGCAATCTTATAGGCACTGAAAACAATTTTCTAACTCGAGCTGAAAGTTTTTGAAACTTTGGATTAGAGTACGAAGGGGACGGAGCGTTGACTTCATTAGACGTGACCTCTCTAACTTAACGTTTAGGTTCAGTGTGCCTCTTACCATTCGGTGATCGCTGCCAGTTTTCACCTTCGCGATCACTGACACATCACTAAATAGTTGTCGTCTGGTCGTCATAATTAAGTCAATCTCATGTTTTGTCGAACTGTCGGGGCTCGACCAGGTCCACTTTCTCTGGGGCCGCTTCTGGAAGAAAGAGTTCATTATAAAGTCCCTCTTTCTGCATGAAGTTAGTCAGCTGCTGACCCTTTGGATTCCTTTGAGTTTATTTAGCCGACTTCGCTTTTACATTAATGTAGTTGTTGAGGACAGCTAGAGACCCGCCGCCCCGTCGCCCCTTCGTACCCCGCTACCCCCCGCGCACCCCGCACACCGGCGCCGATCCAGTGATGTCGGCGACCAATCAGCGCGCGTGTGGCTTCATTTGTCGTCGCACGGCACTACTCACAGACTGAGGCACCTTCTTGCGAGATATAAGAAGGGCGTCTCGGTCTGTGAGCTGTTCATTTCACTTCGGAGCGGCACTTAAGAAGAAAACCTGAAGAAGACTCAAGACTCCAATTCAAGACCTCCCTCTGTACATAGTGTTAGATATAGTTATTCAGTGCCGAATCATTGTAAATAGTTAATACAGTATATTAAAAAGTACCATCTTTTCTTCAAGCAGTCCCCTAGTATAGCTAACCTCAGATCAGTCGTTAAGTAATCAGTCAGAAATATTCAGTCCACTGTTCATCCATTATATTCTTGGTCCTTCGAGCCGGATTCAAGCCAGAAGAAAGAAGCAAGAAGTAAGAAGAAACAAGAAAGAAGCCAATTACAGAAGAAAGAACATAATTATAGAAGAAAGAACATAATTATAGAAGAGAGAAGATCATTATAGAAGATCTTCAAGGAAGAAAGAAGTTCGTCGACGAAGAGAGAAGATCGTCGGTACTAATTTCTTCCCTGTTTCTTGTTACGACTACGTCACATACGTCTATTGTCTGTTTCCAGACAATTTCTTGTTTCTTTAACCGCGTTTACGCGGCCAGGTGGTTGCTCCCTAACGGTGTCAAACCGTGACCATCTGGTAACGCCCTTGTGGCGGGAACGACATCCAATACGTGCGTCTTTTTGAAGACGATACGTACGTCTTTTTGAAGACGACCGGAGGTCGCAACGTGGGACAATGAGGAAGACACGAAGCCAGAAGGCACGGAACGAGGACGACACGCCGGTAGGAATGCGTATATTCGAAGAAGCACCCGCGTCCCCGTCCGATTATCTCGCGATGGCACAAGCGCCCTCCGCCGCGCCCGCGCCCCAGGCCCCGCTCGCGCCCGCATCTACGCCCGCGCCCACGCCCCCGCCGCCGCGCCCCGCTATGTCCGTGTCTACGACCGATCGCTTGGGAGAGGTTAGCACATCCGCGCCGCGCACAGAGACACTCGCCGCGATTATTGAAGATCTTCCGTCTACAGAAACTAGTTCGATAGTACGTACCGTCGCGCCTGTAACAGACGTCGTACATAGGCCCGCACCTCGAGCTCCGTCGGTCCGCTCCGTTCGTTCAGCCCGGTCGACAGCTAGCGCGATAGCTAGGTTAAAGCAAATTGAATATAACGCCGCGGAGGAACTAGCTGCAATTAGGAGGAAGCAATTGCAACTGGAAGAATATCTTATTAAGAAGAAGTACGCTAGGGACCTCGCGCAACTGCAAGAAGAAACAGATAGGGAAAGTATTAACGAGGACGAGTTAGTTGAAAATAGGGTACGCGTTGATAGGTGGTTAGAGAACGTAGAGACTGTGCAGGGGGAGTCGCCTTGCCGCCCGTCTCAGCCCGCGCCCCGCATCGAGTTAGAGCAGACCCTACCGAACAGGGTAACCGGTTACGACCACAGTGAAGATGCCCAGGGGAGGACGGTAGCGAATGAGGTTCAACCACGTCGCGTAGAAACGATACAGAGGGATAGTGGAGTCGCCGTAGAAATGAATCAGGTGGATCGTCGTGTACGGGTTACGTTGCCGTCGCGCGTCCAATGCCGCACTCTATCGCCTACACATAGATCGCCACATCGCCACGCGGATCGTAGATCACCGTCGCCGTATAGGGATGTAGGTGTACATAGATCGCCATCGCCACATCGCCACGCGGATCGTAGATTATCGTCGCCGTGTCATAGGGATGTAGGTGTACATAGGACGCCAGCGCCACAGCGTAGGCTAGAGGGAGATAGGGATAGAGGTAGGTCACTTACTCCGCGAAAGAAAGAGAGGGGTATAGAGCGACTAGCGGAAGCTCTAGAGAATATGATTAGAGTCAGGCCCGCTGCCGCGAAGCAGACGCAGGACTTGCCTATTTTTAACGGTTCGGCCGCGGAATGGTTAGCCTTCAAAGCCGCGATGAAGGAATCCACGCGTTTATATGGATTCACAAATACGGAAAATATGGCAAGGTTAAGAAACTGTCTACGCGGTGAAGCTAGGGAGGTAGTATCGGCACTGCTGTTTACCGCGAAGGATCCTGCAGATATTATGCGAACATTAGAGCAGTGTTTCGGCCGCCCGGAAGTAATTATCGATCGAGCGTTAGAAGAACTGAAACGCCTTCCGCGCCCGGGTCAAACCGCTCAGCAATTGAATTCGTTCGCGATTAAGTTACAAAATATAGTATGTATTTTACAGAACGTCGACGGCAAAGGGTATTTACAAAATCCAATGCTGACTAGGGAAGTAACTAGTAAACTAAGCCCTCACTTACGGTCGCGTTGGTGCGATTATGCGGAGCACTACGGAAGTGCAGACGAACCGGACATCGTTACACTGTCTAGGTTCATGATGAGAGAGGCTGACCGTGCGTTGAGTCATGCCTATACGTCCGTAGCGCCGACTAAGGAATCGCCCGTAGGACGAGAGGCGCCGCCGTCGAAACGAGTTGTATTAACACGCCGCGTAGAGAATAGGGCCCGCGACGTAAAAACGTTCACCGCCCAGGAGGACACCGGTAGTGCCTCTTGTATGTGTTGCGGGGGTGGACACGTGATCGCTAAGTGTAGAAAGTTAGCGCAAAGGGGTGTGGACGACCGGTGGAATTGGGTAAAGGAAGAGGGGGTGTGTTTTCTATGTTTGAATAGTAAACACCGACGGTTTAAATGTAAAGCGAAGAAATGCGGCGTCGACGGCTGCAACGCCCCCCACCATGCCCTCCTTCACACCCGCAAGACCCGCGCACCTGAGACATCGGCAAAACCGGATGAGACCGTGCTCGTCGCGTCTAACGTTGGTAGTAATGCGTCCGTATTATTGAAAGTGTGTCCCATTACGTTACGTGGACCACGCGGTAGGGAAATAGATACGTATGCGTTGCTTGACGAAGGCTCGACTATTTCGTTGATCGACGACGACTTAGCGCGCGAGTTAGGAGCGGAAGGACCGGTAAAGCCGCTGAATATTAGAGGAGTAAGCAATAGTCAGCGCGAGGCCGATAGCAGGCTAGTTAACATAGGCATACGTGGCAAGACGCGCAGCGAAATGTATAGAATAAATGCGCGTACAGTAACAAATTTACAGATAGGTTCGCAGTCGGTAAATAAAGAGTGTTTACGTTTTAAACACTTACGCGACCTACCGAGTTCGGTTTGCTACGAGGACGCCAAACCGAGATTATTATTAGGCGCCGACAACTGGCATTTAATAATCACCCGTAATTTAAGGATAGGACGTCGAAGGCAGCCCGTAGCTGCACGCACGTTGCTAGGGTGGGCCATCCAGGGAACCGTACCGCGATCAACGTGTAGGGAAGACGGCGAGACCGTACTACACGTCGTAAGCGATAGCGGACGGTCAGATGAGGACGTCCAGGCGCTCGCCAGTCCGGGTAGGAAGATGTTACGACTGCCGAGACGCTACGCTCCCACGGGGGGAGTAATAGGGAACCCACCGCGCGACGATAAGGCGTACACGCATCGCGACGGTAGGGACAGGCCTACGATCGAAACGGCCAAGGCGAAAGTCGCCCCGATAAAGGCGCAAAGCATACCGCGGTTAGAGTTGCAGGCGAATCTGATAGGCGCGCGACTCGCGGAATTCGTGCAAGGCGAGCACAGAGTGGTAGCCGATAGGGTAGTGTATTGGACAGACTCCACTACGGCGCTCCACTGGATACAGAACGATACGGCGCGTTACACCCCATACGTGGCTCATAGATTAGGGGAGATATCGGAGAAGACGTCACCCGAGCAATGGAGGTGGATACCGACCGCAGACAACATCGCGGATCAGGCAACGCGCGTAAATTATACGTACAAGGAAGAGAGCGACAAATGGTTTACGGGACCGCCATTCTTGTACGAATATGAAGATCGATGGCCTCGACGTCGGGAAGAGAAGGCAGGCGATGAAGATGACGAGTTGGAGGAAGTCGAGGCGCACCAGAGCGACACCAGGGACGCTCCACACCTGCCAGACATCGAGAGGTTCTCTTCTTACGAGAGATTGGTCAGGGCCACCACTCGGATATTACAGTTCGTCGACGCCATGAGAGGAAAGGCGCACGGACTAACATTAGACCACATCCAGAAAGCAGAGCGGATGTGGATAGAGCGCAGTCAACAAGAGAGCTTTTCTGAAGACATCAGTCGACTGCAGCGAGGAAAGAACTTGGCAACCGGCAGCGCGTTAAGGAACCTCGACCCCATATTCGAAGATGGCATACTGCGAGCTAGAGGACGGATCGACGCAGCCGATGTGGACAGCCAAATGAAGAGGCCCATCCTACTGAACGGACGCCACCAATTTGTAAAGCTGCTTGTGGAGAAGGCGCATAAGGAAGCAAGCCACGCCAACAGGGAACGGGTAGTGAACGACCTACGCATGAGATATCACATACTTCGACTACGACCGACCGTAAGAGAAGTGGAGCGGAGATGTCTGCGGTGCAGGGTACGCAAGGCGACACCACGGCCAGCGGTTATCGGAGATCTACCACCTGAACGGTTAGGGGCATTCGCGCGACCATTCACCTACACCGGAATCGACTATTTCGGGCCTATAACGGTAACAATAGGACGTAGGCATGAAAAGTGGTGGATAGCGTTATTCACTTGTTTGACGACGCACGCGGTACATCTAGAGATAGTTTATTCCCTAACGACGGACTCGGCGATATCGGCATTGCGGCGCATGGCGGCTAGGCGTGGGTGGCCACGGGTCATCTACTCTGACAACGGAACAAATTTCCATGGGGCGGACACCGAACTACGACGGGCAATGGAGGAGTGGGCACCCCTGCTGAAGGACTACGCGTTGACTCGGCGGACAGACTGGAAGTTCATCGCGCCGGGCGCGCCGAACCAGGGAGGCGCATGGGAGCGTCTCGTGCGCTCAGTGAAGACCGCGCTCGAAGCCACTCTACACCAGAAGAGCCCGCGGGAGGAGACGTTGGTGACGCTCCTCACAGAAGCCGAGAACACGGTGAACTCTCGACCGTTGACACACGTACCGGTCGACATCGACGAGGAAGAGGCGCTGACACCCAACCACTTCCTGCTGCTGGGACCATCGAGCCTTCCAGTAATCGCGCCGTGCACGCCTAGTGATCGTCGGGCGTGGAGAGCGGCGCAAGGACTTGCCGATGAGTACTGGAAGCGCTGGATGAAGGAGTACCTGCCGACGCTGGTTGCGCGCGGGGACTCACGGGATGTGCAGCAGCGACAGCTACAAGAGGGGGACCTCGTCGTGGTGGCAGACGGTAGCCTGCCAAGGAACGTGTGGCCGCGTGGAATTATAACGCGGACCTTTCCCGGACCAGACGGCGTGGTGCGCAACGTGGAGGTGCGGACCAGGGGCGGATTGCTGCGGCGGCCGGTCAAGAAGATCGCCGTCCTCCCGAAAGAAGATGAGGCTCGCAAGCTACGCCGGGGGGAGGATGTTGAGGACAGCTAGAGACCCGCCGCCCCGTCGCCCCTTCGTACCCCGCTATCCCCCGCGCACCCTGCACACCGGCGCCGATCCAGTGATGTCGGCGACCAATCAGCGCGCGTGTGGCTTCATTTGTCGTCGCACGGCACTACTCACAGACTGAGACACCTTCTTGCGAGATATAAGAAGGGCGTCTCGGTCTGTGAGCTGTTCATTTCACTTCGGAGCGGCACTGAAGAAGAAAACCTGAAGAAGACTCAAGACTCCAATTCAAGACCTCCCTCTGTACATAGTGTTAGATATAGTTATTCAGTGCCGAATCATTGTAAATAGTTAATACAGTATATTAAAAAGTACCATCTTTTCTTCAAGCAGTCCCCTAGTATAGCTAACCTCAGATCAGTCGTTAAGTAATCAGTCAGAAATAAATATACAGTCCATTGTTCATCCATTATAGTAGTTTTAAATAATTATAATCCACAAGATATGTTTGAACGTGTTCGAATGACCGGGAAATGGCCATGCTATTACGTAGGTATGGCCCCGAAGGTCAAAAACGACTTTTTCAAATTGCAAGAGCGAGAGAAAAGAATGGAAGAGATGTTTCACATGTAAAATGTATAAAAGATGATTCTGGAAGGATTTTGACTGACGATGAAAGTATAAAGAAGCGATGGAAGGAGTATTTTGAGAAATTGATGAATGAGGAGAATGAATGGAATGGTATGCTTGAAAACCCACCAGTGAATATGGGCTTAGTGAGAGAAATTAGTGTGGAAGAAGTAAAAATGGCTGTTAGGAATTTTCTTTGAATTCTTCATGAATGGGAAGGCGGTCGGCCCAGATGGAATACCAGTAGAAGTGTGGAAGTTGCTGAGGGCGGATGGATGGAAGTGGTTGAGTTTATTTTTCGGTAAATTGTTGCAGGAAGAACAAATACCTGAGGAATGGTGCAGTAGTATACTGGTCCCCATTTTTAAAAACAAAGGAGACGTCCAAAACTGCAGCAGTTACCGGGGAATAAAACTCATGTCACATACGATGAAAGTCTGGGAAAGAATAATAGAGAGAAGAATGAGAGAAGAGTGTGAGATAACACAAAACCAGTTCGGGTTCATGCCCGGTCGAGGTACGACAGATGCCATTTTCGCATTACGCCAATTGTGCGAAAAGTACAAGCGCGTGCATAAAGATCTGCACATGGTTTTTGTCGACCTTGAAAAGGCGTATGATCGGGTTCCCCGTGAGGTTTTGTGGTGGGCGTTAAAGATGAAAGGTATGCCTGGGAAGTATGTGAGGTTAGTCCGTGCTATGTACAGAGCATCCCGTACATGTGTACGATCTGCCGCGGGAACTACGGGCAGTATCGGTGTGGCGGTAGGGCTGCACCAAGGGTCGGCATTGAGCCCTTACCTCTTCCTACTGATTATGGACGCTTTGACGTCGGACCTGCAGGATGAGGCACCCTGGTGCATGCTCTTTGCCGATGACATCGTGCTTGTCGGGGAAGAAGGCATCGAGGTACAGAGCAGACTGACGGGGTGGCAACGGAGGCTGGAAAGTGTTGGCTTGAAGATCAGCAGATCCAAAACCGAATATCTGTGCTGTGATTTCGGCGGTCTTTCCAGTCCTGTACCCATGTCGTTGGATGGCGCTATACTGCCTATCTGCTCAGATGTCAAGTACCTCGGTTCCCTCATTCAAGGCGACGGCGGAATAGATAGAGCTGTGCAGCATAGGATTAACGCAGGGTGGATGAAATGGCGACAGGTCACAGCCACAACGTGCGATCCCCGAATGCCAATAAGGCTGAAGGGAAAAATTTACAAATCGATCATCCGACCTGTCGTCATGTATGGAAGTGAATGCTGGGCCGTCAAGAAGAAGGATGAAAATAGACTGCATGCGAATGAAATGAGAATGTTACGATGGATGTGTGGTGTGACAAGGATGGATAAGGTAAGGAATGAGTATATAAGAGGAAGCCTGAAAGTAGCGCCAGTGGCAGAAAAGGTGAGAGGAAGCAGATTGGCATGGTTTGGGCATGTGATGCGGAGGAATGAAAGTCATGTCACGAAACGAGTGTTGAATATGAATGTGGAGGGACACACGGGCAGAGGAAGGCCGAATAAAAGATGGATCGATTGTGTGAAGAGTGATATGAGAATGAAAGGAGTAAGTATGGAAATGACTGATAGAGAGGAATGGAACAAAAAGATTTACTGCGCCGACCCCAGATAATGGGAAATGGTTTAGAGAATGATGAGGTCAGTGATGAACATCGACGAGTTAGAGAACGAGGAGGAGGAGGAGGACCTCTTTTCCGTTACTGGAAACGTACCATCTTAGTCCTCACAGGTGACAAGGCATCTGTATTTTGATTTTTAATCGAGAACAAACGTAGTTTTCTACGACCCACTATATCCACTTACGTTGACGTGTATTAGCCATTCTTACAGTAAAAGCCCTGCTCAAATTTCTAACAAGGTTTTGGGCCAGGAAAATCTGATGTGTTCTAGTTTCTGTAATGTTAATACTGTTAGCCTATGCGGCTCTTATAGCTTCATCGAACTCATCTGATGCGTTGCTGCAATGCGTATTGACTAACTTTACACTTCTTACACACATTATAACTTTTTTACGTGGAAGATTTCTCAAGATTTTGTCCTTCACTCCGGAGCACTTAGTTAATGAGTAGGTACTTAAAATTGTAATAATATAAAAATTTGGCCGTATAATGCCGCTGTTTAGTGGCGGCAAAAGAGAACCCACTACTCTATATCATCCTGTTGGTATCGCAAGAGGCGAAGTAAATGGAAAAACAGCAGCATTTACCTGAATACCTTTGACGGCTCCGTGGAGTAGTGGCTTAGCAATGAGTTACAATGCTGGGGGCCACGGGTTCGTATCCCCCACGGACAAGTATTTTTATGGCCTACAAATAATTGTTCCGGGACTGAATGTTTGTTTATGTGCAATTTATGTTTGTAAACTGCCTCTACGATACAGGAGAAAATCCTAGTGTGGAGGTAACATTTAAAAAAAAAATAAACTGATGATGCCAACCCACCTGCCAAGTGTGGTAACTATGGTAAATGTGGTATATATCTCCGGAAGAGGCCTATGTTCAGCAATAGACTTCTGACAAGCTCTAATGAATTAATGACAAAAAATTTAACTTTTTTTGGTATAACCTTTTGCTCCAACTTCTGAAAAGATTGCGATTCTAAGTTCATCATCACCATCAAGCTCTAAGGAAATAGAGTGATGGATTATTTTAAACCACCTTCACTCAGCTTAATAGATAAGGTAGATTATGTATCAGATTATAATAAGTTACAATTTTTTCTTCCAGGAGCTTACCATCTGCGTTCCAAGTCTGTTCTTTACAAATGGTATGAACTGTGGATGTTAGACCAAATTGTTGCTGTCCTAGCTGGCTTGTTCATTTTCTACGTAATATTAAAGAACATCATTAGTGCAATTATAAAGAAGCTTGCGAAGGATAGCAAAACGAAGAACGACAAAAAGAACAAAGAGAATTGACAGTGAGGCCTGATTTCAACAAAACAGATAAGACGATAATAAAATTACTCTATCATATTATACTATCTAAATACAAAAAAAAACATTCAAATCGTTAGATTCGTTTTGGAGAAACCACCAAAAACATAAATGTGAGAAATGGGGGCAAGTTCGGTGCAATCCTTTATTGATTTTTAACTACTAAGATATAAGCCTCGTTACCAGTTCTCTGTTCAACCACTAATGACCTTGCTAACGCTACCAGCAATTAGGCACACAAACACGCGTGTCTGTCTATACACTACAGTTACAAGTAAGGCTTGCCCGCCTTCGTGAGATAAAACATGTATATAGGTTGTTGAAATCGGATCTTAATATTTTTTTATTATTTACGAGTATGTGATGTTTAGTACATTTGGATTTTTAGGATCCTTTATTAGGATTAGGATTTTTACAAATTAAAATTATTATAATTTTTATAAACATTTTTAATAATCTGTAAGACATTTATGTTAGTAGCTTTTGTATTGTCGACGTTTTTAATTATCTATGTATCGATTTTTCATAAATATGAAGCAACTCCATAGTTTATTCAGACCGCTAATTTGACGACTAGTCATTTACTTTAAATCTGAAATTGAGATTAATGCCTAAGGAAATAATTAAAGAGGAAAGACTTTAATCGCTTTACATACAAAACAAGACATATTATGTAGTTCAAATTTTTTACAGTTTGCGAGGTTGATTATGATTTTATTGGATTGGGTTGAATTTACTGTGTCCTATTTTCTTATCGTATACAAAACTGGGTGTTCAATTGTGTAAACAAATCACCAAACATCATTGAAATTATCCAACTTATCATTTAAAATCGGTATCGCTATCGGCTGGCTGGCTGAGTACGTCAACAGTCCAATTTTTTCCCTATTATAATCTTATTATTTAAAAGTGTAAAAATAAAGAGAAACAAATAAATAAAAATAAAAGAACTTCATTTGAACGTTTTGGTGTCCTTTGAGTCCGTATTGATCGTAGGGCCTGCTCGAACTGCAACATGTCCTGGATAAATATTTGTAAACCTCACTATGTAACCTCAGATTCGTATTTTTTGTTTTATATTTTAGAAATAGTTATTAGTCCATGGGATATAATTGTAAGTGAATTATGAATTTGGAATCAAGTTGTGTATATATATTTAGTATAGACCTAAAGTTAAATTATGTAAAATATGTGAAGGATGACGTTATACGTTTATAGAAATAAACAAATAATTCTGATTATATATATATATATATATATATATATATATATATATATATATATATATATATATATACTAAGGAGCAAATAAATTGAGCCACTTCCTTTTTGTCACGTATTAATTTTTTAATATTTTTAGTAATATGGAACGTATTAATTCGAACCAATTGTTGTCCAGAAAACAATAGAAAATTATTCTTAATAACTGGTACTACAGTGCACTGATGCATCAGCATTCTTGTAGTCTTCTAGTCATAGACCTGATCTGCGTTACAATGACATATCGTGGTATGTTCTTCCACTCTTCAAGCATAGTGACTATAAGCTCGGGAATGGATGAAACAGCGGGAACCCTATAATATATTTGCTCCTTACTTTATTTGCATTTGTACATAGCTTAAATATTGTTTTTTTTTTAATTATGTAAACCGATAGTGTTTGTAGAAAAAATCAATAAAAGAAGTTACACTTTTCTTGTCTTTTATTCACACTGGCAATGCTAACATTATAATAATTGGCGTGGTGCAAATTATCAAAATCCTTTAAAATTCTTTTTATTTGGGTACCTAAAAATATATCTTTATAACTTGTACCTAATAGTTACTACATCTACTATATCTTACCTCTGCATCACCGGGGTTTCCAAACCATTGTAACAATCAATTTATACAGGGTCATTTTTCAAATAGTAGCCAAATAAGTTCACATTCAAATATATAAATAATGATATACTGTAGTTTTTGAAAATACGAGTAAATAAGGCTTCTAGTTTTATTTGAAATTATCCCAAATTGAATACGAATTATGGACAACAACTTTTTTGCCTACCGATCGACCCTCTGTGTGCGTGCGCAGTAAAATCAGTTAAAATAATACATTGCAACGCGTTTTGAATTTAAAAGATAAAAAGGACAATGTTTGAGATTTTTTAAATTAATTTTTTCATCATTAATGGCCTATGGCCTAATGGCCGGCTAGTGGCCAGTTATTTCAAAATAACCCTGTGTGAACAAAAAACTTTGTACTCCTGTTTACGAATATTGCGACCACGAATAGTAGAGATTTGGTTATATGGAGAATGAACGAACTACTTATGAAGGGTTCCATTTGAGGGTTATGCTCCACATCTCTTCCCGATTGAGGCGCCCTCTGTGACTTAGCTAACGTGGTGACTGTCTCTGTTATTTCAAGTTCTTAACGTTCAAATTTAATCATCATCATCATCATTACAGCCCTTCACAAGTCCACTGCTGAATATAGGTCACCCTAACGAATGCCACAAAGCACGGTCCCGAGCCACCTGCAGCCATTGACTTCTTACATGTCTTACCAGGTCGTCACTCCATCTAGTGGGGGACGCCCTACACTTCACCTACCGGTAAGAGGTTGCCACTCAAGAACCATTCTTTCCAATCGGTTGTCGGTTCTTCGAGCTATAGCGCCGGTCCATTGCCACTTCAGCTTACTAATTCGTTCGGCTATGTCGGTTACTCTGGTTCTACTGCGGATATCCTCATTTCGAATTTAATGCACGCTTTAATTTCGCTGACGATGACCGGTTGCTATTTCGCGATCTATTTCCATTTTTCCGCCCGACCACTGTTCTCGAAGATTCCATTTCGTCAGCTTCTTCCTGACCGAATTCTCGGTAATCGCTTCGATTCTTGAAGCGACGGATGTATGTATGCCACTGGTCCGCGTACCACTCACAGAGTACTTTTTTATATAGGAAAGTACCACTGGCTTCTGAAACGTTCCCGAGTCTCACGTATACGTGGACATTTCGGTAGCCGCACCTACTCGATGTTGTTAGCGTCGTCGCTTCCAATGACTCGGTTTCCTTTGTTTGTTTCTCTTGAAATGCCGACTCGCGTTCTGGTTCCCTCGGACCCTCTTGCTCTGATCCTGTGTCTTCTTCATTATTCCAAGAAAGGAGCGGCGACTCGCGATTTCCCTACCGTCTCTATTGGTCTCTACGATTCTCTATCGGTCCCTAATAATCCTCGAAGCGGCCTACCGAGTTGAACCGCTGAAAGATGGACAACGCAGGATGGGTAAGGAAGGGACTGCCCTCAAGTTGACATACGCTTCTCAGGTTGCTCAGGGTACGGGAGAAACGCCCGCACTCTATGGATTGCCTACTAACAGGCCCTGATACACACACGATGCAACAACGTAGCCGAGCTATTCAGCCCCATTGTTCGCACTGCCCAGAAAGGCGTTATACCAAAAACCAACTTTGGCACCGTTAGGTGTCGTTATTTGTTAAGCTGGTGACGAAGTCGCCACGTTGCACTCGTCCGGTCGCAAAAGGCGCCTTGCTCAGGCATCCGATCGAGTCCGGTCGCAGAGGCACTCCATCCCTATTACTCTCTGCTTTCAAATAGCTTAATTCAAAGTGATACAGATCGGGTTCAATAGTTCACCTTCCAGCTTAATGTAGTCCAGGTTCGTCCACTCCCGGCTGCTTTCCGTTCCAGTTCAAGTCAGTGTTCATGCTTCTTGCTGTTCTTTCTTGCTTGCGTGATCCGGTTCCGATGGACCAACAAGATTGTTGAGGGTATGAGCCTTGCGCCTTCAGGCTTACAAACCAGCACACTACGCTGGATTCGGATAACGAGGTGGGTGTGTCTAATGATGGTGACGTTCGTGACTTCAGTGGAAGACGTAAGATATAATTAAGAACTGGTGTTCATAGCACTGGATACTCAGATATAGTCCAGGAGAAATGCCGCATGAGTACCGAAAACTATTCCACCTGAATTTTTTTTATGCGATTATGTTCAAATTGTCGTACTGATGATATAAATGCATATTGCCAAGGGGCAACTCGGTGCTGTAATATTGTTTAAGCCGATTTTTTTTCAAATGCAAATAATGGTTATGTTCTAATGGGATTTATTTATATTTTTTGATGAAATACGGATAAAAAAGGTTCTATGATTTTTACGATAAAGTTAATATTTTCAAAGTCATGAATTTTTAAAGTTTGAAATTTCCTAAATTCTGATACTTTTGACCCGTTAAAAATACATAAAGAAAAATTATAAAATATAAAATATATTTTTGAAGTTATATTTCTTTTGGGGCGTTCGGGGAAAATTATGAGTAAATTTATAGGATGTGCGCGCACATTGACACCTAAAAACGACACCATGAAGTTGTTACGATGTGCGCGCACACTGACACCTCAAAGCGACAACTTCAGTGGGTAGTTGTCTCTAAAGTTTTACTTTTTTTTATAGGAGAGGGGGCAAACAAGCATACGGCTCACCTGATAGTAAGTGACTACCGCCGCCCATGAACAACGGCAACACCAGGGGAACCAGGGGAATTGCAGTTGCGATGCCGGCCTTTTAAAAAGGGGTAGGCTCTTTTCTTGAAGGTCCCTAAGTCGTATCGGTCCAGAAAAATCGCTGATGGTAATCGATTCCACAAGGAAGTTTTTCGAGGAAGAAAACATCTTATAAATCGCACAGTGGTGGACCGCCAATCATCCAGATGGTGTGGATGGTATCGGGAGTTCTGCTGTGATGTGCGTTCGTGAAATGTGGCGGCTGGGATTAATCCGAACAATTCCTCACAGCACTCCCCGTGCTAAATGCGAAAGAAAATGCAAAGGAATGCAACATCTCTTCGCAGCGCCAATGAATCGAGCCGATCGGAAAGGACTCGGTCGTCGACGATTCGAGCCGCTATGCGCTGGATGCGGTCAAGTGGAAGTAGCTGGCACTGGGGTGCCCCGACCCAGAGATGGGATCAGTATTCCATGTGAGGCCGAACCTGCGCCTTGTAAAGTTGCAGTTGCAGTTGATATGTCGACGCCGAGGATTCCGAGGAGTGCCTTGAAATTGAGGAGATACGACAAAGGGGTTCTTTTTAGCGGTAAACGCGCAAACTTGTGTCTTCTGGGGATTTAACTGGACTAGATTTAGTCGCCCCCAATCTAAGACTTTGTTAAGCTAAGACTCGACTTCAGACACAAGTTTGCCCCGGTACTCGGCGACGTTTTCGCGAGAAATATTGGCAGGGCCGGTATATAAGGCATCACCAGTGCTGTCGTCCGCATAGCAATGAATGCTATCAGTTAGCAACATATCATTGATATGCAGGGGAAACAGCGTTGGTGATAGCACGCAGCCTCGTGGAACACGAGCGTTGATAGGCTTGAAATCAGAGCATGCACCGTCTACAACGACCTTGATGCTCCGGTCTGCAAGGAAGCTGGTGATTCAATTGCACAATTTCTCGGGAAGCCCATAGGAAGGGAGCATCGAAGGAAGCGTTTTGTGCGAAACCCGATCGAAGACCTTCGCAAGGTCCTAACTAACGGCCAACGCCTCCCACTTGGACTCTACTGCCTCCGCCCATCTATGAGTCAGGTAGACTAGAATATCACCAGCTGATCAACCCCAACGAAAACTGTATATTGGCGGTCACTAATCAGCTGGTGATCCTCAAGGTACCGCATGAGCTGGCAGTTTATAATGGATCCCATTATTTTGGAGAACTAGGAGGTGATGGCGATAGGCCTGTAGTTGGACGGGTCTGAGCGGTCGCCTTTTTTAGGGATCGGGTGGACAAAAGCTGTCTTCCATGATTTCGGAACTACGCTTAGGGAGTAGGAGTACCGGAAAAGACGCTTTAGAACCGGTGCCAACTCCGGAGCACACGTCCTCAGCATATTTGGAGGGATTTCGTCAGGCCCACTCGACTTGTGGATGTCCAGGGAAAGGAGTGCTTTGCGAACCGAGCGTTGTGAAAACCGCACATCCGACATGGAGCACTCACACCGCGGGATGGTCGGCGGTGTGTTACCCTTTGATGTTGCCCGATGACTTTGCCTTGGCAATAACTCTTTTGAAGGACCTGAAGGCGAAGTTATACTTCTTATTAAGCATGCTGGTGTTTATAGACCGAGTCGCCAAAGCTGATTGCGTAATGCAGTCTTACAGGAGCGACCAAACCAAGGCTGAGATCTGCCTTCGATGGGTACCACAGATGATGGAATAAATAGTTCCATTCCCTGTAGCACCACATCAGTGACAGAGTCAGCAACAGCGCTGGGATCATTCGGCGAGAAGCAAACCCGCCCCCATGGGTAGGATGCATAGAAAGATCGCATTCCGTCCCAATCCGCCAATCTGTAATGCCAAACACGGCGGCAACCTGCAAAACGCAACTGCGAGGGGAGCGTGAGTGGATCTCACTCACTCTCTGAAGAGCCGATCGACGGAAAATCTCAAATTCAGATACTTTTGACTCATTAAATTATATAAATAAAATGAATAAAATATAAAAGATATTTTTTATATTTTACGATAAAATACAAATAAAAAAGGTCCTATGACCTTTTACGATTAAGATAATATTTTTGGAGCTATGAATTTTTAAATGTTTGTAAAATCCCAAATTCAGATACTCATGATTCACTAAAAATATATGAAGAAAAAGAATATCACCACCAAATGGGACCATATAAGAAGCATCAGCTTTCAAATAATAAAAGAATCATTAAAATCGATTGACCTAGAAAAATGTTATGAAGTAACACACACAAAATAAAATAAAAAAATACAGTCGAATTTAGTACCTCCTCCTTTTTGAAGTGGCTTAAAAGTTATCTGTGCCTGCTGCCTACTGCAACGCGCCCCGCACTGCCCTACAGATTTTGTTCGCGCCTGATAAAGTACGTAGTACAAAGTGCATATTAGTTCAATGTTCTGTTCGGTTGTGGGCATCAGCGGGCCGCAGTAACGTGGCAATAAAATAATTAAAACATAGTCCCGACCTACCGACCTTACAAGTTACAACTGCCCTGTGTGCTACACGTTTTGTTTCCGTAAGTAAATTCAGCTATTATGTTAGTATTAAAGAATTGATTCTTATGAAACATTTTGTTAGACTTCTGCTTATAAACTGCATGGTTGTAGTAAATGTTATCGTGGACTTTGAACATGTGTTTGTATTTTTTCAGATATCTGATTCTTCGTTATTTCGTCTTTCTTTATCTTCTGAACATTTGTTATTTATAAACACCTAGCTGGCCAGGCAGACGTTGTTCTGCCCTCTCCAGCGACCCATTTTTCTATACAAAGTCTTTAAATTCGTAATAAAAAATATTGAGGGTCACTTATCGTGATAAAAACTATTCCATTTCTCAGTTTGGACTAAACTGAGAATAATAACAGCGGTCTCGTCAAAATAAATATTAGTCAGTGAACATGTTTTTGAATTACCCAGGACTCTAAAAAAAAACGAGAAGGAAAACTAGCTTAGAGTAAATTTCACAATTTTTGTTATAGTAATGGTGGAAGTTGTCGGTAATATAAAAATAATTAAACTTTTAATAGTTTTGAAGTCGGTTTTTACTTTTTATTAAAAGCTTAATTCACCTTTTTGAGTGGTCGGTGGAATATCACAAGACAAAAAAAAAATAGTTATATTAAAATCTTTATCCCCTATTATTCTGCTTTTAGGAATGGATTTTTTCGTTCAATTTACATGGGACCACTTCTAAAATATAAGTAAATAAAATAAAATAAAAAGAATCACTTAAATCGGTCCAGCTGATTCCGAAAATATACTTTAAACGTTACGCTTTTTAGATCTCGGTTAAATTAAAAAAAACGCGTATCAGGGATAAATCTGTTTAATAATTCGTTTGATCCACTTAACCTTAAGATACCACAATCTAAAGTGATAATAACCATAAAGTAATTAGACTAAGAGTGATAGTGTCATTCTAAATTCCGTTCAAAATTGAAGCAACAACACAATGAATGTGTGCATAAGCAGCATGTAATTACGTTTTCCCACACGCACACAAGCAAATGCGTAGTAATGTTTGCAAGTAAATGACATTTCCCCCAAAAAGTGGGGAAAGTGTATAGTAGACATAGTCATAGAATTAATATTAGTTTGTAATGTATGTATCTAATGTAATATTTAAATTATTTATATACGTAATATCTTGTTTTAATATATATTTGCAAATCTATTACGTAATTATATTATTCTGTTAGAAGTAGTATATTTATATAAATATATTTTATTTATCTTCCATAAAATCTTATATAGTGACCCTGAAACTGTAACTGTGTTCTAAACAACTGCCACTTTGATGACACCATCTGCGAAATATTATCTTTTTTGGGTTCATAAAAGAATCTAACTCTTAGACAACGTTCCACAATAAGCCGCGTCAGATTTATGTCGAGATGCTGTGAATTGATATGATCTTCTATTATAGGAAACAGAGAACGACCAATGAGTTTGGCCATAATTTTTAGAGATGGCTCTTTTACTACGAATTGGGACTATTGGCAGTATGTATGTATTTTCTTCAGTATGTATTTTTTCTTATAGGTAATTATAGTAATAAGAAAAAATGGCTTCACTTTGCGTGCAGCTTCTGTAGTTCTAAGCCTAATAATTCTATGATAATAAGTAATAACTATTATCCGGCGCGACGGAAACCCGTTCACATGCCGCCGCAATATTTACGGCTTTAGTGCAGTGGCTAAGCAATGAATAATTTCCCGCTCACCGGATGTCGCTAGTTGACACTGAGGTGAAATTTTTTATCATACAATGTCATTTAATTATTGAGAAGTTAGTTTTATATAAAAGTTTATTGGTTTCTATAGTATTATATTAATACACAAAGCAATGCCTCAGTGGTTTGATCTTTAACTTTTTGCAAATTTGTAATTCTTTTTTTTTCATTTTTCTACTTTTATTTTTTGGTTTATTTATTGTTAGATTTTAATATGTACGATTAATTTCTTGTTTATCTAAGGATCTTAAAAATAAGTTTAAATATAAAATGAAACTTGTTTTTGGTTTTATGTCGTTGAATTCATATTTCATAGCAGCGATTTATTATTGCAACCCTGGAAAATTATTCTATTTTAGGGGATCTTTTTTAAATTATGCAACATTTTCACTGATGCTCACGTCGATTGATTACCATGTCGTAATAATCTCCTCCAGACCGAATTTTGGCGGCGGCCTGTCTCGACGGAAATGAAGCCGTCTGCACAGAAATAATAGTGCCCAAGTGTACGCGGAAACACGGGTGCACTCTCCGTTCCCTCACACTCATAATCTGATGGCACGGTCCGATGTGACCGGAGAGAAATCAGTCGCAGGACAAACGGCAACGGATTTACATGCTTTCAGAGGCACGGAGGTTACACACCGCCAACTACCTGAATCCAGGCAGCTACTGAGAATTTATTCACAGAAAAACCCAATAACTGATTCTGGCTCGACTCGGGATTCGAACTCCGAACCTCATTATCATTTATCGCGTTTACGACCACCAAACCAATGAGGTACTCACCACATCGTGATGATGTGGCCAGTGGATGCCACTGCACTCACTTACCATCAGGTGAACTGTGAGACCCGTCTGTCACCCTTATTCTACAAAAAATGTAGCGAAATTATTATTTCTTTCTTTCTTTTTTCAACGTGATACTTACTGTATTTAAGGCCTTCTCAGCTGACTGTAAGCAAATATATATTGGGCATTAGCATGTTAAAGTGTAGGTACAAACGAGAACATCTATAATAATATTTTAGACAAAAATGCATTATATTGTGGTCGTATGACCACGCTCTCAAATGACACCAATCTAAAGTAGCAGCTTAATGCTACTGTGTTACGTGTGATGAGTGTAGAGAACCGAAGACCCTTTTTACTGGAAAAGAGGCATTCCATCTTATACCTCAGGGGTGACAAAGCATCTGCATTTTGATTCTTAACCCAGGATAGATGTAGATGTTTATGGGCCACAGTATCTACTTACCATCAGGTAGAATATGTGTTCGTTTGTTACTGTATTTTATTAACTCGGCATCGTAGAACTTGGTGGAACTTTGTATTGGGATATAGCCCATCTATCTATGGCAATAATTTCAACACATCACATCTACGAGTATATTTTCTTATCAGTCACTCACACTCACCGGTCACCGGTCTAGCAGGTTTGAGATATGCGAGCAGCCGTGTGTCACTTGGCTTATGGAACTTTCTCGCGAGTTGGTTTGGAAATACGAGTGAAGTGATTTATATAATAAAGTTGTGATTTTTTTTTATTGTGAGTATACAACGAGGTGAAGCATCTTTTAATTGCTTTGATTAATTTAACTTTTGAATCTCACCTTTTACACAATAAATTGAGGTAATAATTAAACTGAAAACCAAGTAAAAACCAGCTTCAAAAACTAATAATTTAAAATTTTGTACAATCGACTTCAATATAAGTTATTAAGAATAACTCAAAAACTATTGGTTAGACCTTGATTAAATTTATATGGAACCATATGTGAATATGATAATTAAGTTTCCAGTTTTAGTTATTTTTTTAAATTATTTAAGTTATTTTTTTAAATTATAGTTTTAAATTTTTTGAAGGCCGTTTTAAATTTGTTTAAAAAAGTTATTTATTTGAATATTTTGCGCGGAGTAAACAGTACCTTAGCTAAAGGTGACAGTTAGAACTTCGTCTATTTTATCGACTTTATTGGAGTTTACTCCTTTCATATATAGCGAACGGTATGCAAAATAGATGGGCAGTTAGATCAAAGGCAAACGCATTGATCTATTAACTCAATTATCAAACGTTAACAAATAGTTTCCCTCTGCGCAACGTACTCGCGCATCTGATAGCGCGAAATTAATAATGTAATATAAGACGAGATTTTAGAAGAAGAGATTTTGTGATAAAATTTAAATAGAATAGAATAGAATGATTTTTTATTCAATAGTGATTATGTAATAATAAAATGTATATGCATATTATATATATATATATATATATAAAAGGTATTACTTCACTATTCATTAAATCAGGAAACACACCAGAGACTTGGCTAGTTTTTTACAGAATTTTTTTGATGGGATTTCACTGCTTTTTGTAGAAACGTGGGCATATTGATTTTTTTTATGGAATAGGGGGCAAACGAGCATGCGGCTCACCTGATGGTAAGTGACTACCGCCGCCCATGAACAACCGCAACACCAGGGGAATTGCAGATGCGTTGCCGGCCTTTTAGAAAGGTGTAAGCTCTTTTCTTGAAGGTTCCTAAGTCGTATCGGTCCGGAAAATTCGCTGGTGGTAATTGATTCCACAAGGAAGTCGTGCGAGGGAGAAAACTTCTTCTAAATCGCACAGTGGTGGACCGCCAATCATCCAGATGGTATGGATGGTAACGCGAGTTTTGTCGCGATGTGCGATGGTGAAATTGAGCGGCTGGAATTAGTCCGAACAATTCCTCAGAGCACTCCCCGTGATAGATGCGATAAAATACGCAAAGAGATGCAACATCTCTACGCAGATGCATTTTATTAGATTTTCTTACTTGACACATTTTTTTTCTTTTTAGGAGAAGTTTTTTTATTATTACAAATCTTTCTTTTCTTTTTTTCCGATTCTGATTCTTGTACAGTAGCAACAGTTTTTCGTATTGCCCATTCGCGTTCATTATTTATTCTTTTAGACGATTTAGACGGTTTAATTTCTGAGAGATCGGCGCGGTATGTATGCCTAAGCCGGTTGTATCCGATGATCACTGAAGCTTGAGCTTTTATACTCTTGAAGTCAACATTTATGGGGTGCACCCCATGAAGATTGGTTACTCGGTAAAGCGTCACGTAGGCTTGGCCACAAGAGAACATGGAGGTGCCAATGTCCATGAGGGCATTTTTTAGACTTAGACCTTGGCTCTTGTGAATTGTTAGGGCATACGCCACACAGATTGGGAATTGTTCTCTGTACGCGTATTTTTTTTATGTACCAATAGTAGAAGGGGGCATTACCATATCTCTAATACATCTGAGACCAGCTGAGGGTTTTTCATCAGATACTTCAGACCTTATATTTTTGACATCAAATGAAGCGGTCCACCAAGTTGAATATTTTTTGTAAAGGCGGTGTGTCGATCTCTTCTCATAGTTTGGTTGGGCTCTTGTGTTTTCCAATCAGGGTCACCAGGTACTCCAGATCTTCGAATATCCTAGTTTTTATAGTTTTCTCTTTATGTGGCCATTAAACCCTAACTCTGTACCAAATTTCAGCTCTCTGAGTTTATGGGAAGTATTAGTTCTATTTTGATGATCATGAGTGAGTGAGTGAGTGTCATAAATGCGAAACTTTGCTTTCGCTTAACTTCGGAACTAAATGACCTACAGACTTGAAATTTTGGATTTTAAGTATGTGATTATAGCTTACTGGATGACGAAACTCTTATCCGGAGGTTCTCAAATAGGGGCCTGAAAATGCGGCGAAAAAGTTCCAGTAAAGGATGGTACGGCAGTGTTTGCTTCGCACTCGACTTGGCGGGGGCACTGCCGTGCCCCCCGATTATGGACGCAATAACGGTAACGGAAATCCCCCACAAACCTGAGGTTTTCTTTACATCAATGGTTTTGATGTATTTTACAATATCTTGCGGTAATACTTTTTCAAATCTAAATTATTTTATACAGACGCTGTATTAACATTCTGTTTGAGTAATGACTCGGCGACAGTTGGAGAAGTATTTAATGACTCTGTTGTCAAGATAGGAACAATAAAGTCATTGACAGTCGATTAGAGATTGAAAGTTCTTATCTAATATTTCGTCATAGTCATTACTCACTAGCCTCCGTTAACTAGATAAGGCCTTCTTTTTCTAAAGCCCGGCCGCTGAACACGAAGAATTTTGTACAATTACCTTATGTTTGATAATGCATCTGACACTTCTCTTCTTACGTTATTTTCTTACGAGGTAGAACCAAGCTGCAGCTATATCATGGTTGTAGCATGGATAGGTCGGCTCGACCAGTGTCCAGGATCAGGACCATGTTAGTCTGGACATTGCGAAGGCCTTCGATCGGGTTTGGCACAAAGCGCTTCTTTCGAAGCTCCCTTCCTATGGGCTTCCCGAGAAATTGTGCAATTGGATCACCAGCTTCCTTGCAGATCGGAGCATCAAGGTCGTTGTAGACGGTGCATGTTCTGACTACAAGCCTATGAACGCTGGTGTTCCACAAAGCTGTGTGCTATCACCAACGCTGTTTCTTCTGCATATCAATGATATGTTGCTAACTGGTAACATTCATTGCTATGCGGATGACAGCACTGGTGATGCTCTATACACCGGCCGTGCTAATATTTCTCGGGAAAACGTCTCCGTGCACCGGAACAAACTTGTGTCTGAAGTCGACTCTTTGCTGGACAAAGTCTCGGACTGGGGGCGACTAAATCTAGTCCAGTTTAATCCTCAGAAGACACAAGTTTGCGCGTTTACCGCTAAAAAGAACCCCTTTGTCGTATCTCCTCAGTTTCAAGGCACTCCTCTAGTTGCCTCAGCCAGTATCGGAATCCTCGGCGTCGACATATCGAGTGATGTGCAGTTTCGTGGTCACTTGGAAGAGAAGGCTAAATTGGCCTCTAAAAAGCTTGGCGTGCTCAGCAGAGCGGGACAGTATTTCATGCCGGCACACCGCCTGCAACTTTACAAGGCGCAGGTTCGGCCTCACATGGAATACTGTTCCCAACTCTGGGCAGGGGCTCCCCAGTGCCAGCTCCTTCCACTTGACCGCATCCAGCGCAGAGCGGCTCGAATCGTCGACGACCGAGCCCTTTCCAATCGGGTCGATACACTGGCACTGCGTAGAGATGTTGCATCTCTTTGCGTATTTTATCGCATCTATCACGGGGTCGGGATTAATTCCAGCCGCTCAATTTCACCATCGCCCATCGCGACAAAACTTGCGTTACCATCCATACCATCTGGATGATTGGCGGTACACCACTGTGTGATTTAGAAGAAGTTTTCTCCCTCGCAAAACTTCCTTGTGGAATCGATTACCACCAGCGATTTTTCCGGACCGATACGACTTAGCAACCTTCAAGAAAAGAGCTTACACCTTTCTAAAAGGCCGGCAACGCATCTGCAATTCCCCTGGTGTTTCGGTTGTTCATTGGCGGCGGTAGTTAGCCGCATGCTCGTTTGCCCCCTATTCATCTTGTCTAATTGGCTAATATCATTTTCATTTGCGATTTGATTTACTAAATTTTTTTTACGCCTGTTACCTGTTTGATAGCTTATTAATTTTCCTATAATTTTGCGAGTATTGTCAATTCGTTTTTGAATTCTTTGTTTCCATTTAGTTTCTGTATTATTTTTTTATTATTATTATTTGGGGTATCTATATAGTTTACTCATCTGGTTGGGCTGTATAAATATATAATTGTAAATGAAAATGATAAACATACATAAATACCAACAAAATAAAATAAATACATAAATATATAAAAACCCAACCAGATGGAAGCTCTCGGCAGGGGAGACCAATTATTATTATTATTATTACACCCGCAACAAACTTGAAATAAAGGAGGCTATAGATGGCTATAGATGAGTTATTACCTCCTAGAACTGGAATGCCGCACACCGTGTTACTATATTGAATCTTCATACCTTGCGGACCGGAACACAGCAGTGCAGGAACTGCTATTTGGCGGACGAAATAGGTAACAGGTTAGTACCTTTCCAGACGTACTCCAAGACAGGGAAGGAATCCCCCCACCGAGTGCACCATTAGTGGCCTTTTACGACACGCTTCGCAAGTAACGCAGTGGAAACCTTTTTTGTTGTTCTCACATAAATATAGAGGTCCATAAGTTGCAGAACAACAATGATTTCTTATATTTACGCGAACACTACACATTGAATAAAACTATTTTTACGGATTTTATCGCGTTTATTTTACTTATTTTAATTCCCGTCGTTTCGGGTGCTTTACAGCAAGCCATGGTAACGGAGGAAAATTAAAATAAGTGAATTAAACGCGATAAAAAAAAAAGTAAAAATAGTTTTATTCAATTGCAGAACAATATTTACACTAGTGAAGGTGACGTTGTTTTCTACTAGTTACTACACAGTAACCTTCTTTTAATGTGGGGGAAATTCCCATAGATACTTTCCGCCGCGATGGCAACGGATTGGTTTGTTGGACTTCTACCGGCTAAAACGCTATCGTAGACATCATCAGGGTAGACGAGGGTCCCGGGATCACAATTTAAAGCAACTGAAGTATGTTGTTACTATCTTTATGTTGTTAGAAGTAAGTCCCCAGTACTTGCTACCTGCTAACACAATAATACACAGTGAACTGGACGGGCGAAACACGGAAGTAAATGTTATTGAAGACACTCGAATCACTCACGTCATACATATAGGTTCCGGTGGTCGTCTACTGCCGTTTTTTGTGGGTGCGGCTGGGGTACTATACACGGACGTCCAATCAAAATGCACGAACTGTAGAGAATTCGAATGGCAAGCCAGTGGCCAACTGCTTAACTGTTCGGCGGAAATCTTCTGACTATTGGTTGTCGACTACGGTTGTTGACTATGGTTCGTCAACTACGGTTGTTCACTATCGGTTGTTCCCCAAGTTGTTCGCCGTTGTTTGTTTACAATATTCTTCAAACAATTTCTTCAGTTGACTATTTCTTCCAGTTGTTCGGTAGTAACTTTATACAATGTAACCGAGCCCCGAGGTGCTTAAGTACACCGGAGCTTTACCATAAAGTGAGCCACTTGCCATTGTCTGTATTTGCCTCTTTATTGTTTACTATTTTCACTATAGAATTATCATAATTTACAATTTTTTCTATATACGATTAATTCTTATGCTAACGTATTATACTTGTTAATTATTATTGGTAATTTAGCCATCTATTAGAACATTATAAAAGATTTTTAATATATTAATAGTCTAAAAAGTTATTAATGAAAATATCCCAAATTTAACAAAATATTGAATACATTGGTTCTTTAATTTGACTACAGGTGGGAAATAAGTTTGATAACGCTAAATATTCTTGTATTTCCTTATTCTATAAACCTTAGTCTAATTAAATACCATATTTCCAATTATTTTAGAGTATAAAAATTATTTTCATTATATTCGGGTCTTAACGTTACACAATGCCCGATTGTTCTATAACGTGGTGCGCTCTGATTGGCTGGCTTTATGTTATACAATAAGGGCTATTTTCTTAACTATTACAAAACGATGGTCTATAGTCTATACCACGGAGCAAATACAAAGAGGAGGTGCTGTAATTAGATTTCACTATGTAACAACGCGTGATAATTTGCGGGGTGAGTTTAAGCTTTAAGTTTAAGTTTGAGAGGGTTAAGCCCCGCCTACTTAGCTATTTTCCATCTATCAATAAATAGTAAAACTACTCCCATCGATCCATGTCGATGTTGCAATGTAGTTTAGCTACCTTGACGATAGATGGTAGCCTGTTCACAAAATGATTACAAAAACTATAAAAATAATATTTTAGCGATTAAATATTCTTTAGGATTGAATGCAAAACAAATTTCATCACCTTCGTATGATTATTTTACCAATACTGAGTTCTACGTACCTTTATATTTTTAGTTTCCATGACACATAGTGTCGCCATCTAGTGTCGAATATATTTAATTATATTTGAAAGCCGACACAGAGATTTTTCTAGAACTATTTTAATAAATTAGTTATAAAATTACTTACAAATAAAATTTCATGCCATCCATAGAATAAGATCGTCTATCTGAGTAGTTTTTACACGATAAAACTTCATCCTTTTTTCTTAATACTACGACACATAAGCGCACAGGACGAACGCTGACAGTATACTAACTAAAGCCGCGCCCACAGTAATGTCGTCAGGACCTAGTTAGAATCACAGTGCACAGTTGATTAGGCCATCTCCTCTCTGTATTTACTCCGTGGTTTATACTATAATACTAAAGGTTGTAAACATGTTGTAAAATTGCACTATTGCACCTTTCACTTAGGTTTGTCACTAATACTGTTTCTAATTTTAATATTGTTTTTAATCACTATGTTTTAATCACTTTTTGTTGTCGCGAACACACAGTAAAAATTCAAGGGAATGAATTTACCCCCAGACCCTCGTAACATACACAACAGTTTATTCTATGTTTCAGAGCCACAATGAGGGTAAGCGTGCTTCTCTTACTCTCAGCACTCGCTGCGGTGTCGTCAGTGTCGGGATACAACATTCTATGTATTTTCCCGATGCCATCACGGAGTCATTGGCTCTTGGCTAAAGGCATTGTCGATGCCCTCTTGGCGGCTAACCACCAGGTAATTTAGTATAATATGACTTCTGATTCCTTTTGTAGGTTCTTTTTTTAAAGAATATGGGTAACAAACGAGCACAGTCAACCTGTTACTAAGTGGATTCTGTGACCCATAGACATCGATTAAGACAAAAATGCAAAAAAAAAAGACAAAGATCAAAATGCAGATGTATTGTCACCTCTGAGGACTTTTAGCTCGCTCAATATAATAAAAATATATTATATTGAGCAAGCACAGGCGATTTATCCCTCTTACAAAATTCTCTTAGAAGTAAGATGAGGCGTGAGCCGGACGGTGCGACTTTTATAGGTCTTTACTTTACTTTTCAGGTTACATGGGCAACGCCGTATCTAGAGAAGTCACCACATAAACATTTGAAGCAGATCGACGTGAGCAAAACTCTAGATGTTTTCGCTTGTAAGTTAATAATTTAATAAAATTAAACTGTCAAAGTCGCAATTTGTACACACCGTTTGAATGACGGATAAATAATAATTCATCCCTACGCTGATGTATGACTCAACCTAGCCCGACCAGGTTAGTACTATAGGATGGGTAAAGCAGTTCTGAAAAACCGCAAAAAAAATTGATGATTATTTACTTTGGAACTACTTACCCCAGTCGATTAGAAGTGCTCAATCTTTACATTTGATCAAGAAACAGGTTAAGAAACACTATTAGTCGTTCTCACCTCCTTTTATTTATGGTCACGGATCTACCACCTAAAGTACGTTGTAAGGCATTCTTTCATATTTTAGTGCACCCTATCCGTTATTCTATATCTTATTTTTATTTGATTTTGTTTTGTGTTGTCTGGAAATAATTGCTATATAACAATATGACCGCCTTTTGTTTATCCCTCAATATTTGTTTACTTTTGTTATGATAATTAATAGAATCAGGCGTTACTTTGCGGATATCCATTATGTTAAAGTTGGTAAAAATTACTTTTCGTACATCCGCTCGATTAAATAAAATGATGTGTGACCTTACCTTGTATGAAGTGCAGCTCCCGCTTTACCTCAACTGCGTGCACTATAGAATAGAATAGAATGACTTTTATTCAATATTAATTATTACATAATACTTATTGAAAGTCATTTTTTATTTACCACTGGTTCGGAAAATACCTCTGTCCTGGGAAGAACCAGCAAGAAACCCAGCGGGACATGTTTTTTAAACAATTTCACTTAACAATAATTTCGTTTACATAAACAATTTTAAATGAATTTTCTTGGAACCAGTATGGTGGCGATCACCTTATTCCCAGGGGTTATTTTCATTCATGTATTCCTTGATCTTATAATAACCCTTTTTGTACAGTTTTTCTTTAATAAAACTTTTGAACTTGTTTATTGACAAACTTTTAACATGTTCTGGGATGTTGTTGTAAAAGCGTATACATTGCCCCATAAATGAATTACTAATTCTGTGGAGTCTAGTAACTGGCATTACAAGTTTATGTTTGTTCCTAGTGTTTAAGGTATGAACATCTTTATTCTTATTAAAGCTATTTATGTTTTTATATACATACATTACATTTTTAATATGATTGTTTCTTTAAATTTTTCTCTGAGGGACTCTTTGCAATTTAGATTATAAATCGCCCGTACGGCTCTCTTTTCCAAAACAAATATAGCTTCAATATCAGTCGCATTACCCCATAGCAAAATTCCATAAGACATTACGCTATGAAAGTAACTAAAATACACTAAACTAGCTGTCTCACCATCTGTGAGACTTCTTTTTTTTTTTTATAGAATAGGGGGCAAACGAGCATGCGGCTCACCTGATGGTAAGTGACTACCGCCGCCCATGAACAACCGCAACACCAGGGGAATTGCAGATGCGTTGCCGACCTTTTAGAAAGGTGTAAGCTCTTTTTTTTCTTATCTTTCTTACAGCATATGCTGCAGAACTAAGTCTGCTCGCCAATTTAAATATATGGGGGCCCCATTGAAGTTTCACGTCAATAGTAATACCAAGAAAAACAGTGGTATCCACTACTCAACTCCTCCGCATTTAAGAGCACATTGGTTTTCGTATGTGTTACATTAGGTATTGTAAATTTAATACATTTTGTCTTATTGCCGTTTAAGAGCAAATTGTTGGCGTCAAACCAATGTATTAATTTCGATAGAGCATTATTTACATCGTCATAATTAATTGACTGCCGTTTGAGTTTGAAAATTAAAGAGGTATCGTCAGCAAATAATACTATATTGTAATTGTCCCCTAGAAGATAAGGTAAGTCATTAAAATAGATTAAGAACAGGAATGGGCCAAGAATCGAGCCCTGAGGAACGCCCATTCATACTACCGCTCCGGAGGAAGCTTTACCATTGATTACGACTTTTTTGATTTCTGTTACTTAAATATGAAGTAATGAGTCTAAGCGCCAAATTTTTTACACCGTAATGTTGTACTTTCCTGATTAATGTCTCATAATGAACACAACCGAAAGCCTTGCAAAGACCACAGAAAATACCTAAGGCATCTTGTAAATTCTCCCAGGCATTAAAAATATATTTCATAAGCTTAACACCGGCGTCAGACGTCGGGCGACCCCTTGTGAAACCAAATTGGTTTTTATGAAGTAATTTATTTGTATTAAAAAAAAATTACAATTGATCGAAAATTATTTTTTCAAAAATTTTACTGAGAGTTGGTAGTACAGAAATAGGTCTATAATTAGCGGGGTCCAATGTACTACCAGATTCAGACTACTGCTGGAGAAGTATTCAATGACTCTGTTGTCAAGATAGGAACATCACTGAAATATTTTTCAAACACCGCTGCAACTTCTTGATTTTATTTAGTCAATTCATTATTAATTTTTGATTGATAGTTTGAGTTACGAGGTTTCTCTTTACCGGTTTCGCTTTTAATTATACTCCACGTCATTTTAATTTTATTCTTAGCCGTCTTAATTTTGTTACTAATATGTACTGATTTCGCTGTGGAGCAAACTCTTTTAAACATTTTACAATAATTTTTTACATATTCTTTAAAACCATCGGAAAGATTATATGCTCTTTCATGGTAAAGGTCATATAACCTTCGTCTGCTTTTATGAATTTCTACTGTTACCCACTTATTAAATGCCTTGCGACTGTTTCTGGAGAATATTTTAGAAGTATATGTTTTATTAAATTCATTGTTTATAAGGGTAAATAATTCTCCATATAAATAGTCTGTATTGTTCTTATAAGAAAGCGATAGAAGGCTTTTTTACCATATTACTTCTAAAGCTCTCCAGGGTCCAGGCGTTTTGCATTAATAGGAACTAACACAATTTTCTCAATTACCTATTTTTTGTGCATATAAGGTAACGAAATCAGTTGTCCACAGTGATTTGAACTAAGTTTTTGAATTATTAATTTGTTGATTGGTACAACACCTGTAAAAATATTATCAATATAAGTTGCACTACACCCTGCAATACGTGTAGCTTCAAAGAATAAATTATCAAGATTATAGGATTTGAAGAAAGAGCAAAATTTAATACTGATGGAAGAAGTTTCCAGTAGATTGATATTAAAGTCTCCACACTACAAGATATTTATTCTGTTTAACTTGCTTAACTAAAACTTCTTCCATAATTTTTTCAAAGGTATCATAACTTGAACATGGCGGTCTGTAAACACTGACAACAATAAGGTGCTCAAGCTCAACACGCAGTTTCTACAGTACGCGCAACAGCGGGGCTCACAATGTCTTTACGTTCTTTACATGATAAGGATTTATTAGCTAATATTAAGGAGCCACCACGTAATTTAGTATCTCTATTGAACGAAATAACCACCTGGTGATTACTGAAATTAAATATGGAGTTGTAATCTTTCAACCAATGTTCTGTAATACATAAAATATGAATACTGTTACTATTTAAAAATAATTCAATTTCTAATTCTTTGCCTAATATACCTTGTATATTTTGATGTACCAGGTTGATACAGTTTTTATTATTGTTATTTTGTGAAATTGCATAATTATGTATTGGTAAGTTGCAGTCTAAGCTATTTCAATTATCCCCGTCACCACTACTCCCTACACCACTACACTAGGAAAGACACACCACTGACGACAATACTACACGTGTTTCGCCTCTACACGAGGTATCTTCAGGTGAAGTAGACTCTGCAGTGGCTGATCACTAAGTGACCATCGAGCGAAAACAGCTACTATTTATCTACTCGCTGACTTAACCGCGCCCCACTTAAGTAGCGAGCGACTGCGTCATGCGATAAAACATGCGACCAATCACCATCGTCGTACGCGGGCGCTTGTAAAATTAATAACAAACCGGTGCGAAATGCCCCCCTACTCTCTAACCACGCAACCAATCGCCGATCACCGTGAGGGTGAGGAACGAACATGTTGCAAGGCTGTCTGTTATTAGAAAGGAGCTTAAATATATTTAAGAGAGGTGAATTAGAAACATTTGTTTGTTCATTCAGCAACGCAACGTTACTATTATT